>JARHVA010008945.1:0-10000 GCA_037957365.1 Torreya grandis | reverse complement strand
GTACCCTCTACCTTGCACAAATGTGTCAATTTTTTACATGAGGGATATTTATACACTTGTCTAGCTAATAACCAACCATTCAAATATTGAAGAAAGACTAGACCTAATACCTTGAGAATGGATTTACATAAGACACCATGTTATCATAGAGTCCCCACATCATATCATTCCTATATAACATTTGCATAAATATAATATCAAGGAATCTAGTACCACTATTCCTTCACTAGTTTTAGATCCTTATACAACATCATTACATTCACCCATGATGGAGAATTATCCTCCTACAACATAGTTATCCCTGGCCACTAATGAGATTCACATAACATAGTTACCATTATTTGTTAATTCAGAGGAAGTATACATCCACAACTTAGATAAAAAAATCTAGACCACCATAGAGGATAACATATCACCCATGAATATTTATGATTATTTATGTGGATTGATCTTGACACAAATAGGCCCTAAAGAGTACAAAGATAATTCCAAGGCATTTATACCTTTACCTACATATCCATCAACAACATTTCATTGCTCCATATATATAGTCCTAGACACTCACTTGTAGTTAGATGTATATTATTCTATACACTCAATACATATGGTTAAAACTATGGATAATGATTGAATTATCTAGATTCAGGTAGGTAATTCTTAGGATAGACCACACTAGATTTTATAGATATTACTTGATAGAGGATTGATGGAACTAGCTACAATTCCCCACATATTTATTAATAGATTACCACAGTAGGATGATATCTCCTTTTTTTCATTTTCAAATGATTATTGGACATGATATAGATACATGCTCAATGTTATAATATAAATTGAATAAATTTAAGGCTTGGGACAATATCCATATTACACAATCTCTACCTCCATTAGTATATGCATCATTATGGATTCTTCACTGACACAAACATTTGTGGACTAATCACTTGAACATTTAGGCTTTCATCAAGAACCAATACATTTGTTGTGTTGTTATAAATGAGAATTTCAATCCTAAAACTTGTACAGTAACATTATTATAACACAAGACATTAGGAGACTGAGATACAAAATGATATACATTATTAAGACTCCTTAGGTCATATCAAACAACTAATTACATGTGGTCCAAAGGTGTCCAGCACACTACTCTTTTTCATGAGCATAGACACTCATACATAGGTTATATTTGGTAGTACATGGTTACATCCAATGGATGCCATAGTTGATCAGATAGAATATGCTTGAATTTTAGTTATGAGGGCCACACACTTCACATTATACATGATGGTAGAGATGAGAATCATAAATTTCATATAGATAATCCATAGTCTAATGTGGTTTACCTTAGGACCACATGAGAAGTTTCTTACATAATAGATCATCATGTTATTTAGATGCACAAAATCCATACTAAGGTGAAGGTGATTTAACCTTTTTGGGAATATTGGAGTATTATTCCTAATTTAGTTAAAGTGTTTGAGTAGTAAAATTAGTAAATAAATATGTAATAATTAAGATATTGATTTGTATAATTTGACTATAATTTTGATCTTTCTAAAAATAGTAATAAAGGAGAGAAAACAAGACAGTTAAAAATTGACTGATATGAATGAGACATAGGCTAGAATTGACTGTGCATGATTGAGGCACTATCATAAATTAGGATCTAGCCTTTGTTGTATGATTAGATAGGAGTTCTAAAAATAAGATGCCCTAGGCTTTTCTGGTATAGTCCACTTCTATCATTATTGGTGAGGAGACTTGATATTTTTGGGTTTTATTCATTGTGTCTGTGAGACCCTGCCTATGAAATTTTAAGTGTTGGATGTCCATGAAACTCCATGTAGATCTAATTTTGTATTTAAACCCTAGACTCCATTATGCTTTGACCAAATTTGATAAAGAGCAGGGGTTAGTGTCTGTAAGATTTAATAAACATGTATCGATACCCCTTATGTGGGCACACTACCTACATATCAATACTCTGAAGAGGGATCAAGCCATATATAGTTTTCCCACTTGATGTGTTTTGCGCAATAGTGTGTATGAAGATGAAAAATTATAAAATAAGTGTGCTTAAGGTGACAAGGGACTAGTGTGAGTATTTTAATAAGATGGAAATGGTATTTGATGGTTATATGTAGAGAATATGGAAATATGCTTGAATAGTCTTACTTATATTCTTGCTTGCTATGTGATATTTACCAACCCCTTCAAAATGAACTTTTACATGGGAGTTTATAGAGATATATTGGTCATGGATCAAATGTATTCATGTTAGGCTGATAAGAAGGAGGATATGAACCAAAATGAAATGACTATATAGGGTCAAAATGAGATAAGATAGGAGCATAGAAAATGGGACACCCTAGGGTCCAATGCTATAGTCTAAGTTGGGTGCTATAGTCTTGAGCTGATAGGACCTAAGGGGATGGATCTGTCAAGGAAAGAGTAGTCTATCTCAGCTAGGGTTAGGTTTGGAAGGGTACATATGACTAGGAATCAATATAAAGATGCTTATGAGGGTCATGGAAGCAAGCAATAAGGACTTATGGGATGTATGTCACAAGTCACACTGAAGTTACCAATTTTCACATTTTATATGACTACATTTGTCTCCCCTTTATTTTAGTGATTTAGCAAAGTGAAATACTAGGATAAAGGAAAAATAGAAAGTGTACCTAAACTTACATACAAGGGTGAAACTCATGAAGCTATTGTGATGTTGGGTGTGCATAGAGAGAGCATGTTATGAAGTGTGAATCTATAAGAGAAAACAATGAGTAGACTAATTCTTACTAGATACACTATATCTAAAACAATAACATATAAATTTGGGTAATAGATAGAGGAAGAGAAAGGAGTGAATACACCTCACTCGATACATGAACCAATATAAAAGCTAGTGTGATGTTAAGTAATACTAGATGATTTTGTACTAAGATTAAAATCATGAATAAAGATGAGTGTTCAATTCCCAAAGAGTGGCTCAAGAATGTAAAGGTTTTTTATTTAGATCTGTCATCATCAACTAAGTGATTTTATGTGGTCATACATGTGCTAATTGATGTTTGGACTATGTCTAATCCGTATGAGTAGGTGGCTCAAGAATATAAAGACTAGCTAGTCCTTTGGCTCCATCATTTCCCTATGAATTAAATTTATGAACTAATACTAATATGGATGTGTGTCATATGGGATAGATCCTAAATCCCATGAATTTACTATGTTATAAAAATGTTGGCATGGATAGCTAAATGTATGCTAGAACTAGGAAACTCTTGGCCACTTTGGAAGGTAGAGATTAGGCTTGTATGAAAGCCACTCTGAAACTAGTACACGAGGCTTATATAAAATCCAATCTAAAATGTGAAAATTAAAATTTTTTTATGAAAATACACTCCCAAATTATTCCAACTACCTATAGATGGAATAAGGTACATAAATACTAAGAATGCCTGGGTAATATTGAACTCAAAAATAAAATAAAATAAATGTGATGCACACATTACCCCTAATCACTAGTGTCTAGAACATGGATTATGATCTAGAAGTTATACCAACTATCATGTCTAAAATTACAAGTGAGATCCATCATGCTATACATAATTCCCCCTATATCTGTATTCTCCAAGAAAAAGTGTACTAAAAAAAATTAATTTTGAATTGGCTTAACTGTGCAAAACTATAGTTAAACCTACATTTCTACTTGCTTCTAAAAAGTCTATATTTTTTTCTATTTAGATAGGAACACCAAAAATAGGACATCTTGGTGTCCGATATTATTATCCATGTCTTACACTATTGTCCTTTGTTGAAATTAAAAAATGTTATGGAATTGTCACTAATTTTCTAGTTTATTCTACCTAGATTGACCTCTAATTGATGTTCTAATTGTTCTAAAACTAGTTTTACAACTAGTAAAAGATCTAATATTTTTTGTAAAAGACTTGTATATTTCATCATCTTCTAAGGGTAGAAATGAATACCCTATAATGACTACCCTTAGAAGAAAGATCCACCATCCCATATACCAAATCACAATGTGTGATTGTTCCTATATAACTCTCAAAACACCAAATTCTCCCATGACTGGCTGTAGGCCTATGTATGTTAAGGTGAGGAAGGTGATCCTGAGTTTAAGACCTTATAAGTCCCTTTATAAGTGTATATATATATATATAAAACATGTCCTAAAAAATCCATTAAAATGATCCATAATGATTCAATAGAGAACTAACCTCTCAAAGTTGTCTAAGACACTAAATTCCATAATGGAGGGTTTATATGGACAATAGGCTTGATGACCCTAGAGGTCAGTTTGGAGTGTTTTTCTCATTATATCATTATATGAAACTTGATGTAGGAATTTATGGACTATATCCACATTATATCACAATTTTAGGCATCAAATTATTGGTTAATAACATGTTTTTTCACCTTTCTTAAATGGAACCTTCAAGTCACTAGATGACTATGTTAGCAAACTATGTATATTGACTATATTCTACCTTCAAGATCTTTAGATGGAAATGGACTCCATATAATGAACCTATATAATAGATATTATAGATTAATTTATAACATCCATTTCCCTTGACTCATAACCCCTATCCATAGCTTGATTCTTCCCTTTGACTAACTGTAGGTCATTAGAAGACTGCAAGTCGAGATTTGATGTGCTTGCATATTATGAGTAGTAGGGATTTCCCAAGGACATTACATTTCTTATGAAAATGAATACTACCATATCATACCCTTTGTCTACCCATGTTGGATTGAGAGAGATACTTAACATTATAATCTACATTTCATAGACAAAATAAAAGTATAACCTAGCAATAGGTGCTCTTAATGTTTCCTTTGATGTAAATGGATATTTTACGATTTATTTATCTATAGTTGTTTTGAATATGTAATGAGACCTAGAAAGGTCTAAGATATTTACTCAAACCTGTTATTATCTCTTGAAAATAAATTAAACTACTTCACCACCTCATAAATAATATCTCACACAGTAGTATATGATTGACTATGTATGGAGTTTGAGATCAGTTTGATTCAATTCTCTTCAAGTTTAATTTTGCCTCAAACATCAATTTTATGACCTCTAGTTTCATCCAAGAAATACCTCAATGTCCTTGCACCATTTCTTACCTTACTTTAAGCTTAAGGTCATTCTACATTAGGGGTAACCTATAGGCGACCTTTAGGAATCACTTGATTGCATTCTAGTTTATGACTTTACTATTGTCATCACTAACACTCTCAATGTTCATGAACTAAGTCAAATTATTCAATTATATTGTAGAGCCTCTCTCACATACCTCTACCTCTTTTCTTAGGTCTATTTTTATTCTATGTCATGTGCCATGTAGATGCCTCTAGGGTCACATGACTATATTAGGTTTTTTTAGGAACTCATATTCTACATCATGAATCCTACTTTGGCTCATGATATTGAATGGAGTCATAATTGAGTTAAAGTACATTTCATACACCTACTCTAATATTCTTTTAATCCTAAGTTTAGTGTTCAATTAGAGTAACCTATAAGTGTCTATTTTGAATGGTGGACTATCTTATTGTGCTTAAACCTTACTCTCACATGAATATCCTTTAGGCTCTAAAATTTGTAGTCTCAAGTTATAATTATAATTATTTAAACATACTCTTTTCCCTCTCATATCTTCATCTTAAAACTAAATTTATCTTGATGTAGGCCTATAGGTGCCCTTTAGGGTCTATGTTTGGATTCATGACTACATTCCTTGGGTTTGAGACCTCACAATCACACCAAAATACCTCTCAAAGTTCATGTATTATTTTTATTATTATTTGGGTTAAAATCATTTTAAAACATACTCTATAAATTTATTATGTACATTTTACCCTACACCTAAGCAAGCATGGATGTAGGTACTCATTAGGATAAGATTTGAACATATAATCTTAAACCTAATTTATTAAACCCTATCATTGATGTCTAAATATGTCAAAATTAAATAAATCCACTATCTATAGGGTTTGTTTTCTAAATTTGACATTTCAAGTTACTTCTTACTTGTTCCTCTCATATAGACCTATAGGTGCTTTCCTAGATTGTAAATTCAGTTCCACTTTTGTCTTGATTATCTAAGTAGCCTAGTTACTCTCCAATGAGAGGTGTCACTACATTCATATACGTTATAGTTTAATATTATTTCTTATATTTTATTTATATTGGAGACTGATGTTGATCAAGGTCCAAGATGAAGACCTATAGGCCTAGGGCCTGCAGGTCTCATTCTGATTATATAGGCATACAAAGAGCCAATTATTTAGCTATTAAACTTATAAAATGATGTCAACTCAAATAATCATTATATTTATTCATTATCACTTTAAAAATACCATATATATTGTGTCAAACATCATATCACCTTAAATTTACCATATAATCCATACAAGCCTATAAGTGCAGTCCTCTTATATGCATAAGATCTATGAGTAGAGAATTGGAGTATATTTTCAATTTTAATCTTATGATTATGAGAGTATGGAAATAAATACCATTTAATTGCATGAATATATGAATTAGATCCTTCTATGAGCAATGAGTATATCCAAACTACTTGTACAACCCATATAGGCATGTATATGAAAGAAACACCCATGACTTCTCATTGGAGGGTGTATTTAGACTCTTCTCTTAATATTATCATGATTTAAATAGTTAAATATGATATCAATAACCTATATAGTGATATATCATTATAATTTTATCCAAAATCAATAATCAAACATACAAAATATTTCTCAAACACGTACCATGTTCCCAAAAATAAGCACACTTGAGGAATATAGACAAAAACACATATTCAAATGAGATAATATGAAATACATGAAAATAATGGATTTTAAATGATTAATTAAGTATTATAAACCTTTTTGAGTGACCACTATGAAGACAAAATAGAGACGTGTAGTAAGATCCACTAGAATAACTTATATACCAAGACACTCTTCTTCCAATTGAAATCACCTCATAGAGATGAGTTGTAATATGAAACCATCATGAAAATGAGATCCATGACCTATAAAATTATCCTCAAAAATATTTATTATCCATATATTTTTTAAGTGGAGAAATTTTTGTAAGAATAGACCCCTCTCAGATGAATAGGCCATAGTGACTTGTTATCACTCTTAGCGATTATTCATACATAATAAGACATAAATATGAAAAATAGTGACATTTATTTAAATATTATTATAACCCTTTAAAAATTTAAAAATTTTAGATCTTAACACTCTCTTTCCTAGTCATAATGAGTAAAAATCTATGGCCCTTATAGATCTACCAAAGAGGTTGATATGAGAGATAAATCAAATTTCTTCACTTTGAGACCTCAAAACTCTTCCAAATCATTTTATTGATCTTGTAATGGAAAAACAAGGTCTTGAATATTGTTTAAGATCAAATTTACCTTTTTAAAATTGTACATATTACCTCAAAATAGGCCTTTTGGCACTAAAACTACCAAAATCACTTGAGAAGACTGATGAACCTATTACAAAATGTATACATTATAATTTTTATTAAAAAATAATTACCCCATGTCCTAAAAATAGAATTTTAAAGTGGTATGGGTGACATTTTGAATTTTGATATCAAAATTGTCAATAGGTACCATAGGATCTACCAAGGCATATGGTTCATAATGTGACAACACCCCATCCAAAATATCATGGTGTGAAACCAAAACCATAATACCCCATCTAATATCCTCTATAGTAGTTCCTAAAAAATATAAAATATACATTATATCACATATATATCCAAATATATAAACCATGTATCCATAACAAGTATATAAATAACAATGTAACTAGTGATTTATGTCAAGTACATAAAAACTTAAAACATTTATTACCAACACCATGTCACCAAACATAGTCTCCCCATCAGCTCAATTGATAAAGACCTCATTTTTAGGCTACCTCTACACATTAAAATATCATATAGTTACCACCCATGTATGTCATGGTCTTCTTTTCTTCTACCTCTCTATAGACCAACTATGTTAAACATCTATCATGGGGTTACCATGTATGACCACTAGTTCCTGTGTTCTCTTCCTCTAACATTGCCTTTGTCTCCTATTTTCTCACAATGGCAACTATAATCCCTATCATGTCTCTTTAATGAAATCACTTATAACCTTAACCTCTACATCTAAAACTATAACATCCTCTATCTCGAGCCTATCCACCCCCTATTTTTATGCTTGACCCACCCATGATCTCTCTCTATGGGGCCTAATTAAAGGTATCTATAAAAGTAATCCTATACTCCTCTACCTTTAGGATCTCTAGCGTGTCATTCCTAATAAGTAGGAACTACTAGGGGAGTCATCAAATGTGTTAGGCCTAGTTATATAAGTACACAAGCTACATGATGTGGTTCCATCCGTGATGTATAATGTATTGTAATGTGAATGTGCACATTTTAATAGCCACAATAGACTAGGTTATCCAAATAGCCACAATATCAGTATAGGGATACCATATAATCTACCCATACATAATGGTATGAAAAGATAAGGCATGAATCTTGACAAACACAACATGATCCTTTTACCATCTCACCACCTAAGGTAGCCCATCATCCACTACATGGGGCAACCTAGCCAAGAAATACATAAGAAACCTCTAATTTATCTAAATACTAAATAAAATTATAGGTCCCATAGTCTTATACCCTTATATCAACATACCATACATATCATTCATGAGTTATAACCAAATGACAGAGCCCAATCATATAAAGCACCATGATCTAGGATTGATTGCTATAAGGCTATTACATATAGTTGTACATTCCCATATGATTTGTGACAAAACACACATGCTATCACAAGTCCTATCATGACTTTACAAATATACATAATCAAGATATATATTTAAAATAAGATCACCCATAATCCATGGTAAATCTTATTTGAGCTAGTCACCTAATAGGCTAGGACACACCTCTCCTCAACCTCCAATCCATCATAAACAATAGGAGCCTCATAATGGGTACTCAAAGAAAAACATGGAAACCCTCCAAGGTGATTCCCACCTCTATGGAATCCCCATCCACATCCAATCAAAAATTTTAGGTTAGTCATTCCCATGCTCTTAATAACATGATAACTATATAAAAATTGAGATGGATCCTTTGAGTATCCATGATGCCTCCAAATCCCAAGGAATATAACCTGCTCTATCAACATATAAAAGTTACTCTAGTAAATCTAGTGTCCAAAGTGCATCCATGAGGTGACAAAATATCTACCATCTCTAAAAAATGTCAAAAAACATAGAATGTATTAGATTTAAATGTAAAAATTATAAAATACTTTATTAAACTTCTTAAATTACTAAAAAAAAAACTACGTCATCAACTTGTTCTTCTTATTTTTTTATTTATCACCCATTCTTACATATTTAACCCTTTTGATATTAATGTGGCCCTATCATCCTCTCACCAACTATGTTGGCCATTTACCACATAGTTAGCCCATTCTTTCAAACTAAATCGACCCTTTTTATACTAATCAACCTTTTTCCATATTTTGCATACTATATTAGTATTCTACTATGAATTTGACCCCATTTAACAAACTATATTATCTCATTTATGCATATTGCATCGGCCAACATGTACTAAATCAACCCTATCATCTTTTATAACTAAGCTAACCCTCAACTACATAGTCAACAACTCATAAAAATACTAAGTTAACCCTCTTTTACACATTTGACCACCTTCTCACCTCTCACCTTTTCCAAATGAGTTGATAGGGCTAACACTATTCAAAATCTATGGTAAATTTTCAATTGAGTACCATAAATGCCTTAGGCATTTATTGGTTTGAATCTTTCCTACCTAATATCCTACTTTGTTCCTAATTTACCTGAAAAATTTCTTAGGGAAATGCTTGGTACCTAGATTTTATCTAATACATTTTTT
>JARHVA010008944.1:385000-395620 GCA_037957365.1 Torreya grandis | reverse complement strand
TCTAGAATTTAATTACAAATCATTGGTAAGCAACATAGAGAACTTATAACCATGGAATCTCAAAAAATTGTCTATAGATAAGATGTAGATCTCTTTTGACCTCGGATGTAGAAGGACGTGTATTCAAGGATACACAATTTGATGCCATAACATTGAATACTAGGACAATAATTGATTGAGCTTATTCTAAACCATTGAGAACCAACAAACCATCATGATAGAAGAGGAGAACATATCATAAATAGGCTCTACTATGACATAATGGATACTCAAATGATGGTGTCTATTATGCCGCAACAAAACCTGAGGTACTACATTGTATATACATTCTCTTTCCTATTTTTATAAATGCTAAAATTGATAATGTTGTGTTAGTCAATGACCATAATCATATGAATATAAATTATATTTCTTATATAGCATTTGAAAAATATTATATGCTACTAAAACCCCATACAGACCAAACCATGATAAACAATTGGGCTAAGTAAAATGACTTGAAGACAATCCTTTCCCTATGGTTATATTCTATAAATTAGAGATTTTTTGATTTCAATGGTAACATTCCCATTAGTCAATTTAGGCCTAGGATAAGAATGATCATTACTTTGATGAATATGATATGTTAAAATCTAACCACTACATATGTGGACAATATTTGGGTACACTTGGTCTATTTTATAGTTGAGAAATAGCTCACCCCACCCCTGGGTGAAGTGGTCATAAATTTTTTTAGTATCCATATCTTTGTTTTTAATAAGAAAACTAGGAACCAATTATACATAATGTCTTGCATCTAATATGTTTTGCTTGCTATCACAAAGACCCTAACCTAATATAATGGTCACCTAATGGGATATAGATAGTATCCTAATACTACTTAAAATTGCACATATTCAAATATAGGGACACATCCAATTCATATGTGACTATGTTTATCTAGTGTTAAATGATGCCATCATTAGGAATCCAATGCCAAGAGTTATCCCCTTCACTAAAAAATTCATTGAGGCCATGGGAGACATCTGGCTATATCTAGATTACACAATAATGAGGATTGAAGGAACATAGTCCACTCCCCTAAGATTATTAGTCAATATGCCAAACAAGTTAATTGAATTGGAGGTGGCTTACCAATTATGCAATGGAATAGATGGCTTGTGTAAAACCAAGAGGAAGTGACTGATTCATAACTTCCCCTTAAACATTAGAAGGATTATTTTCTAAAATGGGACAATATTGAGGCTATCTCAAAACACATGATCTCCTTCAATCTCCAAGTGGATAAATTAAAGTAGCGGGATCCACATGGAAAGGTTAAGGAACACTTTAATTCCAAAGGAATCAATGTACCATATTATCATCAAGCCAGTGATTTTAACCCCATATATACAAAGTCCTCTTCATTATGTGAGGTCACATTAAGGTTGAAAAAGCACAACATAAAACCAGAGTCTAGAATTCAATGAGAGCAAAAAGGGGATGATGATAAATAGAAATTGGGGCCAAGAAAATACCATTTTCTAGGTGGTGAAGCTTATATACCTCTACAAGCCTAGTTACAAATAGAATCTAAACCCAAGGGATAACTTGAGCAAAGGCCAGAGGAAAGAAGGCCTAGCGAAATTACATCTTCCTCAACTCATGTAGAGGATCAAGGATCACCAGTGGAGGAAATCCATGTGGTAGCTCTAAACCTTGGTGAAATAATTAAATATGCCCTAAAATTTTTATCATTAGCCTATAAGTCTAAAGATGAAAAATTGGAGATAGATAAGGAGGAAAAGGGGAAGGAAGTGTTGGACATAGTTCATGTAGAGCCCCGAAAAAAGAGAGCTAAATTGGCCATTGTCCCAATGAAGGATAAGAAGCCCAAGGTGAACTTCACTCATACCTTGAGTGAAGTTAATATCTTTAGTGAGGAAAAATTGATTCAAGGTCCAACCATTCACGAAAGGTTTATCTATGTAAAATTTCAAAAGGTACCTACCATAGACCACCCTTGGGTATTAATGCAAGCAATCAATATTCCAATGCATCAGAAGGCCAAATCATGGATAGTTGTATTATAATATGAGGAAAATAAGAGAATGAATGCTCCAAGAGAATCAAGTGGAGTGAAAGTCGAGACCCCAACTCCTAATGTGATAGAATCTTTAGTCAATGTCAAGTTTGACCCAACCACTAAAAGTTTAAAAAGGCTAACATAATTGGTGGAAAAGAAATAATTTTCTAAAATGTGGAACCCTTAGTTGGATTGAACCTAGTTGGAGGACAAAATCCTAGTGAATATATAATGTTTGAATAAAATGTCCCTAAAGTGGCCTAGGCTTAGTTAGATCAACTCTAGACTATGATCAAAGGCATTCTGTAGTATAAAAAGAACCTGAAGGAACAAGCCATATTGTCTATTCAATAAGATAGGTTCAAGCAATTTAAAGACACCATGAATACTTTATTTAATTCTTTAAATTCAATGAGAACCAAACAAAATGTAATAAGAAAATAAATTACTAAGGCCATAGGAATATTTGGCCAATGATAGGATCTGAGCTACCAAGTAAAGGATTTAATCAAGATCTTATCTAAATATCAAATACCTAGATTCAGGATAGTTAGCCTAGATAAACTTAATATGGTTATGGCCATACTAGTTGATAATATCAGAGCTGTGAGTAGTTGGTCCAAGCAGATGGAGGACATTTCAAAGGACATAATCAACAAGAGGATAAAATGTTGCACATTTTATATAGCCTAATCAAGTAGCCTACCATAATTAGTTCCTTGGGCCTAATAAAAGATGAGGAGTTCAAGCACAAAAATACTCAATTCATGCAATAAGTAAGGAAATAAGAATAAGCTAAAGTAGGGGTTGATAATAAGAAGGACATGGGCCTACTTTTGTCATCAAAACAGAATATGGGATGTATCAAGGGCATCAATAAAGCATTATAAGGGGCCAAAAATTATCTCAAGGGATTGGAAGATTAATAAAAAGAGTTGTTCATCAGACCTATAATTGATCTCCAATGTATCAATGAGCAACATTATAAAATGAAGATCCTATAGTGGAGGCAAATGACTATGTCAGCATAAGAGACTCCTAGTTAGTTGAGGTAGAAATATTATTTTTTATAATTAAGCTTTTATACTTATGAAAAAAGAATATTCTTTTCTAAATTCATGTGAAACTTGTGAAGCATATTACCTATAGGTCAATCTAGTGAGGAATGTCTAGTGTATTCTAGAATACTTGTGGAAAAGACAGCTATCATAGTGCTTGTACTTTTGTAATTGGATATAACTAATTGACATGCTTCTTTACATCCTATAAAAGGAGCATTGTAATTTGTAAAAAAGGGGGATGTTCTTAGAGCCAAGATCTAATTGTAACTTTTGAGAAATTAATATAATCAAGGAATTTTGAAAAGTTAGTCCAAAATTACTTATGTCTTTTGTTATCCTGACTTCTCTATCATTTGTTTATTTTGATTTACTAATTTCATGAGTTCTTGTGAATTCTTGATGTATACATTTTGAATACAAAGATGTTAACTTGTGTCAATGATAGGTTAATTTAAAGTTTTAGGTTTATTTTGTTTACTTACTCTTATTGCATTTGGGCTAATTCTATTTACTTACATGGGTAAATATTTAAAGTGAACCAGATTCTTATTTGCATTATTTCACACCATCTTTAGATGATTACATAATGTTTGATAAGATTTGATCTTATAATACTACATGTCATACATTGGTTATGTGTATTCTGAGATGATGTTTGAGATTTGTCATTATATTCAGAATGAAGATCAACTACATCCCTTGTCTGCCTTACCTTTCCTTTTGCTTTTAAAAAAAAAAAAACTAGATCACTCTAGTTTAACTTTCATTATAAATAATCATTTCAGATTAGTCTTTCGATTTGCTTTTTATCATAATTTACCATTATTAACATAACATACTTCATATTTTTCATTAACTAACATTTAACCACTATGGCTCCCAACCACCAAACATTCTAAATATTTTGAAATAGTCCACTTACTTTGCCTCTGTTTCATCAATAGGTAATAGGATTATCACAACCTGTAACTCATGTACTAAATCTTTAGAA
The DNA here is from genome assembly GCA_037957365.1 of Torreya grandis. Classification (NCBI taxonomy): domain Eukaryota; kingdom Viridiplantae; phylum Streptophyta; class Pinopsida; order Cupressales; family Taxaceae; genus Torreya; species Torreya grandis. Next base: position 391,503 of record JARHVA010008944.1, on the reverse strand, counting down.
TTATAAAATGAGAATTTTTATTGAACACTTTAGGCACATGTGTTACATATCCAGGCATCAATAGGTGGGGCTTTGTTGGTGCTAAAAGGAAGGCCTCGTTATATCTTTTTAGATTTAAAGTATCTTTGCTCATTTTTATGAATTGTGTTCAAATATTGGTGTAACCTTTGCATAATTATGTCATTCTTTGTCCAATTATGTAAAGATCATTGATATTTACGGTCTTTGACCCATCTTTGTGCTTCTTTTAGATAAAGATTTGCATTATTTGATGGTATATCCTTAATTATATTAAATATGGATTAAGCTTTATCAAATCAATAGGTTTGAGGTTAGTAAAAGCTATTTTTATCAAATATTGATAGATCCTTTGAAAATTTGAGTTTATTTTAACATGTGTAAATATGAATCATACTTATGTATTCAGATACATATTTGAGCTAACTTAGTTAAAGATTATTGTCCTTTGTCATCTTTTATATAAATCTTTGAAAAACTTGCTTAATGTGCAAGATTGATCATTGTTCCCTATAATTATAATACTAACACATCATACTTCACACAGGATTAAAATCCCACAAACTAGAATTACCAAGAATAAGGAAAAGGTCACATTTATAGATTATAGAACCTCTACTTTCATTAGAAGTTCATAGGATAACTAGGTGGGACAAAGGTAACTATAATTTATTTATGTATTTGCCAACCTGACTAATTTAGAGTGCTCCCATGTTCAACCCCTATCAAGTTATCGCTTGGCTAGGTGGTTCTTTGATCAATGTGCCAAGTGTCATACATGACCTTCTTTGTAATCCTAAAAAGTATTTACCAATATTTAGTCTAAGTGAAATTAGATATGTTGAAGAACATATTAAGAGTTTCAAATCTACATTAAGATTGTTGAATGTGATTCATGAAGATGTAGCATGTTGACTATTTAATTTTACATTTAAATATGTTTTATCTAAAAGGTTTCTAAACCTCCCCAAAAATTACATTACTATTTGGGTTGATTTTAACAATGTTTTATTGACCAGTTTGATAAAATCATTATTCCTTTTGTTATATACTAGTAATTCACCATAGTAAAAAGGGATAAAAATGATCCCATAAGAGCATTAAATACTAGGTTCAAAAAAATTCCAATAGGACCATATCTCCTTACAGACCTAATGAGGATTTATCCTTAGAAATCTATAAGGATGCATTGGATTCTATGACTTATGTATTTATAAAGAGAGTTGTTAGGCCCATGAACACATTAAATTTAGCTTATGTCGGGGCAGTGATCACTAATGACCAAATACAACCCCAAGGATAATTGTTATACTCCATTCCTAATGCCAATCCACATTTAACCATTCTAAATGTTTTGCCAATACTAACCAAAATATGCATGCCCTGAAAAAAATCGCAGTATTGAACTAAATACCTCTAATACATGCTCATCCTACTCAAAATTTAGGATAACTAAATCATGTTGTCAGTGGATCTCATCCATGGGATCATAAAGATTTAATGTCTACAAGTAATTCTAATACTCAATTTCATAATTTTGAGGCCCCAAAGAATAAGAGTGACTCTATCGTCAAGATGGTTCAAAAGCTTAGCATTGACTTCATTTAGTTGAAAAATCAAGTAACCAATAATAGAGAGAGTATTGGTAGGAATTACTCTTTTCAAAGGTTCAATAGGCCCACTAACATATTTTAGAATGATAGTTACCATAACAACAAGAATAATAAGCCATCTACTAGTAAGAATGCAATTGATATAAATATGGTGTTACTTTACCTAACTATTTTAGATTTTATTACACTTCTTAGCATGGGGAAATAGACTATGTTGAATTTTGTAATGCTTTTGAAGCCTTACAAGAAGAATTAGATGCTTTTGAGGTTATCCCTAATAAGGATTATGTTGTAAGTACATCAAGATATTCAAGGTCATTTAGATATATTGATTCAACTCTCACGGTGGAGACATTTGATTTCCATTTCCAAGAGGACAATGAGGATTGAAGATATTCCTAACGAGATTCATGTTTTTCAATAATTTTTGAAGAAGACTTATCCTCTAAGAAGCAGGGAGCATAAGAAACCATTGACCACTTCAACTTCAACTTCTCTAAATAACTTTGGGACTCCTCTTAATACTACCTAAGACAACCTTCTAGATCCCCCTACGGGAATTACTTCTGAACCCAATGTTGATATATCTAATTATTTCAATAGGTTTGGGTATAACATTGTACAGGACATGAAAAAGATGAAGACTAAAATTACCTTGTATGAGTTGACACAAATTACTAAACAAAGGGATTTTTTGTTCTAATATTTATCTAATAAGCCTAGTAAATATCAAAAGTCTACACATGATAATGTTTCAATACACAAAATTAAGGTAGATGTTCCTCATTTCCTACATACAGTCAGGATCTTTCATCAGAATATGCATAATTATTTATTAGATTCTAGTGCATTTATAAATATTATGCCTATGGGTAGTTGTGATAAATAAGATTTGACTCCCATTACATATGATAGACTTATAACTCAATTAGATAAATCAAGACTCAAACTTATTGGTGAATTATTAAATGTTCACATGCAGATTGCCTCAAATCCAAGGATCCAATAGTTAATTGATATCCATGTAGTGGACATCCATAATGCTTATGGGATGATATTGAGTAGAGATTGGAATAGGATCTTAAATGGTTTTATGTCAATAGATTGTTCACATATGTGGTTTCCTTATAAGTGATTCCCTAGCCAAATCAAGATAGAAAGGGAGCCTAAAATTAAACATATGATCACTGAGTGCAATACAATCAATGAGAGGGTCAACATGGTTTACTCAAATCTTTGTGTTTACACTCTTGATACCACAAAGGTATACAACTCTAAAAATTCTCATGCTTTTCCTTCATTATGAAAATCTATTTTGATGGTGCTAGATTTAAATTAGGTCATGGAGTAGGAGTGGTGTTAATCAATCCCTTTGGAAAAAAAACAATTCTTCCTACAAAATCCAGTTCCCAAGCAATAATAATTTGGCTCAATATGAATAACTTATTATTGGATTATAATTTTCAATCAAGCATGAGGCCAAGGAATTATTATTTTTTGGTTATTTTAAACTAGTGGCTAGTTAGGTCAAGAGTAAATATCAATGCAAATTATCATATCTCAAGAAATATAAATTTAGAGTATGGGACTTAATTGAATGTTTTGATTTTTTTATCATTGTGTTAATCCCTAAGTAAGAAAATAAAGATGCTAGTGAACTTGCATCATCTACATCCAACCGTATGCTTAATCAAAGTTCCAAGTAAAAAACCCTGACAATTGAGTTTATCCCATGTCCCTTACTGCTAGATAACATCAACAACTCATAGGTATTGGGTGATGATTAGCAGATCATAGACTTCATGACTAGTTTAGGAGTGTTTGAGGGTTAAATTATTGATGAATCTAGTCTCCTTAATGGTGAGATCATTAAAATCAAACTTGATGACAAGGTCATTCATTTTAATGACAATAATATCCCCAAATTCATGATAGCCTTATAGAGAGTCTTTGATTATGAAAAACTAGATGAGGCTACCAAGATTCACAAAGCGAATGGGAAGGATTATAATGAAATTGATCTTGGATTTAAAGGTCAACCTTAGTTGGTTAATATTAGAACATCATGTACAAGCATTTAATCTAAAAGGACCAAAGAAATGCTAACCAAATATAAAGATATCATAATATGGTCCTATGATGACCTAAATATATTTGATCCAAAGGTCATAACTCATACCATACATTTAAAATAAAATTAAAAAGATTTCAAAAAAATGTACAGGCCTATCAACTTGGTCTTCGAACCACTAATATATAGAGAGTCTTAGATGCCAAGATTGTGTTTCCCATTAGGTATTCCACTTGGGATGCTAATTTAGTCCTAGTTCAAATGAAAAACGGTTAAATCAAGATATGGATAAACCTAAATAGAGTATCTAAAAAATAAAATTACCCCTACCTTCTCTTGAACAAGTAATACAAATTATTTTTGGTTCTACCATGACGTCCTTTCTTGATTTTTTTTAGGAAATAATTTGGTGTTGGTGAACCAAGAGGAAAAGATGAAGACTAATTTTAGTACAAAGTGGGGCATGTTTGCCTACAAAATCATGCCTTTTGGACTTATAAATGCAAGTGTAACCTTCTAAAGGGCTATGAATCAGGGTTTCCAAGGTATCATAGGTAAGCACATTATCATATACGTGGATGATCAGACTATATTTTATAAAAACAAGGATGATCATGTTATGCACATATAATAGGTATTTGAAAGATGTAAAAGGTATGGTATTTTTGTCAACCCTTCGAAAAAGTATTTTCTATGTTACTAAGTGCAAACTATTAGGACATGTTATCACTAAGGAGGGAATATGTATAGACCTTGATAGAGTAAATTCAATATATGCTATAGAAACCCCTAATATTAGGAAGGAATTAAAGTCATTCTTTGGTAAAATAAATTTTGGAAAAAAATTTATTTTTGGTTTTGAAGAAATAGTGAAACATTTGAATGACATGTTAAAAAAAGAGGCTGAGATCACATGGAATAAAGAGATAAAGAAGAATTTCAAAGACATCAAAGAGGCAATTGGACAATCCCTTGTACTAATAAGTCCAAACTTCACCAAACATGTTTATAATTTCTCCTTTGCTATATATCATACAATATCTACAATTTTAACTCAAAAGATGGATGGATGTGATCGTCTAATAGATTTTGTGAGCACTAACCTTAAAAATGTTGAGTTAAACTAATATTTAGTTGATAAACAAGTATGTGATTTGGTCAAGGTAGTAAAAATGTTTAGGAATTATATCTTTATGAATAAGGTGCATGTCATTCTAGTAAACCCTACCACCAAGCTCATTCTATGTGAAAATAAAATAGGAGAAAGGAGAGGTAAGTATATATCTATACTCCAATGGTATGACATTGAGATGAAGACTGAGAAATTGGTAAGGTGTCAGGGTTTAATCCAATTGATTGACAATATTAACCCCAAGCTAAGTGATATGTAGGTAGAGAAACAAAGTTTCAAATTTAATGATTGGTATGATCCCATTGTTAACTTACTAATCAATGGTTATTATCCTGCTAGGTTAATTAAATAACAATGGATATTCCTAAGGCTCAAGTCAACTCACTTTTTGGACAAGGATGGAGTACTATATAGGAATAAATTTGAAGGCATTTATTTGAAATGCGTTTCCTAGAGTGAAGCAACTAAGATCACAAGCACCTTCCATGAAAATTTAGGAAGTGGATATCCATCTAGAAGGACTACAACACACAACATATTAAGGGCTAGTTACTACTAGCCTATAATCTTTGAATATGACCGCAAACATGTGAGAGAGTACCACTCATGCCAAGTCTTCAACACCAAAGGATCTAAGGAAACCATGTCACTAAGAATCATAATGATTGATAAACCTTTTATCCATTAGGGGCTAGATTATCTTGGGGTCATTAACCCCAGTTCCTTTGATGGTCCTAATGATATCTCAAATTCTACTAACTACTACACTAGATGGACTAAAGCATTAGAAACTAAAAAGCGTAAGACCAAAAAGGTGATCAAGTGTTTTAAATACAACATATGTACTAGGTTTAAGACATCTGTATCCTTGGTCTGTGATAATAGATATATGTTTATATCCATAGAGACGACAGAGTAGACATATGATAACAAAATCATCCTCAAGTTATCATCAAACCATTATACTCAAGATAATGAAGTATCTAAGTCAACAAATAAGAATTTGATAAAGTCTATAAAGAAGTCTATAGTAGATAAACCTAAAACATGGCATAAGTTGTTTAAATGTGGTCTTTGGGAAGATAGAACTACAATGAAAAAATATCTCAAAACATCACCATTCTTACTCATTTATGGTTAGGAACCCATCTTGCCCATCACCCTCAAGTATCCAACCCACAGGTATATACAAGTTTACATAGATGAGGACCAATAATTTACAAGTTCAATATTTCTAGACAACATATAGATGGAAGATATAAGAGAAGAGGATTTTGCCAATTTAGTAGACACCAAACCATAATAAAGAGTTGCTTTGATAAACGTTAAAAAATAAAGGTATTCAGGCAAGGAGACATAGTTATTCTTTACTAAAAATCATCTAAGCCTAAGGGTAAGCATGAGAAGATCACACCTTTGCAGATAGGTCCCTAACAGATAGATGTGATACTTAAATATAACACCTTCACGATGAAAGAATTATAAGGAGTAGATTTCACACTACCCACCAATGGGCAATACCTTAAACACTACTTCTCACTATCCCACCAGGGGTATTCATGAAATGAATATAAAACTATTTAGAGTTCGTGTAGGTAGGCTAGAGTAGTTTCTTTCTCTTCTTTCCTTGATTTTTATTTACCTAATTTCTATTTGGTGTTTTTTTCTC
>JARHVA010008944.1:362500-377500 GCA_037957365.1 Torreya grandis | reverse complement strand
ACCTACTTTTATACAAGTTTTTGGTTCCATTGTCAGGATTGTTGAATTTTATTGCTGCAATGGTACACTAGGATAATGATATGACTCTCCCTCAAGAACAACAAGCACAATCTAGAATGAGAGAAAGGTAGATTTGCATTGAGGCATATAAATTGTAGAGGATATAACCCAAAGAAGTGGGTCTAAAATCACTTGTATGATGTTGTGTATGAGATTTTCTTTTGTGAACTATCAGATCAAGTGTATCATTGGTTGGTTTCTTATGTAAAAATGCATCAAGTGGAGGAAATAGAATTTAGAGAGGCTTGATAACTTATATTCCACTTGGACTATATCCACAAATAAATGGTGGAAAGGGGCACTAAATAGCTACATGTTTGATTTCATAGTATCAACATACTCCCACCCTGAAGAAGTAGAATATGAATTCGTTTGTGAACCCAAAAGCACATTTGTGAAATAACTCAACACAAAACTAAAGTAATTGATGGTGGATTATGGATTCAAAATAGTGAGTATGGAAGGCTAAAGTCCTCTCACATATTATTAGTGCAATGGGGAAGAAGGGAACATGTAAATGAGGTGCAATGGAAGGGGATAAGAAGATTAACAACTAAGAGCTTAGGAGATAGGATTATAACAAGAGGAAGTGTGAGCTAATATAAGATATCAAATGTGTAAGTGTCGAAAGGACCAATAGCCAGTGGGAAGGGCATGGGAAAGGATATCTTGAATGGCATAAACACCTAAAGGAAGGAACCCTTAAATCCATGGAACAAGATCCATAGTTGATAGGTGAATGCATAGGGTCCCTTTAAAAATTATCCATTAGAGATGCATTAGATATACCTACCCCCTTTGAACATGTGGTACAAGATCATGCATTGGACCCACCATAGAAAGATAGAATATTGATAACTAACCTCATTGTCAACTTAAAGATTGATTATTTTACGTATTTGGACAAAAACTTTATGATTGTGCTAGCCTAATTAAATAGAACATGAGTGCAATCACCCTCATTTAGCCAATGTCAATTTAAAAACTTGGAAAACTACCATAGGAAGTGGCCCTATGCCACTAGTTAATATTATGGTGCCACCATCTTCTATAGTGCCAGTAGTAACCACTTGACCATTACCTAGCCTAATGGATGGAGGCCTTAGAGGACTAATGCTAGGACAAGTATGAGGAGGAAAATCACCTTAAACACTAGATGTTCCCTAGGCCTAAATTTATTAAAAAATAGCCATGAACCTACCTGAGTATTGAGGTGTGGAGAATGTCATAGAGTATGTTCTCAAGTGTTAATTATAATGACATGCTCAGGGAATAACTCAGTCCAAGCACAAGGTAACCTATTTTGTGACAACTTTACTTGATCTTGCCCATACTTGGTATAATAAGTTTGATCCTAACTAGGCTATGGTTTATTATGAAAACTTGAAGGAAGCCTTCTTGGAATAATTCAATATACCTAAGTTTTATTATCACAACATCATTGTCATTAAGGAGATCAACCAAGGATTATTAGAGAGCATGCACTTATACGATGTTATATTCAAGTCTCTCTTTTCCAAACTCTCTTATGATATCCACCCTTCCCAACATGCACAATGGTTCATTAGAGGATTACTAGTAACTTTCAAAAGGGTCTTATCCATGAAAAACATCATAAAACCTTAAGAAGTGCTTGAAGTCATGCTCAGAGATAAAGTGGTTGGGAGCATTGATATAGGAATTAGCCCCACCATGGAGGTGTATATTGCTTCTATGGCCTTCTCAATATAAAATTTGATTGATAGTTCATCACAATTTTCATGAAGTGTATTATGGTGCACTAATTATGAGATAGAGAGTCATAATAGAAACAACTGCTCTCAGAGGAATGTGCACACATTGCTTCTTAGCTATGAATTTTGTCATGAGATGCATGATTTTTTCAATTTCCATTTATTACAATGCACTAGTAAAGTTATCATAACCCTCTATTACGAGTATTGTGATTCATACACTCACACCATAATTGACTATAGAGTAATTTATGAAATGCAACAAAATGTGGAGAGAGGTCCATAATAGGTAAATAAAATAGCTAGAGGGTAGGTGAACCAAGGAAATGAGGGTTATAACCAATAAAATAGTAGATATGGGAACCAAAGAAGAGCTAAAAGGAGAGGTGGAGGATGTGATGGAGGAATATTTATACCAAAATCATGTTACAAGTATAGGTCAATTGAGCACTATCAACATGACTAACCAATGTATCCAACATTCAGGTATTGTTGAGGACCATATCCATTTCAAAAATGACCCAAATTATATAAAAAACTAACCTAAGTTAGGATAAGAAATAATAAGGGATTGATATGATTAGGCATGATCCTAAAGAGGATAAATGTGTTACAAAGGTGAATCAAACATGCATGAAATCAGTCAAAGTGCATGTAACTACTTAGAGTGGAATCACCACTCAACTGCCAATTACACCAATATTAAAGTTATGATTGAAATATGGGATGTTGAGACACACTAAACACATTAGATAGCTAAAACCCAAAACCATGCCTTATCTAAACCCTATAGGCAAAAAAATGTACTGTAGCAAGCCATAAGTGTGATCCAAAACTTGGAAGGAGAGATCTAACTAGCATGAGACCTAGTGGCATAGGTTGTTGCCTCTCACAAAAAGTAAGATGGATAGAAGGCTAAATTTAAAGAGCTAATGGAAATATTTCACCTTTTAGAAATAGAATGGATGTTTCCCCTACTAAATAACTTCCTTTTATAACATGTAGGATAATAGTCAATGGAAGTCACTATACCACACATGGAAAGGGTACAAGATATCAGGCATACACAGAATATGGATTATAACCAAGAAATCCTAATGAATGCAATCATTAATGGATGTCCATCTATGAGGTCCTTATCAACATAGGAACTAAGGTCAATATCCTAACAAAAAATGCATGGGAAAATATGGGTAGGCCAGTCTTGAGGCCTTCTCCCCATGTAATATTTATGGACAACAAGAATTGAGTGTAACTAATTGTAATTTTGAAGGGCTCCAATGTAGATATTATGGGAACTGAATTACACACTCGCTTCTAAGGACCCCCTATGTGGATAGCATTGATATATAGGATGAGATGAACCATATATATAACATCATGATGCAACATGCCAAGAATCTTAACTCTTTTGATCAAGGATTGCTTTCTTGGAAGGATGCACAATCAGCATCAGACACCACTAATGTTACTTATGACTAATGATTTGAATAGGAGTATGAGGCCTCTAGTCATAGATGTCACTTTTTTTGCACAAAAGAATCAAAGCCTATGAAGACTAGCTAGGTCTAGATTGATCTCACTTTGAAATGATGAGTCCCATGCCATGAGGATAAATTAAAGAGGGTAATCTACCTAAGCAAACGAAAGCTTGAAATGATTCAAAAATTTTAAGGGAGAAACCTAATGGAAATCTATGTTAATGAACTTAAATCATGCATCCCCAAATAGATAGACAAAATTAACACACTAATGTATACCTTGAGGAACACTACTATGCATTGGTGGGTAGTGAGAAAATATACCTTTTCTAACTTGGCTAGAGGTAAAAGTAACCATTTGGAATATATTCAATATGAGTAATGAAAATTAGATATATCAATCTACTTTGGTAAATCTAATCCTATGGCACATGTGTGCTTATGAGAAGATACATGGACTGACTGTGGCATGACTACCCCAAAAAAATTATGTGTGCACACCTTTTATAGGAATCTAAAGACATGGGCATGTCATGTTATGTGCTCAATGAGACATGCTAATAAATAACCAATTGGGAGTCCCTTAAGGATAATTTTTTACACACCTTCTCCTTTTCCTCATAGATCTTAAAATTGGTCAAACCATTGTAATTAATTTAAATGGTAGTGTTCAAGGACACCACCATCATTAAGGAGGGCCTGGAGGACATGTTTAGTGAAAAAGCGCTGGCATCCTCAACTTTATTTGAGGAATAAATTCTCAAAAGTGACTTAAGTGAATATGATGATGAAAATCTAAAGGAATGCTATTGGAAAACACTGATCTCCAAAATATAGCTTGTACACAAGGTAGATGATAGTGCTCTTAATGAAGAAGACCCCACTCGTCTTCATGTAGAGACAAGTGAAGAACTTGACAAGTCAAGGGACTCAAGCCAAGAGAAAAATTACTCATACTGTGCACCACTAAAAACCATCAAAGTGATCATTAACACATAAGAATAGTCAAAGATGACTACTCTAGGTACCTATTGGTCTGATGCAAATCTATCATGCATCATATAACTATTGAAAGAATTCTAAGACTTGTTCCCTAGGACTTATCAAGATATGAAGGGCACCCACACATGCTTTGGGAAGATGAGTATAAGACTAATTTATTATGCAATATTGGTGAAAAAGTGCCCCTACAAGATGAATCCCAGCCTTCATGCCAAGGTCATAATAGAGATCAATACAATACTAGTCTTAGGGATCATTTATCATATGTAAGAGTCTGAATAGGTGAGCCTGATGGTAATAAGCATCAAGAATGATCAGTGCATTTGGATTTGTGTGGATTATATAATGTTGGATATTTCCTACATCAATGACCCCTTCTCAACTCCTTTCACCAATAAAGTCCTACAAGGCATCAAAGGTTGTGATATCTACACCTTCACTAATGGGTTTTTTGGCTACCACCAAGTCTAGGTTGAGGAAGAGGACAAGGCCAAAATAACCTTTGCAACTGAATGGGGTTTTTTTGCTTATAACTTGATGCCCTTTAGACTCAATATCATGCTATCCATATTGTCTAGAGTGGTGATCACTACATTCAAAGACTTCATCCACAAGCTCCTCTAAATTTACCTCAATGACCAGATGGTGTATGACCTCATGAAGGACAATTTTGACAACATTTGCCTAATTTTTGAGACGTATCCTTGAACCCAAATAACTACATCTTCACAACATTGTTTTGAATCCTACTCAGGCACACCATCTATAAGGATGGTTGGCTTGTCAATCTAATGAATATTGCAATCATCATTTAAATCTAGACTCATTCCACATAGGAAGATGTTCTCATATTTCTTGGCCACTGTAGATATGAGAGAAAATTCATAAGGAGCTATGTGAAGAATTTGACACATCTAAAATATATTTTGTACAAGGATGACCCATTTTACTAGGGCAAAGTCTAAGATGATGCCTTTGAGACTATGAAGCTCCGATTACCTAGTGTACCTATCTTTTAATTTCCTAACTGGATGACCCCTTTCCAAATTTATGTTGATGTTTCTATCTCTACAATTGGCACAATATTAGCACATCTTGGGGAAGGTAAAATGGATCACCCCATTTCATTCACTAGTAAAAAATAACAAAGGTAGAGAATAACTATACAAAAACTGAGCATGAGGGGCTCATCATGGTCTATGACTTGAAAAAATTTAGACAATATTTGTTAGTGACCCCAATCATATTTTTAAAAAATCATGAGGTGCTTAAGTACCTCATGAATAATCCCATTATCCACGGGCACATTTTCATATGGATCATTGTAATTTAATAATTATAGTTCTATATTGTTGTCAGGCTTGAAAAATAGAATCTGGGCATAAACCATTTGTCTCGCATAGACTCAGGTGATGTAGAAGCTCTAATTGAGGTTGATATGATGGATTCATAATTATATAGAATCCAACATGCCACTAAAGACTTGTCAAAGATATCTAATTTTATAACATCTATATTTACACCCTGAATAATGACAACAAAATAAATATCTTATAGTTCACATCACCCTTTTTTAGCTCATTAATGAGGAACTATAAAAACTAGGATGAGATGATGTTCTACATTGATGTATTTTAGATCATGAAAGTGAGTTCATCCTACATGAGGTGGATGAGGGGATAGCAAGAGGCCATTACATAGGAGATACAATGATGTAGATAGTGTTACAGTCAAGCTTGTGGTGGTCAAGTCTGTTTCAAGATGCAACAGATTCTACCAAGGCATGTGGCATATTCTACTGCATAGGGAAGCCTAACCACAAAGATGAGATGACTATAATCCCAATTCTTACCCAAATTCCATTCAACAAATGATACATTTACTTCATTGGGCCAATTACTCTCATAACATGATTAATAGGCATAAGGTACATTCTAACAGCCACCAACTATTTCAATGAGTGGGCCGAGGTTATGCGAACAAAAAACTACATGGTCACCATATCTACAAGTTTCATATGGGAAACATCAAAAGCATGTATGGGTTCCCACTAAACTTGAATAGTGATATGGGAACATACTTCATTAATGAAACTATGTGTATCTTGCTAATAGAATACATAGTGGCACCCCATAACACAATGCCTTATCATCCCCAAGTAAATGGCATAGTTGAGACTTTCAACAATACATCATAAATATATCTGATGTTGGTTACAAATATTGGGATTATTGAGTATCTAGAGTATTATGGGAATATCGCACAACCTATAAGTTCTTTAATAAGGCTACAACATTTTAACTAGTGCTTGGTGTTGAGATGATTCTACCAATGGAGTTCATGGTGCCATCATTACCTATCACATGCATTGGTTAGATAGATGACCAAGATTCACTAATTGCAATGCTAAAGGACTTAGAGTGCTTAGATTAGGCACACACCCAAACAAAGTGGAGCCAAAAGATAGAAAAGATACATTTAAAGCTCTAACATGACAAGCATATAAATCACAAGGTGTTAACAGAAGGGGCATTAGTTTTTTATCTATGATTCCAAGTATATCAGGCACCCAATCAAGTTGTAGATAATATGGATGGGTTCATATGTTATCCAAAACATCTTAGAGACTAGTGCATAAAAGCTACGTATGTTATTAGGTAAAATTCTTAGTAAGAATTTCAATGATAACCGATTGAAGTTGTATCGATAATATGGGAGATTGCACCATTAGACACTGAGTTATTGGTCACAAGTTGGTTATATTAAGTGATCAAAATAAATTTTGGGATAAGCCAAAAAAGTACCTTTCTTTGTGTTGGTTTAAATTTTGGTAAGGTAAGTGAATAAATGGAACTTATAGGATACAAGTTAGAATGTTTTTGATATTTTCATGCATAATTCTAGTTAGGTGAGTTGAGCACAACCACTTTCAAGGTGCTTGAGTCTAGATACTTAAATTATGGGTATGTGAATTTTTTCCAAATTTAGACACAAGCCAAACCATATATTCATACATAATATTCAATAAAGTGAGGCATCTTTAGCCCTATAAAAGGGATAGTTTGACACTTCTAAGCAAAGTTCTAGTTGGATGAGTCAAGCGAGGCTATTTCTTAAGCACCTAGGCACATGGAACTCACTGAATTTAGAGAAAATATGAGCTGAGAGAGTCACATAATATAGAGTGAATATGAATAACATGATTGTGTGTAAGAGATCAAATAATAATGCTATGCTAGAGGTCTAGTACAAGAGATTTCTATGGGGTAGGAAAGGCCAAGGCAAAATGATGAAAATGTAGTGAAATTGACCAAGATAGATAAACATTCTATAAATAGAAGCACATTTCAAAAAGGAATTGGGACTGAGGAGGATAAACCATGTGCATGTGAGTTGTTGTATCTAGGCTACCATATTGAAGTTGAAATTCATGACAAATAAAGAAATCACAAGATAATATCATCAGGACAAGCTAACATCTACCCAAATCAAGGTAGGAAGTGATCATTTGAAATACATGTAACTTCACCAAAGAATCATTAGAATAAGTTAATGTGGTGAAAATAGAGGCATAAATATATGCATTTAATGCATAATTAACATAATATTTTTTTAAATTTTATAAAGTGTAGCAAATCCCAAAGATTTTAGGCACTATTATGCCATTAATAAATGATAATTAAGGTGGTCAATGAGATAAGAAGTATAAATCAGTGAATAATTGATTGCATCTGCATACAAACCTTGTGCTAATTTGAATTTTCAATAGAAAACTAGAGCAAATATAGTGACACAAAGATAGAAACAAAGGAAATCCTACTATAACAAGACCCTAAGAACCCTTAGATGCCAAAAGTGGATGATTATGTAGAGGAATGAATTGTGTTCCCTATGAGATTGGTAGAGGAGAGAAAGGGGATCAAATTAAGAAAAAAACTAGGAAACTAAAAATAGAAGTGATGTTGAGGGCACTATTTTCATCACATAAATCTTAAGATTCAAACATACAGTCATGGACATCATGACTATGTGAAGCACCACAAAATATTGAAGGCTTGAACAAGATCAATAGACAAAGGTTTAACTCTAGAGAATTTAGAATAGGGTAAAAGAGGATGAGATTGATCCCACAACAAGTGAAGAAAGATACCAAGAGAGCATAACTACCAATAAAATCTACTACATTGAATTTATCTATCTAACTAGTAGGAATGAGCATCACCTAAATAAATCTAGAGGTGTTCAATAAGATTTTATATTAGGGTATGTAATTCCCTAAGTAAATTTTTATGGCAAAAAAATGGGCATCATTCACACACAACTATAACTTGAATGAGTACAACCACATAACCTCCATCAATGTGAATGACTTAAGACAATAATGGATGGTAGACACATAGGAAAATAATATATAATGTTGAATTTCATTCGATGTCTGTATCTGAGATAAGCTAATGATTGCCAATGTGATACGACTCTATGAGTTGCCAAGTTTTTGAAATTTAGAGGAACTTGTGCAGTTACACCTCTCATTCATCTATAGGGACATGTTTTACTTTATAGGGAGGTGCATGAGGCTATCAACAAACCTCATCAATTGAATCACCAAACTCCCAAGATCTAGTGTAGACAACCACTAGATGATGACAAATAACTTGGAAGTTTAAAGGGTCAAGAAGTTCCTAGGTTAATATAAATGAGGCTTCACATTCCCAATTAAGGACATCAAAAATCCTAAGATGAGGGTAACGATGAACTTGGTGAGTTCAAAAATTATGTGTAGGTAGTTGGTGGGTAGATGAAATGAATACCTACCTATGGATCACATACCACATGGCATAGGGGATGAAATTTAACATTGCCAAATTCATCACTAAGGGCATAATGAAGAATATGATCTAATGTCATATAATGTGTGAGACCTTTCATTACGGGTCTATGCTAATCTTGATTGTGATGGAGGAGATTGGTACTTGATGGTGATAAGGACAACCTATGGGTCTTTCTAGCACATGACTCCTAAGTGATTAAATACCGAAACTTCACTTTTCTTTTGCCTTAACACCAAAGTATAAAGCTTGAGTAATATGATGGTGTGCCTGGTACACTAAAGTATTCATAGAAGAATGGTGCATCCTAGAAAAAATCCCTTAGAGTCTATTTGTAATGGTGTGTTTTACCATCATGAAAAACTTTATCATCATTCAATTGTAACTCACACATGCGAATCAATTTGGTTAGATAAAACTACCTTATGAATTTTTTAGCCAAGTAAATCAAAAAGGGACTACATAGAATCCCCAATGCACAAAAGGTGGATATCTTGGTAAAAATCATGGTTTTAAAAATACAAAAGTTGAGGCACCAATATGTGAAACTAGAGGGAAAATCAATCAAGTATGAGGAGGATGATTTAGATGCCATTGACATCTATCCCCTCAAGAAATCAGTCATCCTTGGGAATATCTATAGGTTTTTCAATGAGATGAAGCCAAAGAAGAATGGTGGAATCATGAATAAAGATGATGAAATCCCCCTTTAGGTCAATGAAGAAGGAGAGTTGTAATGAGTGGTAGTAGTGGTACAAAGCAAATCCCCTCAAAAGAAGTAGGAAGAAACTTTGGAGGAAATAAAAGAGTGCCTTCATTTAAAGATCACCTTCAAAGATGAAAGTACCAACTCAATGCCAAATAAAAAGTGCATATTCTTCATGTTAGTAATTACCTTGCCCAAACTAAGGGAGAATAGAAAAAGAAGTCTAAGGTGCTAGTGGCAATGCCCATGATAACCTTGTCTTAGATGGAGGCACAAGAGGTGCAAGAGGAAGTAGAAGCATAGTGGGTACAAGATGAAGGAGGGATGAAAGTTTATATCATCTAATAAAAAGAGATAAAGGAAGAGCCCATCACAACTGAAATCTATGAGGCTCTCTAAGGTGGCACTATTATCATGCTTAAAGAATCAAAATCATCATGTGCCCCAACCACAAAACCTGTAATGCAACCTTTGTAATTTGAGGAAGAAAAGAGGTACCAATGGATAAAAATGGGCCTCAGTAAGGACCATTTATACGTGTCACTATAGTTTCATCAAAAAAGGGAGGTAATGAAGGCCAAAGGCATGATATAGGATGAAATTAACAAAGGAAATGTTGAGGAGATAATGTTCGAGGAAGAGAAGATAACCATGTTAGTAATGAAAATGAAGGAAACGATAAAAAAAAGGTTGAAAAGGAGAAGGGAAGGAGAGAAAAATAAGAAATGAGGGTTGCCATAAGAGTAGAACCCATAAAGGACAAAGCAACAGAGGCACCTAACACCCCCACTAGCACATCAAATGAATTCACACCACAGGCATGCCCAAGTAGTGAAGGTGCACTTGGAGACAAGAAAGGTGATATTAACACCTTATAAAAACATAAAAAGAGCATAGTTGAAATCTAGTGAAAACAAGTGGGTGAAGTTAGCATTGAAGAGAAGGAAGAAGCAAATAAATGGGAAAATTTTGAGGTAGAACCCTTGTTGGAAAAACAAGACACATGAGAAAGCACTGAAGAAGTCATTAGCTCTAACGAAGAGGAACTAGAGTAGACAAAGTTGGCCATCAAAGAGGATGAAGTTGAGCCAATCTTATGAGAGAAGGAAAATAAAGGGTTCACTGATGAAGACTATTACATAATGGAGTATACGCCCCTGAATCGACTTCAACATTGATGTGCCAACAACTATCCTTTACCTTTGATAGTTACATGGATAAACCTCAATTTGAGGTAATGTATAATGCAATCCTCAATTCATACCAATAAGAGGAAGGGAAAGAGTCACTTATGGTCAATCCCCACACAAGAAATATAGTAAGGTTGTCTAATGCCCTCCTTTCAATGGATTTAAAGGTAGCATGTAATAAAATCATCTGTGATGTACGAGACTCAAGGTGAAAAAATATTGCATTTGAGGAAGAGGAAAAGACAAAGACATTGTATTCAAATTACAACAACTAACTGAGTGCATGGAGGAATCTAAGCCATTCCTCCTGTATGACATTGACACTTCAAGTTTTTTGGATTTTGATAAGGTTCATGCACTAGTGGAGTAGATGATCCCATGATTAAAGGTAAAAGTAGATCCAAAATAAGAAGAAGAATCTTAGAATGACATAAAACAAGAGCTCACTATAAAACTCCAAGAGGTGAATGACCTCTTTATGAAGCTAGAAGAGGGTACAAAAGCAATTGATGAAATATTTTTCAACTTTTCCACCAAAGTGTTATTCATCAATGTGCACCTAAAAAATTTAAAAGTGAATAAGGACTCAGTAATGGTAGAAGCATATATTGTGAGAAAGATTGAGCGTGTTTAGATAATTGTGTATGTCAACACATTGACTGCCCAAGTCAAGACCTAGGACTAGGACCTAGAAGAGCTCTTCTATATACTACAAAAAAAGGCATGTGATCAAGGATAAATACTTGACATAGGCATCACAAAGGTAAAGGAAAGGTTATAGGCCTTTCAGAGTGAATTAGAGAAGACTAACATGCTCACCCTCAGTGTTACCTCCATAAAATACATAGTGCTAAAAAATAAATTAAGACTACAATCTAGGATTTTAGGGACTTTAGAGTGGAACTGAAGGAGTATGAACCAAAGTTTTGTGCACCTAATTCACTGAAAGGTTAGTTATGTGATAGATTAATAGTTTTGTTTAGGGTAATGTTGGGCCCCAAATTCATTTAAATTTAGGATCCATGCCAACACAATAAACATATAGGCATGAGACAATCACATGTCATGATTGTTATTTTATCATTTAGTGGTGATAGCTAGTAGGTAGCTAACAACTCTTTTTTGAATTAACCATCATTCAGAAGTGGGTGCACAGGACAATGACTATGCATTAAA
This sequence comes from Torreya grandis, assembly GCA_037957365.1. Taxonomy (NCBI): domain Eukaryota; kingdom Viridiplantae; phylum Streptophyta; class Pinopsida; order Cupressales; family Taxaceae; genus Torreya; species Torreya grandis. The sequence continues at coordinate 365,323 of JARHVA010008944.1, read as the reverse complement.
GATAAGCAAAGTGAATATGTCATAATGTGTACCTCCAATGTTAGCTTAGCAATCAGTATGCTCCATTTCCCATGATCCTAAAATGCCTTGAATCACTATAAAAGGAATTAGAGTTTATTTATTGAGAGGAGAGTATTGAAATAGCGAATCTTTGATAGATTGGTTCTAGATTTTATGTTCGTATTTTAGACCTAGAGTTAGTTCAAGATGCCTTTAGTTCTCCCTATTGTGTTGTGCTAGCTTTCCTATGAGCCTTTGGGCCTTTAGTATCTCAAAAAGAGTATTTGTTCAATTCTTAGTTATATATAAATTTATTGTTGTTGAACTTAGTTAATGATGATGCCTTGTGAAATGTTTAATAGATTGAATTCTTATTTCTATAAAATGTATGTTGAGCTCTTGTGGGATTCTATCTAACTCATATATAGCATGCCTATAGGTAATGAGGATCCCTATGGTTGATATAGGAAATGATATAAGTATGGTTAAAACCTATTCCTTATAATGATACCCCTTCCTAAGCACAAACCTACACCTAAGTCCCTCAAATGGATACTTGGTTGCCCCCAAAGCTCTTGAATGACATTAAGCCAAGGTTACCAAAGGCTTATACCTAATAGATAGATATTTTTTCCATATCTATATACATCATGTGTCCATGAATCCACAAATTTCAATACACTAACCAATCCCCCAAATGATAAATACACCCCATGGCATAACTAGCCTAACATAGACCCCGGTCCCTTCTCCATCATGATTCAGGTGATAACATAAGGCTTGTGCCATATGTAAAGTGATGCCAATGAAATTGAGTGTTAAATTTTGAGTTCCATAGGATTAGTAAAAGACTACAACCTATTGAAATAAGCCTAACTTTGACCTGGACAACTATATAAGTGCATGACTAGGAACATGACCGAAACACCTACTTTTCTATCAAATCATTATAGGAGAAGATGGGAAGTGTTGAGGGCATAAGGAAAGATTTGAATAGGGATAAAAAGGATCTCAAGGGCCTATAATATGAATAAAAGGATTTTTTCATGATACCTATCATTGATCTGGAACTTATCAATGAGTAATATTATAGATTGAAGATCTTGTAGTGGAGGCAAAAGATTACATCAACACAAGGGATTCCCAATTAGTTAATATATGAATATTATTTTCTATAATTAAGATTGTATACTGTTGAAAAAATAATATTCCTTTTTAAAGGCATGTGAAACTTATGAAGCACATTGCCTATATGTTAGTCCATTAAGGAAAGTCTAGTGTATTCGAGAACATTTGTGGAAAGGATAGATGTCCTAACACTTTCATTTTTGTAATTAGATATAACTAATCAACATGATTCCTTACATTATATAGAAGGATAATTATCATTTGTGAAATAGGGGGAATATTTTAGAGATAATAACTTATTGTAACTTTTGAGAAATTAATATAAGCAAAGAATTCTACAAAGTTTGTCCAAAGTTGCTTATGTCTTTTCTAATCCTGGCTTCTATCTCATTTTTTTGTTCTAATTTATTGATTTGATGAGTTATTATGAATTAATGATGTGTACATTCTAAATGTAGATCTGTTAACTTGTGCCAATGATAGGCTAATTGAAATTTTTAGTATCATTTTTTTTGCTTACTCTTCTTACATTTGGGCTAATGTTGTTTGCTTACAATGGTCAATCTTTAAAGTGAACCTAATTCTTATTTTCACTATTTCACACCATCCTTAGATGTTTTCCTGATGTTTGATAAGATTTTATCTTATGATAATTTATTTCATATATTGGTTAAGTGCATTTTTATATGATATTTGAGATTTGTCATGATATTTAGAATGAAGATCAACAACATTTTTTCTCTACCTTACCTTTCCTTTTCCTTTAAAAAAAATAGATCAGTCTAGTTTAATTTTAATTTTAAATACTCATCTTAGATTAGTATTTAGATTTATTTTTTTATCATAATTCACCATTCTTAACATAACATACTTCATATTTTACATAGACTAACATTTGGCTACGGTGGCTCCCAACCACTAAATATTGTGAAACAATCCACTTTCTTTGCCTCTATTTCATCAATAGATAAAAGGATTATCACAACATAAAAATCATGTACTTAATTCTTTGAATTATAAAATGAGAAGTGTTCTTGAACACTAAGGGAACCTATGATACATATTTAGGCATTGCCATGGATTAGTTTCTAGCCTTGTTTAAAAGAAATTAAAATAGGCTTGACTCCCCCATCCCCACTTTGGATCATTTTTTGGCCTTGTTTAGGGATTGATGGATACAACAATTATACTTCAATAATAAATGGGATGACTTCAAAAATTTTAAACAAAGATAACTACTAGTGATCAGATATTGGGAATATTTTACCATTTCACAAAATATGTTCCCCACTATCATAAGGACAAATGATTTACTATTAGGAAGTCAATCATGGGGATTAGGACTTAAATTGGTTGTGAATTGGAGCTCATGTATTAACTACCATGGATTAGTTTTTTGAGAAGATCATTAAATAGGAGTAGAATCTCAAATCTCTTACAAAAGTCATAGAAAAGAACCAAAATAATTCTGGTGGTTTTAAAAACACTTTCAAAAACAAAAAATAGAAGTATAATGGGAATTCCAAGAACACATTTAATAATCAAAATATAAGGAATAATAAACTTGGTAATTGTTTCAAGGAAGGATCCAAAGAAGGCAATCATTTTGAGAGGAAGGGATTACCTGGTAGATGTTTCACATGTGGAGGAGATCATTATGATTAGGATTGTCCTTAGTGTAAGATAGGAAGTAAG
>JARHVA010008944.1:325000-355000 GCA_037957365.1 Torreya grandis | reverse complement strand
GTTAGGTAAAGTGGAAATAAACAAGGAAGCTTTGTAACTTCCTCATGGGGGTATAGTCAGAGGTGCATAAATTAGTATAGGGTAGATATAATGAAATAGTAGAATAAATATTTAAATGACCTAAAATATCATTGATGTACTCATTTGTGGTGGTCATTGACTGATAAGTGCCAAGCTGATGGTCTCTATCAAGGATTTTGAACCTGAATGTCTAAATAGAAAGAATAAGCAGGTGTTTTTGTTCCTCAATAGCTCAGTTGCTGATTTTGATTGACTTATCGAGGATGATTGTAATCTTGAATGTCAAACATATAATGTTGAGATCCTAAATGAGATTAATAATTGATTTTATTAAGTTTTACTAACTTGATGTATAGGTTAGAGTTTAGCTTATATTGCCAATGTCGGTGATCCTTCTGATGTCAACCATGGGTTGACTGACATCGATAAACATAGAATAGGTAAGCATTTCTATTTTTGGCTTGTTTCTTATTGTTTTGCATGCTAAGTGCGACACCCATTATAAAATGATAAAAATAAGAGGTTAGGAAAGAAATAGATATTTAGAAATTTAGTTTGGAAGTGAGATTAAGTCTTGGGTAGTTAGGATGAGGGGACCAGGTCTTGAGGTGAGTCATCAGGGGAGAATTAGTCATACGCTGAGGTGGAGAAGTAAGGTGGCAATAATAGTTTTTAATTAACTTAATTAATTATTATAAATTAATTAAATGTGTGAGGGGTAAAAGTATGGGTTAGAGAGATTAGTTTTTATTATTTAAATGGGTTTAGTGGGGTTTCAACATAGGGAGTTACACATGTGTGTGTGAAGTAACTTTGGTATCTACATTTTCCCCTTTTTGTCTTATAAATTGTACTAACATTTTTTAAGACACAAAATAGGAGTTAGATGCTCCAAGTATTGGATGAGGTATCCCCCATCAAAATGAGAGTTGATGGAGGAGAACTTAAAATTAGGTACTAGTTTTAAAAAAAGGTAATTGGGGTGATTGGTGGATAATTGAGCATCACTCTGTATGGGTAGGCCAAAATGAGATAATAGTTCACAAAGTGAATAACAGGCAAGGTTAAGTAGGACTTGGATAGAAGTAACTAAAGCATAGCTTGTAAGTGATAGCTGATAGGTCAAATTAGTCAAAGTTATAACTTTAATGGTCAATGTGTCTCAGGTATTTGATGTAGGAAATTCCCCTAAGAAACACAAAGGGGTTGAAGGTGATGGGATAGGCTAGGTTACCATCCACAACACCTAAAATACATGCATGTGCATAATAGCCAACTATAACAGAGTAGCCTAAGTAGTCAGGATAAGCAATGTAAGGGCTATGTAAAAGGGTCAATGAGTAAGGATATATTTGTGATCTCTAAGTAAAGTAGTTGAGGGTGAAGATTTAAGTGATCCTTATTGTCTTTCTATCATGGTTGGGGGAGATATATGTGATCTCTAGTTACCCCAATATATGGGTAAGGTTTAAAAAGTTGGGGGTGGTTGGTGGGTATAAATAATACCAAAATAGTGTTAACATTGGTAAGATATGCTAATATTGATGATATAAAATACTAACATCAACACAACCAGGGAAATGTTATCAATGTTGGTAGGCATAAGCACCAATGTCGGTAGGTTAAGTCAAAAATGCTAACATTGATGGCTAACCAAACCTGATAAAATGGGGTTTGGTGTCCAACCAAACTCCTTTTCAACCTTGTAATTAGAGAGAACAAATAGATCTTTGAGGGTGATTTGAGATGGCAGCATAAGGAGGGGACCCAACAAAATGTATAGGACCACAAGAGCTAATAATGCCACCCAAGAAGAGACAGAGATATGAGGTAAGAGTCTATACTAGTTTGATTTGGTTTTTATAATTTTTATGCTAAATAAGAGGTGGGTTTGTAGAAAATAGGAGTGGGGGAGGAGAAAATAGGATAGAGGAGGTGTAGGATAAGTTAGGGGGAGTTGTGGGTAGGTTTTTAGGGGAAATGTAAAGGTGGGGTTTGGATAATTCAGTCATGGGTTTGAACTAGTTGCTAACATCGACAAGATCGATCAACATCAACTGACAAGGAACCAAGGTTTATAGTTTTTTGTCAACGTCAGGTGTGACATAAATTAATATACCACTGATGTTAGAATTAATGCTGACATCAATGTCTATAGAAAAAGTAATACAATAAGAGAAAGGGTGAGTTTTAGATCTCTAGTGGAAGTAGTGAACTAGCCTAATGGACAAGATAGCCTTAGAAGACCCCTCATCATCTGATTGATGCCTACATAGCCTAGTTTATGGCCTTAGGCTAATGTAGTTCTCCCAAAACATAGGAAAAAGATTGAAAAAGGTATGTTTTTAGAGAAAAAGGTAAGTTGAGATAGTTGGAGATATCTAGGGCTTAATAGATACATCATAGTACCAAGAGTTAAGAATATAGGTAGTGAGGCCTATAGTTTGAATAGATAGGTTGGGATAGGGTAGAGAGAGAGAGGTAATGAAACCTAGGATAGAGAGAGAGAGGCATGAAGCCTAAGGTGGAGAGAGAAAGGTGGGTATATGGCTGAGTTAACCTTAGAAGACCCCTTGTCGACTGAGTGCTACCTATAGAGCTCAGTCTAGGGCCTTAAACCAATGTATTTATCCCAAAACCTAGGAAAAATATCAAAAAGGGTATGTTTTTATGGAAAGAGGTAAGTTGAGATTGTTTGAGATGTCTAGGGCTTAAAAGATAAGTCATAGTGACAAGAGTTAAGAATATAGGTAGTGAGGCCTAGAGTTGGAATAAGTAGGTAGGCTTAGGGTAGAGAGAGAGAGGAAATGAAGATTAGGGTAGAGAGAGAGGAAATGAAGCCTAGGGTAGAGAGGGAAAGGTGGGTATATGGCTGAGCTAAGCTTAGAATACTGCTTATTGACTGAGTGATGTCTACATATCTTGGTTTATGTCCTCAGACCAATGTAGTTCTCCTAGTAAGAAGGGAAAAAGGTAGTGATAAAACATATTAAAAGGGATGTGATCTATGTTGTTTGTCTACAAATGTAGGTGAGGATAGAGATTACACTATGAGATCATCTATCGAGGTTATTGACATGCATGTGGAGAGATGATACTCTATATGAGTGGGAGTGTATGATAGCTATGGGTTTAAGAGGAGTGTGATAGTACTATCATGTCACATAGGGTGTATAATTGATGATAGCTTTGATTAAGAGGTGGGATAATACCACCAATGCCTTCCATCTATTGATAGGGGAGTTGATAGTGACACAGGAGGATGTATACATGATTATGAGGCTACCACTCCATGGTGAGGAGCTTTTCACATTCTTTAGAGAGGAGCATGATATACACATGGTCACTCTATATGGGGAACATGTTAGTGAGGTGACCTACCACTCTTTGAGTTTTGCATATGAGCCACTCTACATAGTTTTTGAGGAGCAACACCATTTGAGCATCAAAATGATGATCAAGATGATGGTGTATGCATTACCTGATGTAGATGGAGGGAGATTTTTTATTGCTTTGATAGGTGTCCTTATGCAGATGATTGTGCAATGGATCATTTCTTCTTGGGGTCCATTATTTTTAGCATAGTTATATAGAGATCTAGGGGGATTGAGGCTACATTGGTGATATAATTTATGTGTCAGCCATCTACTACACTATTGGGCATATGAGCACATCATGGTGACATAACCTCTAAGGCTACCTACCACCATCGTAGCTAGATTTAGAGTTGGATTTAGATGGTAGAGAGATGGGATGACATAGACTTGAGTGGATGGAATTGTGTGAGATATCACCCACTATAGGGACATAATCAAGGGATTAATTCATGGAGATATTGGGTGGAGACCATATTTGACATACCCAATTTTTAGAGGATAGATAGAGTATCTTGTTGGGTTGCAGAGCTCACTATGGGTCAAGGGGAGATGGGCTAGTGAGTTGGAGATGGTACTCATAGTATAGGTCAGGAGGTAGTTTACATTACACTAGGATGTTCCACCTACCTTCCCTTGATATAGGAGGGATGACATAGAGGCACCCTTACCATTACCCTAGGAGATTGATGGGATAGATTTTGAGGAACTACTAGTAGGGTTAGGTGTTGGGGACCCAAGGTGTACAACTACCTATACATCTTGGTGGGTAGGGATACATCTAGTGGTGGAGGTTAGAAATCCACCAACAAAATTGCAAGGGTTAGTCAGGGAGAGAGATGCAACACTACAGGATTGAGATACAATAGTATAGGTCTGAGATGCAGTGGTGCAAGATTGAGAGATAGCTCAAGTAGACATTTTAGCCTTATAGGGGTAGGTGGTGATGTTGTAGGGTCAGATTGGGGCTCTATAAGGTCAAGTTGTACCACTATAGGGCTAGGTGATTATTTTATAGGGTCAGGTGACTATAGTGATAGTAAACAGAGATAATATGAGAGCAACAGTCCAAGATACTCCTCCTCCACCAACACCATAGGGAATAGTATAGGTTGGACCATCATCAAGTGCTATGGGTCCTCCATAGACTATATCAATGGTTAGGTATTTGACTGCCCTCTATGGGATTACTTACTATGAGAGGGAAATTAGAGAGTTCCCATAGAGATAAAGGTATTTAGAGTTTAGAGAATAGGAGAGGTTGATGTCATGTGTGATAGATTATAGCTCACATAAATGTAGATAAATAGAGAGTGGTGATGATACTGCATCCTCATGACCTCAGGGAGAGTCTCAAGGATCATGAGTATCAAAATTTACTAATTTATGTTTAAATATGTGACATGTATACTCGCCAACAAGCCAAAGATGTGAGATGTACATTTTGAGAGAGATTTGTGATGTTATGATGATGTAGATGATGAACATGTATTTTCATTATATATTATAAATAATAGATGTTCATTTATTTACATGTGTTTATCTGAGATGCGTTGCTTATGATTATGATGATTATATAGATGATGTCTATATTATGATAGGTTAATTTTAATGTTAATGTTGATCATGTTATTTTAGTTTAGACTAGCCTTTCCCATTTTTGTGATGGTATATGCATAGTTGATTGGTTAGTTTCATCTTTAAAATTTTTCCATATTTGTTATTGTGTATACATAAAATGAATACATTGGTTATGTTAGATTATTTCAACATTTTTCTATAATTTTGATAGTGTATGAATAAAATAAATAGGCTGATTATGTTAGTGTTGGTATGACATTGTTTCTTCATCTCAAATAGAGATATTGACATGTGGTGTGGAAGGAAAAATAAAGAGGTAGAATGCTAGTGCATTGGAAAAGACCGTAATGTAGAATATAAATAGGCTTAGGAAAATGGGCCTCTTTCATGCCTTACAAATTTGAACCATTGTGTTTGTTAGATAAAAATTATGTTTACCTCATGTTAAGTGAGCTTCATAGTCCCTTGAAAGAGTATGAGGGGAAAAAAGGGTAGATTGAGGGAAATTGTTTAGATAGCATAACCTAGAAAGTAGAAATGATATGTCCCTTTTTGTGGGCGATCCAAGAGATAATATAGGAAATTTCATGACTTAAAACTTTATTTTTGTGTAAGCTAATCAATGTAGGAAGCCTACAATGGGATTTTGTATAGGTTAATGTTGTGTAAAGAGGTAAAGATCCCTTTGCATTTGTTTTTCCTTTTGAGAATAAATCTTGGCTTAGCCATCCATCAAGGTAGTGGTCTAAACATTTTTTTAATCTTAAATAACTATCCTTCAAGGGAGTAGTCTACTAATAATAGAAAAGGGAAGTTACGTAGCTATCGTTAAAGGGAGAAATCTACATTGAAAATCAAGACCTGAGATTTTATAACTTTTTCCAAATATCCCTTATTTTTGTTACTAGTCATGGATAAGACTATAGAGGCTTAGAATTTTTCCACAGTGAGGATAAGACCATACAACTGTGTAAGTTATCTAAGTGTATAGGAGTAAGGGTGAAGGGTAAAGGAAATGAATGTAATAGGGATGCTTATGGGATGAGCTCAATTTAAACATGAAATAAAGTGATGTTGATTTTGACCAAAGAATGGTCATAGATGTAAGGCATTTAAAGGCCTAATATTTGGCCTTCCTTCAAGAGAAAAAAGTGATAATTTTATAAACCATACTTGTGAGTTATGATATAATGTCCAAGCCAATTAGGAGCAAACTTACCCCATTTGCTTCTCTCGATGTTTTTCACAAGTTAATTTTATTTTAAGATGAGATCTGCTATATTGAAATCTCACTCTTTAAGGTTTTTGTTATAAGTGCATTTGATACACTCTGGATAGATTTGGAGGTGGTTGAGGGCTATGAGATGATGCTCATCAATCAATTAAAGTTGGGCCAAATGTTCTTGGCAAAATTCATCATTAGTAAGTATGTCATGTAGAGAAATGTGAAGAGAAGAAAACTGGACCTCAAGAGGTAAAACAATGTCTATCCCATATACTAATGAAAAATGTGTAGTACATGTATGGATTTGAATGCTAGTGTGGTAAGCCCATAAAGCTAAAGGAATGTGAGTGTACCAATCCTTGCCTATATCATTGACTACCTTCATGATATTTTTGGTCAAAGTTTTGTTATAAGCTTATACCTATCCATTAGCTTGGGGATAGTATGGTGATGAGAAGCTTAATTTGATTCCAAATGCAACAAAAAGATCTTGAATAGTCTTATTTTTTTAAAAATTGACATTATCTTTTATAATCTTGTAACGTACACCAAAATGACAGATGATGTGATTGTTAATGAGTTCAAAAATTTAGTCAACTTTACTGGAAATAAAAAGGATGGCCTAAACCCACTTGGTGAAATATTCAGTGGTAGTAATGATAGAATAATGATGGAGTGATGAATGAGGGTCAATCTCTTCGATTATATCTAATCCCCCTTGGGAGAAGGGCCAAATGACTTTGGTGACTTGCAATGCATGATTGGGAATGTGAAGGAGGTTAGCATGTTGTTGACACTTGAGACAATGTCAAACATAATCAATGCCATCTTGATGAAATGTGGGACAATAATAGCCAAGTCAAGGAATACATTTAAAAATTGTGTGACCATTACAATTCCCACCACAAATCCAATCATGGACTTACCTAATAGAAAAGGGAGTCTCAATACTAGTTTTGTATCTAAGGACAAGATCATCAAAACTTCACTTATAGGGAAGTCCACCTAGTATAGTATAATGAGTAGCATGTTTTATGAAGGGCCATTTCAAATTATTAGAAAGATTAGGAGGGGTAATAGAGAAGGAAAGATAATATGTGAGTTGTTTGTACCATAAGTCTTGTGGGTTGGTTGTTGAATTTTTTATAAAGAGGATGTTAACTAAGACATAAGAGGGCAATGTTAAGTGATGCACAGTGACATAGATTCTTGAAGAGGAGGATGAAGAGGCTATGTGTGAATAAAGTGAAGCCATCATATCAGCAAACTTGTTTGTAGATCGAGGAATAGTTTGCAAGAGATAAGAGTCAAATGATCCCAAGAGTCTATCTATATGATGTTTATATGACTTCAAAATTTCATTTTTAAATAGGTATAAACCATTAACTTGGTTAACCACTAGCTGAAAATCACTAAAAATGGTTATGGATTTGATACCCAAAAATAGAGCTATTTGAATTCATAGAATCAAAGCTTCATATTCAGCCATATTTTTAGTCCGTTCAAAATGTAATTTAAATGACAAAGGTATAGTTTCACCATATAGAGGAATAAGAATAAACCTTGCACCCCCACCATGTTGGAATTTAGATCTATCAAAGAACATCATAATTTGATAGGAGATGCCATTAGTGAAGAGTGTTGTAATAGATTCATTAGGAAATTTAAGGTTTGAAAGTTGATTATTAGGTAAAGGGGCAATAGATAATTGGTCCACAAGTGTTTACCCCTTAATAGATTTTTATTGAATGAAATATAAGCCAAATTCAATAAGAAGCATGAGCCACAGAGATACATGCTAGCTGGGATATGGTTTGGAATGCATGTATTTGAGAGGATCAGTATGGGTGGCCACATAGTTTTTATGGTTCAGGAGATAATGGTAGAGTTTAGAGGTAGACAAGACCAATGCAAGGAAATGTTTTTCACTATGGGTATATCGAGTCTCATAATCAATAAGTGTGTAGCTTATGTAATAAACTACCTACTCTCAATGTTAGTCATCTCAATGTGTAATCATAACACCTAGAAAATGGTCTATTGCATAGATGTATAGGTAAAAAAACTAAATTTCCTTACGTGGAATAAGAATAAGTAGGGAAAGAAGGTATTGTTTAAGTGTGTCAAAGGATTCTTTGTAATCTATATTCCATCAAGAGGAGACATATATTTTGAGGAGATAGTGAAATGGTTGGCAACAATCTGGCAACTAGGAAATGAAGCATCAAATGGACTAAAGTTTGCCTTATAGGCTATGGAGTTGTTTAATATTAGTAGGTAGAGGCATCTCTAGGATTAATCTAACCTTGGCAAGATTAACCTTGATACCACAAAGAGAAATGATAAAAACTAAGAGTTTACTGGAAAGAAGACCAAAAACACATTTCTTTGGGTTTAGTCAAATCTTAGATTCAAAAAGATGAGTGAATATGGTTTTTAGAATTGTCAAGTTTTATTGATGAAGTCTAAACTTCCTCAGTAAGTCATCCATGTAATCCTCCATCATTTTATGTAGGAGATAATGGAAAATGTAGGTTATGTCATGTTGGTAAGTTACACCAGCATTCTTTAGGCCAAAGGGCATGGCTAGATAATAGAAATTTCCCTATGGGGTAATAAAGGTTATCTTGTGTTGATCCTCAAGAGCTTCTATGATTTTATTATACCTAAATAATTCATCCATAAGTGATAGCATCTCATGGCTAGATGTTAGATCAACATGTTGGTCAGTACTAGGCAATGGGAATTCATCTTTTGGTGAGGTTTAAATCATGATAGTCAGTGCAAATATGAATTACCTTGGTCACTTTGGTGATAGGATTAATATTATAAATCCAATGTAGGTGTTGATGGGTTAGATAACGTTAATATAAAGGAGGCATTAGAGCTCTTCTTTGACAAGGGAAGCAATATGAGGATGCATTTTGTGAATCTTTTTATTAATGGATTTAGCATCTCAATTAGTAAAAATGTAATGGGTGATGATATTGGGGTCAATATTAGGCATGTCATTGTAAGAACAAGTGAAGGATTTGATATGGTCATTAAGAAATGTGGCATAATCAGCTTGCTCAGAGGAATATAAATATTGGTCAATCTTGAGGATGTGAGGGTTATCATGGGAGGGCGGGTTGATGTCAATGTTGATTCATTTAACATAACTTGAATTTCAGATGGGAGTAATCATTGGATATAGGTATCATCCACACCCATGTAGGTGAGAATTGCATCATCAAATTGACATTAGATAGTGTTAATAGTGGGAGATTTTTCATCAATTATCTCAAGATGAACAAGAGGAAGGGACCTTGTTCCCTTACCCTAATGATAGGTGAGAGGCCCCAAATGGATGGTATTTATTGAAAAAAAATTAGGAGGTATATGCACCTCTGATTTGGTAAGTGATTATGGAGAAGAAGATGGAGAAGGAGAGACTAGCTCTTCGATAATTATTTCATGGGATATTTTAGTGAGTTTATTTGGTTTGTCATATCCCACCCCATGGCTATTTTTGGCATTTTCAATAGTGTTACTAGTAGGATATTCAATATGCATATGGACACCTTATTCGTAATGACCCAAACCAAATCCTTTTTAGGCACACCTATAGAGATAGGTGTGGGAGGACCTAGGATTACTCAGGAAAGAAAAGCCATAGGTAAATGGTTATGTCAAAGAAGATAGATTGATGACAGTGAGAGCTTGATAAATTCCCTCATATGTGAAATTAGTTTGAATGTTACGGGGCCCATAAGGTATGACCATCCCAATAAAAATATCATAATTTAGGTTCATGTGAAGCTTTCCATATTCTTGGGGATTATATAACATGTCAAGCATCAAAAAACAATATTCACCGAGTGACAAACGTTGAAATGTCTCCTCTATGAGATCCTTCTCAAAAATTTATGTTGTTATTATCTGTGTAATCATGAGAGTCAAGCTTGTGGAAGATTCAAAAACATCACGCAAGGAGGATGATGTTTCAAATGGGATGAGAACATCATTGGGACTATAGGTCATATTACATGTTTTAAATAGAGGTGGGTTAGTAGGTATAACATGTACTTGTCCATCATGTTCAAACTTGACAAAATAGTGCAAAGTTGAGGGTACACACATGATAGCATGTATTCGAGGTCATCCAAGTAGTATGTTACATTAAAACTCTCCTTTCACAACATAGAAGAGCCAGGAATTGTGTAAGGACCTACATGAATACATAAGATAATAGTGCCCACCATAGTAGCTATAGTATCATTAAAGGAATAGAGTACCACATCAATTTAAGACATGTAATTATTGTAAATGACTAGTTATTTGTAGGCATGGGTGGAAATCATATTAATACTAGTTCCCCCATCGATCATAACTCTCTTGATATGAGTTTGATCAATATATACAATAATAAAAAGGGCATAATCCTAATCCTCAAGGTGTTGAAGTGGAATTTTTGAATCACTAAAAGAAATTAGGGAGACAAAATTAAGGGAGCCAAAAAAATCTACAAGAGGTTGGAGATCATTTGTTTTTACCTCAATTGATTGAAAATCACTAGTTAAACCTTGACAGTGTTGGGATGAGCTTTGGATTAACTCATACAAATACATTTTCATAGGAGTTTGATGAAGTTATTTCACCATTCAGCTTTGGATAACGTCTGAAAATGTTATTTTATGAGCACCCAAGATGGAAATCTTAGGATTAGTAGGGGAGTATCTTTAGTGAAGGGAAGGGTCTAAGGTGTAGTGACCTTTTCCTTAGATTTATATTTTTAGTTTTATGACTGTGTGGCCACATTAACTGTGTTGATTTGAAAAGTTGGTGAAGTAGGTGGTAAAGGGGTTACGAGGACATTTTTGAGTTTTAATTTAGCTGGAATAGTAGGAGTAACTATTGATGCCAAAGGTGGAATAATGGGAAGGTTAATGGTAGTGTCATAAAAAATAGTGTCAACATCGAAGTGTTGTTGAATAACCATTATGAGGGCTTTTTAATTGTCAATATCATGTCTAGGTGAATGATGACATAAACACACTTGTGTATCATCAACCCAAGATGGTTTCATTCCAAGAGTATTATAATTATTAATGGGAGGAAAATTTATTACCAAATATTGCAATAACTAACATAAGAAAAAGCTTTGAAAGCCTGTAAGTGTACCTACACCTATCATATTAATAGGAGTGGACACCTTCTTTTGTTTTGGTATTAAAAAGGTAATTTTATGTGGTGTCTTATTTGGTGATGGTGAAGTTACATTCTTTTTTGTCACTTTCTTAGTGTCAGATGTGAGAGGCCTACTAGATGGCAAAGGTAGGATTGGAGGTAGGTTAACCTTTTATTTGGCTTGGTTAGGTGATATTCCAATTAAAGTAGAAGGGTGTGGCCCCAAAACAGATGATAAAATTGAGGGTTAAAGAAGGGATCAATGAGATCTAGAAGGCTTAACATTTTTATATATTTTAGGGTCAGAAAATCCAACTTGTGGTTGGGTAGTTAAATCTAATTTCATCTATGGATGAATTAAATTAGAAACATGGCATACACCTAAGGGTTTGAGCTATTTTAATGTAATAGATTCCTCTGAGGATGAGGGTTTTAACATATATGGCTATACTTTTGGTGCTTTTGGGGAAGAATCTATAGCTTTGTCAAAGACCTTAGGGTAAAAGGTAGTAAGAGGATTGGTGGTAGAGGTTGACAATCATTGTGTTGGATAAGGAGTCTTAAGCTGGTCCCAAAATACTGCATGGTCAAGCTTCTTGAGTCAATAAATTCTAGAATTTTCACCAAACATGAGAAAGTTTTTTGACAAAATTTATGTAGGCCTTACAATTATGTCTTTAGAAAGATACAGTGTTTGGGAAAGAGGGAAATTATTGGTTTTTGCTACTTCAAGCCAAAGGTGAGAAAGAACCTCAACAGGGTCTTCCTCAACAGAGATAGGAGAAGAGACTTGATCTCCCATGGGTGGAGGGGAGGTAGGAGAAGTAAGTTCTTCAACAAGGTAAAGAATATGTATTATGGCTCCCTCAACATGTGTGTACAACATGGGTAAAGTATGATCCACCATAGTTAAAAGAAGGGGTAAGAATGATGCAATTGGAGTAAGCACAATATGTCTATCATTTATTATGGGATTGGATAATATGGAGTCTTATAGGTGTAAAGGTGAAGTGGATGGGATATCACTCTCTACAGGTGGAGGAGAAGTAGGAGAAGGAGGTTCCTCAAGAGGGTATCATGCAAAAATGATGTTTCATTCAACATGTGGTTGAGTAACAAGTAGGGTGTGATCTTCAAGTAGTAAAAGGATAGGTAATATTGGTGCAAATGGATTTGGGATTAAAGGTTCCACAAGTGGTAAAAGGAGTGTAAAAGGAGGCTCTTCTTCTTCTTGAGGGTGTGGAATGGGTGAAATAGGCTCTTCTACTTGAGGAGGAAGAATGGGCAAAATAGATACCACTGAATGTGGGAGAGGAGTCAACAAAATAGGTGTCTCTTATTGAGGGGTAGGTTAAACTGAAGATAGAGGAAAAACCATATTAACCATATGGATATTATGATCACCTCAGTTACTTATGGACCAAACAATATTTTGATTTGATGAATGGTTAGTTAAAAGGTGTTTGAACACATCCATACTTTGATTAGGAGGTGCATTATGATTATCCAAGATGATCTCACCTTTGTCAAGTATATTTAGAACAATGTTTTTGAGTGTCTTGTAATTATTAGATTTATGGCCTTTAACTTGATGGTAACCATAAAACTCATCTTCCTTATACTAGGTTGGGATAGGATGGGAAGGGTCAAAATTTATAGGAGGTTTAATTTGAAGAAGGGTTATGCCACTTTTTTACAATAATTTCTCCAAAATGGATGTATATATGATTCCTCAATGAGAGTATATTATCTTTGTTCATACCATTGTTGGAATTATTTGGTCATATTTTGAGAAGATGAAGAGCTTGATTGGTTTGTGGTTGTGGAAGAGGTTGACTTAATGATCACCACATTGGTGGAGCCTTTATCTTTTTAGTTGGAGGGTTAATTCTTAAAGGAGGAGTCATTTCTATTTGTATTAGGATTTTTACTACATAACTTGACTTCGCCTTCATCAATATCTTGAATCTCTAGTTTCTGTGCCATTGTAAAAGATTCATCAAATGTGTGGAAAGTTTGAACCCATAGTGTGGACGAGATGTGATTAGCACATGCCCTTGAGAAAAGCTCAATAAACTTAGTTTAGGGTAAGAATAAAGAGAGTTGATTGATCAAGCTTCTCAAATGAGTGAAACAATTAGTAATAGACTTGTCATCAAATTGTTTGATAGATTAAAGGTATGTTATAGAAACCTTTTTAGAAATGTTAATTGAGAAATGGTCTAAGAATATTTGTGTAAATTTGGTAAATGAGAAAAGGGAGTGATGGGGTATAGAGCTATACCATTCGAAGGTAACACCTGAAAGAGACATAGGGAAAGTGCAAAGTAGTAATGTATCATCATGCCCTATTAAATAAAAAGCATATCTAAATGCTCATAAGTGCTATTGTGGATCCTCTTTACTCTAAAAATGATTAAATTTAGGGAGCAACCATTGGATTGGATAAGGTAAAATAGGCAAAAAAGGATCGATTGGTTCATTGCACATCTGATCATAAGATAATAAATTGTTTGAACTAGAAACAGATGTCTCTAGATTCGACATCTTGTCCATTAGAATATTAATGAGGTCTAGAGGGGGATTAGTTTGGGGAATTCCTTCTAAGTTATAGGAAAGTTGATCAGAAGTAGAGGGAGTGTATGACATAGATTTTTAAGGTTGTCTTGGGGAAACATAAGGATAATGAGTCATAGGTTGAGGTGTGGAAAGAAAAGGGAGTTGTCCCATTGGGTTGGAGACTATGCCTTGGATGGTTATTGTTACTATAGGTTGAATTATTGGCATGGTTAAACTGGATGAAGGGTGAGTCATAACTTAGGTAATTATGGGCCAAAGGGTGGATGGAATAGGTACCACTAAATTCTAGAATGGGGTATGACTTGGTTGAACTAGTTGTGGTTGTGAAAGTAGGGAAGTTACTCTAGAGTTTATGTGGGATTGGATGGTTGGAGATGCCATATTTTGAATATTGTTTATAGTTGGGTTACTCATCGAAGTGGTGGTTTGGGTAACCATGGGGAAAATATTAGAGGAAATTGAAACTGAGGTTATCTCCATTGAAGAGGTTGTCATACCATAGATTGGGTCACCCATAGAATTATGGGTTTAGCTCATAGCAAGGTAATGTTGAAAGGCTACCACATTATGATCAAGAAATTTAGCAAAATCTTGATCTTCCTTAGGCATAATAAGAATTTTGTTAGGGCTAGGAGTATGTTTTATATCTGAAGTATCCTCCATGATAAAATTGGAAGTAAGAGGGGAAGGTGGAAGTGGTTTCTAACTTATGTAATCAGCAAGAATTTTAGCTTGAGCTCGTGTTAATACCATGCAAGAGGTGGTTTAAATAGTCTTACTACCCTATATTTGAAACATGAAAAAGAAAAACCAGGTTTGAGTGGATGAAAATGGGTTAGTTTAGATTTGATATTTTGACAAGATGAAATTACATAGTCACTAACATAAGTAGGGATGGTCGATATCGATAGGAAAAGTTTACCAATGTTGGTGGAATAATAGATGTCAGGTGATACTAGTAGTGTCAACTGATGTCGATCACTGTAAAATCTTGGAAAATGGAATCTCTAATGTTTTAAGAAATCAAAGGCTAAAAATAGGTAAAATATTAGATGTAAAAGGTCTGTGTAAGAAGGAATAAAACTTAAAAAACATAAGATAATAGGTTATACAAATTTAGCTTTCAAAATAGTATTGATTTTATGAATCAATAGAAAAGCATTCTTACCAACTCAAAAATATAGAAGTCAATTAAAAAAGAGAAAAAGAACATTTAGCTTAAAACTATTATGTCCTAGAGATTAATTTCAATCTCGTGTTAGATTATGCCTTAATCAGATAGTGAGAGGAGAATTTGGTTATCCAAAGTACTAGAAAACAATCTAGAGCTAGTTTTAGATTAATTTTGGTTCTCAAGAGGAAATATATGCTAGATTAGGTACATAGATTGTTATAATAGATTGCTCTTCTCACTTCATGAACCTAGAGACAAGCAAGGCCACCTAGCCAAAATATACCTTCTGTCTAGAGATTATACTCTACCAAAGAATGAAATGGGTTCTCTCCTTGGTGGTGAAATCCATGTAGGATAGCCAGGTAGGGTAAGGTAATCCATTAACCTAATGGGACATTTTTTAGGTGAGTTTAGATGTTTGTTTATGTAAATGTGATTTGTTTATGTAACATGGGTGTACTACAATTTATTCAAAATACTTGTAATTAACTAGGTGAGTTAATATGCAACAAATGAACTATGAAATGCAATAAGTTTTAAACCCAAATTTGAAATGTTTAAATCTGAATGAGAATAGAGAGGAAATAGGAATAGAGTTTGAATTTGAATATCCTAATGTGAATGTAAGAGGAAGTAAATAAGGGATTCTCTTTTTTTTTTTTGTTTTTTTGTAAAAGAAAATGACAAATTGCTTTCAGAGGCAAGGAGAAAAGAAAGAAGTTTTCAGTTTTAATGCCTTTTAAATAGTGAAATAAGATATTGAATTTTCCATTTTTAGGAGAAAACAGGAGGAATAAGGTAAAGAAATGAATTCTTTACTATAATGCACCTATATGAATGTTTCAAACAAGAAACGAACCAAAGGAAAACTCTAGTGTCCCACCGCGTGTGCCAGAAATATTTCACTAAATTTTGTCTATTTTAATTCAAAATGAAAACAAAAAGAAGGATAGGGATAAGTGATTAGAATGAACCTAGATTTGGTTTGAGCACCATATCCAGATATTGTCATCACTCCTCTTTGGCTGGGGAGGAGTACATGCAAATAAGAAAACACTACCACAAGTTTTTTGTTAGTAGATAAATGAGTGCACTGCTAAGCTATGAACTTGTTATAGGAAGTGTGAAACATCCCTAGAGATGATAGTCAATTTTTGAGAGACAAAATAATAATAAATAACTGAAAGAGAGATAAAGAGATAGAGTTAAAGAGAGATAAAATTATGGTTATTAACAATTTGTATGTAGCAAAGAGTGATAAGGTATAGGTGAGGTACTTTGTTGGTGTTTTAAAAATTATTTGGGTACATTTTGAAGAGGCTAAGAAATTGACAGTCATCGATGTCAGTAGGTGTGTGAAAAATATCAGTTATATTGTCGAGGTCGGTATTGAGGTGACCAATGTCAATTAATTTGCTGAGGTTGATAAGGGAAATAATTATCTTGGAGCTTATAGAAGGTTTTCTCAGGTCTGAGAACTGGTTTGGATTAGGTTAGGGAGGTTGAGAGAGTTATAAGAGGGATATTATGTCTTGGTTAAGTCTAATCAAAGGTTTGGTATGTCAGTTAAAATGGAAATAATCAAGAAAGATTTGTAACTTCCTCACAGGGGTATGGTTAGAGGTGCATAACATAGTATAGGGTAGATATAATGAAATAGTAGAATAAATATTTAAACGACCTATAGTATTAGTGATGTACTTAGTTGTGGTGGTCATTGAATGATATGTGTTATGTTGATGGTATCTATTAGGGATTCCAAACTTGGATGTTTGAATAGAGAGAACAAGCTCATGTTGTTGGTCCTCAAGAGCTCAATTGCTCATTGTGATTGACTTACGCAAGGTGATTGTAAACCTGGATGTCACACATAGAATGCTGAGAGCCTGAATGAGAGTAAGAATTTATCTTCTTAATTTATACTAACCTAAAGTATAGGTTGGATTTTAGCTTATAATATCGACATCAACGATCTTGCCAATGTCAACCATGGGTTGACCAATGTCGACAGGCCTAGAATAGGTAAACCTTTCTATTTTTGGCCTATTTTTTGCTGTTATGTGTGCCAAGTGTGACACCCATTATAAAATGGTAAAAGTAAAAGGTTAGGAAGGAATTAGTTATTTAGGAATTTAGTTTGGAAGCAAAAATAAGTCTTGGATAGTTAGGATGAGGGGACCAGGTCTTGAAGTGACTCGTCAGGAAAAAATTAGTCATAGGGCGAGGTGGCTAGGTAAGGTGGCAATAAGAGTTTTTAATTAAATTAAATAAGTATTTTAAATTAATTAAATGTGTGAGGGGTAAAATTATGGGTTAAGGATATTAATTGTTATTATTAAAATAGGTTTAGGGGGGTTTTGACAAAGGGAGTTATGCACTGTGTGTTACGTAACTTTGATGTCTACAATCATATTGTTAATAATAATCTCAGCATTAACATCTTGAAATAACATTTGAACATGAGCTCATATTTTTGGACCAAAACCTAACCATTATAATATTTTAAGGATCATATGCTTTATCAAAATCAAGTTTGAGCAAAATAACATTTTGCCCCATTTTTTGATCCCATTCACATGTTTCACGTGCAATAATAATATTATTAAGAATATATCTGCACCTACAAGAAACTCCATTTGTTCAACTCTTACAATTCCTTACACCATTAGTTTAATCCTCATAGCGAAATCTTTTACAATGAATTTATAAAAGGTATTAAGTAATGTGATGTGGTGCCAACTAGAAATAGTATTTTGTTTTTTACCTTTAATAAGGATTTTTATTATGCCACCATTAATTTTCGGTCCTAATGATCCTTTCTTAAAAACTTTCAAGTATAAGCAAAGGAGCTTTTCAAAGATGACCAATGGTAAGATATTCACAAGCCCTTAATGATGTTATTAAGGAAAATATTCCTAACAAAATAGACTTTTAATATAGTCATTTTTAGATTGAATTTTATCTTTAGAAAAAACCTTTTTCTCTATGGCCCCTTACAGAAGTCCAAACTCCAGGGAGTAATGGAATACTACTAGGGTATGTGGCATCTTACTTTCCTCATTTGTTAGCTTTTGTTTTAATTTGTAGTAGTTGTTTTTTCCTTCGAACCTATTAGTTTCTTATGATGAATTTCCACACTATGTATTAATGTTTTTTAAATATGTACACTTTCTTTTAATTTTATACAATTAACTTGTTTATGGTAAATTTTTGGATTTAAAAAAAATATATATATATACTCTTTAGTAATGTTTATTTCAAATTTTAAGATCATTTCCGTTGAAATTATTTTCCAATAAGTTTAATATAACTTTTAATATTTTTTTTGAAAGTTTAAAAATATTTATTATAATCATGTTTAGCAGGTTGTATATATATATATATGAAATATATATAATAAAAAATTTTAACAAATTTATAACATTTATAAAATTATTTTATAATAATTTATTATTTTAAATTTATGATTTAAAAAAAGAAAAAGCATATTTATATTAAAATTATAACATTAAAAAAAATATATATCAAAATTAAGCCAGAAATTTGAATGAACTTAATCGGCATGTAAAAACTTCATACATTCTGATGTTATAATAAATTTCAACAACACAAGGAAGTTTGAAATTCTACTTATCATCCAGGTGACAGTTCGTCCATGTCATTTGAGTCATAAAGCTTCTTCTATGTAAAATTTGAAAATTACTTCGCACTATGAATCAATCCCTGGACAAGCACCTATTTACTAACATAGACAATTGTACTGAATCCATCCTTCCATGGACCACACATGCTATGAAGTGACATCCTCGAGCAATAAAATGCTAAGGATAACCTAAAATTTTAAACACCACCATTCCCTCTAGTATAAATAACAAAATAAAACATTGAAAACAATATATATTTTCTTTGTTTCCAAGTAACCTGGTGGACTTTGTTCTTTATTTATTTATTTATATATATATATATATATATATATAATATATATTATATATATTTGGACTCAAAACTTTATGGGATCGTAGTTAATATTTTAATGCTGTAATTAATTTAATGTCCCAATTACTTTGGACTCTAATTTGTAACCAGCGAAAGTAATTACAATTCAATTAATAATAATAATAATAATAATAATAATAATAATAATAATAATAATAATAATAATAATAATTATTATTATTATTATTATTATTATTATTATTATTATTATTATTATTATTATGGTGGTTTATATATTTCTATTAAATTTATTCAGAGATTATTTTTATAATTATTTATTATTATAATGATATTTTTTAATATATTTTTAATAATAATTTTATATTATCAACATTTTACTAATCAAATAACATCTTAAAGGTTTTATGGAAAAAAATTATTTTAAATAAGAATACAATACTTCAAATAAATTTAAAACAATAAAATCAAAAATTATAAATGAAAAATATAGAGTTTAAGGAAATAACTTCGTTTTCAAACAATTTAGAAAAAATCACCACCTAAACAAACTGTGGGGCTTGAAATACAAGATTCACAAATCATAAAAATCACAGTGATTTGACCTCTCTAAAACCCTACAATACAATTTTTTTTTTTTTTTTTTTGGGTTGTCTATACTCTAAATGTTATGCTTCTAACATATGTAAAATATGCAAATTATGATTGGAAAGATGTGTTTATTAGGTATGTCACAATATTTTAAATCTTCGTGCAAATCTTTGGGAAATTTATCTTTTTCAAATTTTAATAAGGAAATTAAATTTATAAAAGATAAAAAAATAGAGTTTTACTTTTTAATTTTATTTTTGAGTGATGGGGAGGGCTATCCCTTGCAAAAACATGATTTTTAAATGTTAATTAATTATCAAACCTTTCAATGGCACATGCTATTAATCATAACAAAGCAAGAAAATTGTAATTCAATTAGAGTAGATTAGTGCATTACAAGTGTGTTATTATAATGATATTCAATGCAACAATGAATGCTTGATTTATTCTAAGATATTCAATATAATTTTATAATATGTTATTTGATATTTATTATATTCTTCTATGTTTGTATTGATTTTTTCTATCACCTTATTGATTGCTTTAAATTTTTAAAAAAATGCACAAGTGTTCAAAACAATCACATAGGTACATATCTTTAGAAATAAATGCACAACTATTCAAAAATATTTCAATTAGATAAAGCAATGGAATAAGAAAAATATAATTAAATTAAAAACAATGGCTATGTAAATCCTTGAGTTAAATATTTTTATGAAACCCTATTTTTCTGGTAGTTGGGGGTGTCTTATTATTTCCAGATGGCATTATCACCATTGCAGACCCAATAACTTGGCACACACATAGGCACATAGCTTCTGTTAGGATCTTGCTCTTCTCAATAAGAGCACAATATGATTACCTTGTATAAGCAACTAAACACGGAATTATACCAGAATGAACAAGTAACTAGAATTCACAAAAAGCATAGAATATGAGAGACAATACACAATCTTGTATTAATACTCATCTAGAAAGAAAATACAATAAAGAAGATGCCACTTCTTCTTACACCTCTCAGAGGCTTCCCACACCTCAAGGGCTCCCGTAATTCTCAATCAAGAGTTCACTCTCCTACCAAAAACGGTCCCAACACACAAATCAAACACAGAGTTGGTGTTCACCTCCAACCAGTTAGTAATAACCCTGCCAGTACACAAGTACTCAAAGTACTTCAAGTAGATCTCCCATGAACTTGCAACAACCTGCAACTCAACAGACCTTACTTACACATGTAGATCTCCCATGAACTTGCAACACCCTGCAATTCAAATGATCTTACAATTGGAAAGATTTCTTCCTTACCTTAATTACAATACATGCCAATGGGTCTATAAATAGATCCCATACTAAACAATAACTTAGAATTCTAATTTACAATAATTAGACACGCAGCTCAAGACTCAAAATAGCCTTTACATGAAAACACTTGGTTCAACAAACTAACTGTTCATGCAATGAGTAATTCTAAAACTGCACAGGTGACCAACGTCGGTTCTTGTCTACCTGGAGATGACCAACGTCGACCGATTCCTGACGATGTCAGTTGCCCTTTTGTTCACCTCTGACCGACGTCGGTTGTCCTGACTGACGCCAGTGTCTGTGACACTCAGCAACTCCTCCATGTCTGCATTAGTTGAAGCTTTTAAATCCACAACCTAACAATCTCCCACTTGGAGATAAATAGCTACAACTGTACATGTACCTGTACATCATCTAGTTTGTTTCCTTGGCTTTGTATCCCTCTTCAAGATCACTCTTGAAGACCAACCACCACAAATCTTGTGGTGCATGTCCTATCATCCAAATCACCTACCACATCCACATCTGCAAACTCATGTAGACAAGAACATGACCCTGCATAGCATGTGCACCTGTTGTTGGTCCCTCTCATATACCTGAGAATCCACTAAATTTCCCTCTAGTGCTTCTTTCCCGAATTGGCTCCAAACTTGCTTATAACTCCCACTACTTAGGAAAACTTAGGTCTAGTACATACCATGCACTTAACCTCGTTATGTGAATCAAGACACTATTCATAGAACTGTCCAACCATCAGCGTGCTTACCGATTTCACACAATCATCTAGAGACAAAATCAACCTGTGATCTTCCATGTCTCTAGAACACACACTCATGCCAAAGAATCTTGCTGCTCTCAGATTCCTCATGACACACCTCTGAACTAACTTTACCTTTAGTTCAGCAACTCCTTGCATATGTGACCTTGCAACAAGCATAACATACAGTAATAGGATAATGTAGCTAATATTATCCAACTTGGTAAAGAGAAACACAATGGTCAAACCTCTATTGTCCTGCAGCTTACTCAAGACCATATACCCTGGCCTTCCGTCTCACATGTCCATTTTCGCTCTTTTTTATCTTGAAAATCCATTCGTCTCTCAATGATTTTTTCCAGCTAGCAACTCTACCAAAAACTCCCATTTGGTTCTTCTCCAAAGAATCACATTCCTCATCCATGCCAAACTCCCACTGTTTCCTGTATTCTACCTGCTCTACTTCTTTAATAACTTCCTGGTTCTTAACCATCAGTGAGCAACAAGTAGTGTAAAGAAGAGAAATAACAAATTTGAGGCTTACTTACCCTTTCAGTCCTCCATATAGGTGATTAAGACTCCTTGACACTTGCTGTCCACCCAAAATCTGTCTCAGTGACTGATGCCAGTCACATCTCAGTCTGCATCTGACTGACGTCGATTCCATGTGACTGCCTCATCACCGACGTCAGTTTCCACTGACTAACGCCAGTGTTTACTTGTCCTGAGTCACCGACGTCGAGCTGCACATAGCTGATGTTGGTCCCTGTCTGGATGCCGACGTCAGTTTTCTAACTGATGTCGGTCTCTATGTTTTACTTGTGAGTGATGACTTTTACCCTCGAGCTCCTTTTGGATCAAAACCCTGTCCAAATCAACCTTGCTCTAATCAGAATTCCTCAACCCCTTGCACTGATCTCTATCCGTCACCTTCTCCTTGAAAACCAAGGCTTTCCTGTTCTTGTCACGAACATCAAATTTCTCAAGAAACGTCACTTTCTTCTTTTGCTTACAGAAATCTCGATCCATACTTTTCAAATCTGAAAGCATACCCTTTCACTCAAGAACATGCATCTCCTTATTTTTCATGTGAGCAAGCCTATTAAGCCACATCTTTGAATTTACAGCTGAAGTAGATAACCCAGAAGAGTAATCAGTAATACAAGTAGATAGATAAAGAGTACCTACTTTCTTACCTCTTGCTACAATAAGTGCACCCTTGGAAACTTTCCAAAAATCTGTTGTGAGAGTTACTGTGCAACCCTCATCACCCAAATTTCCAACCAAAATCAAATTTTGCTTTAGGATTGGGATATGCATGACCTCCTTCAACACCCATGTGCTACCCGTCTACAATTTCAGCTTCACTTTTCCTTTGCCAGCCATTTGACAAGGCTTACCATCCCCTAAATAAATTTCTCCAAAGTCTCCCTGGACATATTCATGAAAAAATTCCCTATTTGGGGATGCATGAAAAGAGGCACCAAAATCTAAAACCCAAGATTCTACTTTATTCAAGAAACATACCAGAGCATCTTGTGCAACAAACTCTGCAACATCTACTTCTTCATGTCCTTCATGCTGATCTTCACCTGACCTGTAATCTCTCTTTAGATGCCCTTGCTTTCCACACTTCTAGCAGATTATTCTGCCATACCTGGATTTGGATCTCCTACCTATCTTTGACCTTGATCTCCCATGCTCGATCTTCTCTCTTTGCCTTTCCCTGCTTTCAACACTCAAAGCATTCCCTGATGATTCCCCTGTGCTTTTTCTGTGAATCTCTTCATTCAAGATTACACCCACAATATCATCCACTTTTAAGATTTTAGAAGCAGACGCAGTATTACTAACTACCATTACCAAACTCTCCCAACTTTTAGGTAATGAGCACAAGATTAAGAGAGCTTTATTTTCATCATCAAAAACAATATTGATTGAATTTAACTGATTTACCAAACCATGGAAATCACTAACATGACTATGTACAAATCCACCATCCAACATTTGTAAATTAAATAATTTTTTCATAAGAAATACCTTATTTGAACCTGAGGGTTTTTCATATAAATTTGCCAAAGATTCTATCAACTCTACCATTGTCTTAGCCTGTGATAAGTTGGAAATCACATACGATGCAAGGCTCAACCTTATAGATCCCAGAGCCTTCCGATCAAGAACCTCCCTTTTTTCATCCTTCATATCTATGGGCTTGCATGCAACCCCACCCAATGGTAAGTACAAATATTTTTGATACAAATAATCCTCTATCTACATCCTCCATAATTGATAGTTCTTGCCATTAAACTTCTCCATTCGTAGCTTACTTTCTTCTGCGATTGCTATACTTCCACTCAAACAGAAACCCCTGTGAGTGACCTGTAATCAACAAACACTAACTAGATTTGATACAACTTGTTAGTAACCCAACCAAAAGCTCTGATACCACTTTTTAGGATCTTGCTCTTCTCAATAATAACACAATATGATTACCTTTTATAATCAACTAAACACAAAATTATACCAGAATGAACAAGTAACTAGAATTCACAAATAGCACAGAATATGAGAGACAATACACAATCTTGTATTAATACTCATCCAGAAAGAAAATATAATAAATAAGATGCCACTTTTTCTTACACCTCTCAGAGGCTTCCCACACCTCAAGGGCTTCAAGTAATTCTCAATCAAGAGTTCACTCTCCTACCAAAAATGGTCCCAACACACAAATCAAACATAGAGTTGGTGTTCACCTCCAACCAGTCAGTAATAACATTATCAGTACACAAGTACTCAAAGTACTTCAATTAGATCTCCTATGAACTTGCAACAACTTGCAACTCAACAGACCTTACTTACACATGTAGATCTCCCATGAACTTGCAACACCCTGCAATTCAAATGATCTTACAATTGGAAGGATTTCTTCTTTACCTTAATTATAATACATGCCAATGGGTCTATAAATAGATCCCATACTAAAAAATAACTTATATTTCTAATTTACAATAATTAGACATGCAACTCAAGACTCAAAATAGCCTTTACATGCAAACACTTGGTTTAACAAACTAATTGTTCATGCAACGAGTAGTTTTGGAACCGCACAAGCGACTGACATCGATCCGACGAAGATGACCGACATCGGCTGACTCCTGCCGATGTTGGTTGCCCTTCTGTTCACCTCTGACCGATGTCAGTTGTCCTGACTGATGCTGGTGTTTGTGACACTCAACAAATCCTTTATGTCTGTATCAGTTGAAGCTTTTAGCTCCATAACCTAACAGCTTCTAAGGTGAGTCCAAAAGATTGGTAACTCAGACTTACATCGATGCCCCACCAGATGATCTTAGTTTAATAAGGCTTGAACCCATGACCTAGTTATCATCATTACAATGACATACCATAGATGTTCAACCCTGGAACCTTTTTTTGAAACCCTTTATTAGCAACAATATTTATAAATTATGTCTCTAACACAAAGAATGATTGTGCATACTAGTCTAAATATTTTTTCCACCTTACTTATCCCTTATTAAAAATGATAATAAGTAATTGAATTTAATGCTAATGTACCTCTTTCTTAGATACCCATTATATCTCCTATGAAATTCTATCTTAATACATCTAATGGCTATTGATAATTTTATGGAATTTTCTATGATAAGACCCAAAGTTTGTTTATGATTTCTTAATGTTGTTGGCTTACATATTATGATCAATCATTTGAAACACATGGTCATTAGGAATCATAAATTGCATATTCATTAAGTTTTTGACTTATTAGACACGAATTTTGTTGGATTTCAAAATATGTTGGTAGATTCTCTTATATGTTCCATGTTAATATGAGAAAAGGTGTGTGTGTGTGTGTGTCTATATATATATATATATATGAACTTCATTGAGTCTGATACCATGATTAAAGTGATGAAAATTTGGAATAAAAGGTTATTTTAATTCCATTCATAATTGTTTACCTAAATTGTGAACCTTATAAAAGATTTTCTATGCACATGTGAGTCCAAAACCATATTACACTGATCAAGGTAGAAGGATTTTGATAGATAATGATTTTAGAACTATTAAATCAGGAAAGCCTCCTCATATTATTCAAGCATCTTTATGACAATTTGATTTAGAAATTGTGATTATCAAGTATGTGGCTATTAAAACAATGCACCATATTTTGAATCTTCACATCAACCCTTATGAAAATTATCTTCCTTAAACCCTAATAAGGAAAATAAATTTACAAAAGATAGCGAAATGGATTTTTTGGGGGGATTTTCTTAGGGGAATCATGGTGTTTAAACATCAAATAATTATCAGACCCTTTGATGGAAGACAATATCAATTTCAATGCAAACCAAGAAAAATTCAATTCAACTACGGTAATATAGGGTATTTCAAGTGTCACTATACTGATATTCAATTCTAGAACAACTTATTTTATGATGTTCTATATAATTTAGTATTAAATTTTCTATGATGATATTTCACATTTACTACATTCTTGGATGTGATATATATATATATATATATATATATATATATATATATATATATATATATATATATATATATATATATATATATATATATATATATATATATATATATATATATATATATATGATTTATTTAAATACACTAGTACATTATATTTATAAGAATTTTGAATTCATATTTGGATGCAATATGAGACATGATAGGGACAAAAACTTAAAAGATAAGACCAACAACTCCCAAAGAACCTCACATTCCATAAATCTAGAATCTAAAATAATGGGAAAATAAATAGAAACAAAAGAGGATAGGGATAGATGAAACATAATGAAGAAGAAGAGAGAAAAAGGGGAAGTTCATGATAAGAAATAATGGGTTCATGAACATAGAAAATTAAAAAAATGTCGTTTCCTTTGGAATAATATTCAGAAATCACAAAGGTACATATATTTAAAAATAAATGTAAAAGTGTTTAAAATTTTTCCTGTTAGGAAAAATAATGGCATAAGAAAAATATTTATCAATTCATAAAAAAATGTCTATATAAATCCTTAACTTTAATTTTTTTTGAAACCGAAGTTATCAACTACAAAATTCCTAAAGTATGTCTCCAATTAGAAGAACAATTTTGCATATCATTCTAAATATATTTCCCACTTGATATAACCCTTATTAAAAATCACAATAAGAAAATGAATTTAATATTGATGCACATATTTCTTAGATACCTATTTTGTGTCCTATGAAATTATATCTTAATACATCCTATGAGTATTGATAATTTTCCTATATTTTATATGATAAGACCTGAAATTTATTTATGATCTTTTTAAAAAATTATCTAATATTTTAGGATCATTTATTTGAAGAAAATTGTCACAAGGAGTCACATTCTTAATCTTCTTAACTTGTTTATAAATAATTAGAATAAAAGGTTATTTAATACACTTAATTATTTTTTACCTAAATTGTGAATCTTATATGCCATTGTCTATGCACATGTGAGTCCAAATCTATAATTTTGTAATGAATTTTGAAAAATATTAGGATGTTTTATTGATTTAGTAGTGTTGAAAACATTATCTATCATAATCCCTTTACCTTTATTAGTGTAATATAGTGTATCATTAGGTAGTGATGTTTAAATGGGTCATCCATAGTTTTTAAAAGAAAGCTAAAGGTGTCAATCACCATATATAAGCTGCCATATTTGTATTCATTAGGATTTGTTGTAATTTATATTTATATTTTTTTAAATGTTCATCTATGCTATCAAGTATATAATTATCTCACTCATCATCATATTTAGTGTTAAAATTGTTATGAAATTAAAATGTGTGTATTTTATACACTATAATAATTGAGTTAGGTGTCATAATAAATTGTTGTCATGTATCTAATTGTAGTAAAATTCTCTTTGTTTGTTATACCCTTCTAAATTTATAAAAAGTTACATAATACACATGACAAGTATATATTAATCTATTTAAAAATATTTTAAACATCTATGTGTCATAGAGGAGACTAAAATCATAGATGAATCCATGACCTACCAAGTAAATATTTTAACTTATTTCATTATATATTACTTGACATTTTAATTTATAGTTTGTATTCCAATAGTTATATACAATGTAATTATATGTAAACCCTATTTATTATCAAATCCTTTTATGGTTGTTTCCAAAGGTTAAGTATACTTTTGTATAATTATAAGTGATTCAAGAGATGAGTCGCTATAAATATTTGATCTTGAACAATTATCTATTATCACACATGGTATTTCATTATTATAATGATAAATTCAATGTATGTTAAGGATTGTAGTATCTAAAACCTAGTATTAGATACTTGGAAATGCTGATTTTGACCTAAATTCACCATACATAATTTTTTAATATATATTGCCTCTAATTATCCATTATCTCACATCCACGTGTTGTATATGGGTCCAATATTTCCAAGTTATTATTAGTCACTTTAGGAGTTATCCTTATTTATTCCAAACTAATAAATTATCAAATTTAGACATCTTCAAATCATAAAATCAATATTCATCTCTTATATACATAACTATTAGACCTAGATAATATTATTTGAATATATCGTCCAAAAATTTTGGTTCTATTCTTTATCTAAGAATCTAATTTGAGAATAAAATCATTATTATAGATTGGCTCATCTATCTATCATGTCAGTGGAATCATAATTTACCTAAGTAGTCAAATATTAATATAAATCATACCTAATATTATTAATTAACTTTTAATTTTATCTAAAATTAATCACACACTTCTACAAATTTATAAAATTTCCTTATTATTGACAAAATTGAAATCATGCACAAAGTATAATTATCAACCATGTCTGGATCACATTGATATTTTATTTAATAGTAGACATTATCAAGTGTATAAATATAAATAATTATGTGCATTCGTATAGTGATGTAACAGAATTATAATCTCGCACTAAGGGGAAAAAACTATGTGTGGATTCTTCCAAGTATTAGATACCTAGACAACAATCAATCACTAATGATGGTAATTGGGATTATATTAATCCATTACACATTTTATGTTGTTAAAGGTTTTATCCCCTCACAAATGGAGCCAAGATTTCAAATTAAGGAGATATATTTATGGATGTTGCACATATGATTATGCCTCACAATTGAAGGAATAGATAGAGTAGAATGTGATGCATCTTATTATATCAAATAGAGAAGCAAAAAATCTTAGTACAAAATTTTCTAATGCATAATTGAAATATATATCTTTAAATGACATTATATTCCATGAATTGCATATTTTACATACATTAATGGATGATATACACATTACTATGATGACCTATTCTATGCATAATGACATGAATATGAAAATATTCTATAAAACCCTCTTGTGAACTTATTATTGAAAGTTTTTACTATACACTTATTTCCTTGAAACTTAATTACCATAATATTGTTTTTTGTGATCTTGCTTATTGATAGTAGGTTCATTTTAATATTAGGTACATACAAAGCATCAAAAAATGTATATATAAAAATAATTATTAAAACATCCACACACCTTTTAGTAAAAATTTTCCACCCATCATCCACGAAAATAAAATTCGTGCTAGAATTATCCTTAATGTTAAATTAACACAACAATATTTGTGACAGATATATTTTCCTATAACACAGAAGTAAAAGTACAAGATACTTGGCTTAATGGATTGGTCCTATGACGTTATAAATACAAATTTATTGGGTGTTTCATTTAGTTTATTTATGAATATGAGCACACCAAGGTTTATTTTTTGCACTATCCATATTTAGTTTTCACTTATGAAAATATTTCATGAAATGACCAGGTTCCTTATAATTAAATCA
The DNA here is from genome assembly GCA_037957365.1 of Torreya grandis. NCBI lineage: Eukaryota > Viridiplantae > Streptophyta > Pinopsida > Cupressales > Taxaceae > Torreya > Torreya grandis. Next base: position 325,381 of record JARHVA010008944.1, on the reverse strand, counting down.
CTCATATTTAGATTTATTTAAACTACATACATGTTTATTTTGAATATAATTTGTCTCCCTTTCCTTTTGGTTGTGTTTTGAATTTACCTATTGTAAAAAATGAAGTTAAGTAAATTGTCTAATGTCACCCACTTTCTTTCTACATGATATGTGTAGACAATTTATCAAAATTAAGTGTATGTATCTCTACAATAAAATGAAATGACTCTAAAAAATGAGTCATATGATGATGAAAAGTTATTTACTATGAAAGAAATCAGGTATTGGTCATCTACATGGTTTTAAAATACTTTAATATTATCATAGTCCTTTAAATGCAATGAAAAATAAGAGATAAAGCCATTTTCTAGAATTTTAGTGAAAAAATAATTATGTTTCAAA
>JARHVA010008944.1:247500-317500 GCA_037957365.1 Torreya grandis | reverse complement strand
ATATATTATGTTTTATACTCTACAAAGATTTATAGATATTAAAATTAAGATAATCCCTCTACATAATTTTCTAGGTGATGTACTAGATGTATAAAAAAAGAAGATAAATACAAGTATACAAAATTAATATATAGGTCTTATATTTTGTATAAATAGATATATCCTTACGAGTCTCTTTCCTCAAATTCTCAAAATTAATACAATACAAAATTATCACTTCTAATATTTTATCATCTTATCTCTAGGCTACATGCATCTCCAATTAATTGTTAAACTCAACATTATATATGGAACTAAAATATGGGGATTTTATCTTAGCAAATAAAATAAAATTTTAATTGAAACATTTCTTACCTCCTTATTATTGAAGCATATCGATGCTAAAATATTGGTCCCTTAAGATAACAATCTCGTTGAATGTGGTTTTTAACCACTCGATAAAGCTACGATAATTCGAGTGATGAGTATGACACAAACACTTAGACAAATGAATAACTTTAGGGTTGATATATGGAGGTATCATTTTAGAGTGATAAAATATTTTATGTAGATAAGACATCTCGGATTCAAATCTAACATATATGTTAAAAATTCTAATCTACTAGGCCTTATAGATATTGACGTTGACATATTTCACCCACCTATTTTTCCAATGGATGCATCATGTATATGTAAAAGGAAGATAAATAGGGTTATGAGAGATGAAATATATAAATCCATCATTTAGTGTAAATTTCTAGATCCTTGTAAGTATATGTCCTCCATGTTTCAACAATACTATAGTATATAACTTGAATTTGATGAGGGGATTGTCCAACCTCTAGGATACACCAATATCTTAATATCTTTTAACTTGAAGGTTATATTAAAATAATTAAAAGTTTTTTAACACCATATCCATACTCATATGGGTAACCATATTCCTCAAGCCTAGTGTATTTTTCAAATTTATTATTTGTAGCCTAAAATTAAGGATCATTTTGTATTTATATGTTATTCATGAGTCCATACAATGAGATTAGAAAAAAATCTTTTGGAATTTTTAGAGATTCTTATAATTCTCCCCAGACTTTGATGACTTACAAAGATTGTGTTTTTTTATCTCTTAGTTACAGAGATGTTTGATCTTCACCAACCTCTAAACAAAGACATTAATTCTATAAAAATATACACAAAGATAATAACTTATTTGTTCACCTTGTTTCTTCTTAAATATTGAGTAGGAAGATGCTACATAATGGTTTTATATATTTTAATATTAGTGAGTCATCGAAGGACATAACTTATTTTCACATATTGTATTGGTTTCTTGTTATCTTTTATATTTGAGCTTGCTATAATTTCTCTTGCACTCCCTTTTCCTTTATCAACTTCATAATTTTTAATTCTCATAAAACGATACCAATATTTCATAGATAATAATATCATTATCTTATCTTTTTATTTTTAAAATAATATCAAATACCTTATCACAAATTATATTATCAATCGTAGATAGTAGATGGTACATTTTTTTGTCTCACAAACCTAATGTGATAGTTTTAGGCACTAATAACAATATATTATCTCTTCATTTGAATAATAATATGAAACACCTTATCATAAATATTAAATCCATTACTAGAGTTTTTTTAAAAATAACCATATGTTGAATGTCTCTAGACATTTTGCATGCAAAAAAAAAGTATAGTCTTCAAACTATTTACAAAAAATAAAATCATATGAGTGAGTTTTAAAAATAAATATTAATGTTTTGTCATGTAACATAATTTCTTAACTACCCTTGATAAATAATCCTTAAAAACATTAAAATACATACCATAATATAAAGATAAATTTATAAAAAATTAGAAATTTATTTATTTAATTCATTATAATAAACAAATTATTTAATAATACTTTAATTTTTAATTTAAGGAAAGGTATAAAATAAATATATGTCTATTTACAAATTTATTTTACTACATCTCATGTTATGTATAGTGAAATATTATTTTGTCATCATTTAAAAAAAATTAACCCTAAAAATTTTGCCATGCAATATTTAAGTATTATTTTATTATTATTTAATAGAAATCAACCCTAAAAAAATATAATAATAATATTATTATACAAAATTTAATTACAAAATATTTATATTGTGTTACATACAATAAAAATAGTTCTTATAAATGGAGTTCAGAATACAAATATACTTAATTATATTTATACTCTGTTAATGAAGTTAAAAAGAGAAATAATTATATTTTTGATTCTCGCAAGTGTTTACGCAGCCACAAAGAATTTACAATCCCATATACCTATTGAGCATCATGGTGGTTGTATGAGTATGGAAAGTAGGAAAAAATATATCGGTGGATACATAAGTTAACTGATCCTTTTGAGAATAGATCATTTAATTGTTTTTTAATATTTACAATTTATTAAATCGAAGGAGGGTCATGAGGGACTAAAATAAGGTGACATTGGTTGTTATGACCATGATGTGGGTGAGGGATTGTTCTAGTGGTTGTGGTGATACATTGGAAAACATTAATTTTTTCCACTATTATCCTATCATGTCAAACATATATAATTAATAATATAACCTATTCCACCACTATTCTAGACAGGTCATCAATCATCTTCCAATACATGTTCAATGCATGTGTTTTGATTATAAATGGTTCTAAATAGCTTGAAGAGGTCTATTTATATAGGGCATTATAATGTGTTTTTAAGTGAATAAAATGTCTTTTTTTGTTATGTTATAACATGTTTTTGTGATCTATCCTTAAATTTGGTTTAATAGCTAATGGAGAAGATTGTGGGAGCTACACCCAAATATCTAGGGAAGCTCAGCTAAAGTAAATCACTATCACACATCCAACATTAGATAAGAGTTACTAGAGCATGGTATTAATCTTAGATGATTATGTATAAATGACAAACTATAGGAGACCTAGCTAATTCCAATGAAAAATTAGACATATTGAGCCAACAAAAGAAGGCCATGTAGAACCATAGTCAGCTTGGAGGAGTAGTGCATAAGTATGAGCCACTTGGAGAAGCTTAATAGAGTCTGGAGTTAAACTTCTAGATTATGGTAGTGGTTAAGATAAAATCAATAGAACATTGGAAGAGGATTCTAAAAGAAGTGATCAGAAATATTTTAAAAGACAATAGGAAGTAGAAATAGAGAGGCACACTAGAATGGGAGATTAGATAAAATTTAAGGGAGATGAATAGATAATAGGTATAATAATTTTTGGAAAATAATTATTTCTTGTTTGAATAAAAGTTAAAAGACCATGTTTATTTTGATATGATTGTAACGAATACAAGTGAAAATCTATTGAAACATACATAATTTATAAAGATAAAGAAGCAACTATTAGCATTAGTGAGGAGAGATAGTGATCATGGAAACTAATAGTATTAAACCAACCTTAAATTCCAATATTTAGTGGTAAGAATTATGATTTTTGGGTAATTGAGATGAAGACCTTATTTTTTTGTCAAGATGTTTGGGATTTGGTAGATAATGGGTTTTTAGAATATCAAGATCTGACCACTTTAACATAAGCAAAGAAAAGATGAACTGAAGGAAAAAGAAAGATGCTAAAGCCATGTTATTTATTCAACAATCTAGCAATGGTTATGTGTTTCCTAGGATTGTCACAACAACTAGGTCTAAAAAATCATGAGAAATCTTACAAATATCATATCAGGGTAAAACTAAAGTAAAACTATAAAAATTACAAACACTAAAAAGTAATTTTTAAAATATTCAAATGAATTCATAAAAATTTGTAGATCAATTATTTATTAATGTAATGAATGTTTTAAATCAATTGAGGCCACATGAGATAATGTATTTGATCAAAAAGTGGTTTAAAAATTTCTTAGAAGCCTTCATAAAAAAAAATATTCAATAGTAGTTGTAATTTAAGAATCAAAAGACTTATCTCAATTATCAGTAGATGAATTGATGGATATTTGTTATTGTATGAAACTAGGATGAATATTAATAACAATTCTTCCTTGGATAATTATTTAAAATCATAGGTATCATTTGGTAGAGGAAGAAGAAGATCAAAATTTAGTGGAATAAGAAGATAAAGAAGTGGATACATGATTTTAGATCAAGGATAAAGGACCAATTAGCCTAATCAAAGATTCAATAGTAGAGGACATAGAAGAAATCAAAATCAATCATCAAGGTTTGACAAGTACCACATTCATTGTTATTATTGTAATAAATTTATCCATATTGTAAATGAATGTATAAAGAAACAAGTAGATGTGGATAAATAAAAAAATTACTTAGATGTATCTGATAATAGATCCAAAAGTTTTCTTATAACTTTTTGATGTTTTCTTTATAGCCAGTTTAAAACAATTTTTTTTTAGTGTTGGTCAATTAGTGAAAAAAAAGTATAGAGTTTTTTAACAATTATGTATGAAACATTATGGACATAAATCCTAGTAATAAATTAATTACAAGTTCAAAATGACTAGGAAACAAATGTTCCCCCATTATATTCATTGTATCTAAGGAACAATGGAAGTCAACTTCAAAGATAGTATAGTTAGACAAAACATGGATCTTAGAATTAAGGTATGGTCATATTCATTTTGGAGGTTTGAGTTTATTATAGAAGAAAAATATGTTGAAAATATTATCAGTCATACAACATCTAGCTGGTCCATGTGAAAGTTGTATATTGGCAAACTATCATAGAGAAAGTTTCCCAATAAAACATTTTTCCAAATCAAGGACACAGTTATAATTAGTTCACAATCATATATTTGGGCTAATAAAAATTCCATCTTTAGGAGGAAATATATATTTCTTAAAATATATTAATTATTTTAAAAGGAAGACCTAGATATACTTTCCCAAGAAGAAGTATGAAGCATTCGATAAATTTAAGGAGTTTAAAGCTTTAATGGAAAAACAAAGTGAGCTATAAGTTAGGGTAATTAGATGTGATAAAGGTGATGAATTTATTTTTAATGAATTTTTAGATGTTTGTAAATATTATAATCAAGAAATAATTTATAACAAGGTACACATCACAACAAAATGGTATAGTAGAGTTGAAGAATAGAACCATAATAGACATGGACAAGAGCATGGTGAAGGCCAAGAATCTATCCAATGATTTATGGGTAGAAGCAGTAACGTGTGTAGTATAAAGTTTGAATAAGAGTCTTACAAAGAGTGTAATGGATAAAATCCCACACGAAGCAAAGAATAGAAAAAAACATAATGTATCTCATTTTTAAAAATTTCACATGTTACTTATTCACTAGAGTTCAAAAAAATTATTAGATTTTAAAAAAAAATTTTAGATTTAAAAATAATTATTCTAGTTAAAATAAAATTAGAGTTAAATTTTTTTTGTTACATTCAAAGTTTTTTTATTAGAGTTAAATTTTTTCTTTTAGTGTTAGATTTTTTTTATTAGAGTTAAAAAAAAATATGTGATTCAATGGTTGATAATAAGGAAGAATAACATTTTAAAAAAATGAATAATATAATAGAATAATACAAGACATGAAATAGTTGTACAAATAGATAACTCATCAATCAAATTTTATAAAACATGTTTTGCCTATTAGAAGCTCATCAGTTGGAATGGATTGAATTGTGAGACATGAGAACAACATGAACTAGCATATATAGTAGTTGAGGAAGGGACTATTTATAAATTATAGGTCAAAGATGACCCATAATAAATAAATAAATTCCAAAAGATATCACTAAATTTTAAAATGAAATAAGATGCCTCCCTTGATAGAATTAACTATAAAGGCAAGTTGTGACACCTTGGAAAAAATCCCATATAACAAAGTCATTCCACTTTGCATAAAAAATACAAAGGGAACCAGTATAAAAAAGGACAATTAATTCTCAAAGCGGGATGCCTAGATGGAGAAAAGTCACACAAGGGAAAACAAATAAAATGGAAGAATAGGTTAAGGTAAAAAACTCAACCTCTAAAACCTTAAAACTACTTAGACAAAAATTTATTCCTAATAAAAACTTAACACAATTTTCTTGGGTTTATCCAATAAACTCTCAAATGTGGGATATGTTATAGTGAAGGGACTTATTTTTATAGTTGATTAAGTGTAGGTGTTAGGGTTGACCCTAATTTTAAATATTTATAATAAGGGCTATAATCAAACTTTAAAACAATGGGGATCTCTTTCTCTTTCGAATGTTATGAGACTACATAAGATTGAGAAGCACTAACTTATCTTTCTAAGAGACCTTACTAAATAATATAAGTATAAACTATATAAGATATCCTATATCTAATAACCTATAATAAATAAACCTCCTAAGGTAGATGAAGCCTGTTGGATCTCACTCTATGAGAAGGTATCACTAAAGCTCGTTGATGATGGACTTATTCTGATGGTGAGGATGCCAAGAACTTATTAAATGTACTGGTAGGCATTAAACTTCTTATAATACCACTTATTGGAATGATTTACATGAATAAATAAGTCTCCACCTTTCAAGAAGGTGATATTCAATAAATCAATAGAATATTTGATACTACATAAAATACTCAAGTAGAGACTCTTCACTACCGATTCAAACGCCCAAAGCATCATCAATGAACCTCCTAATGTAAGAAAGAGCATAGGTGTTGAGTTTAGTGTCTAATCATCACTCCAAGTGGAAAAGTAAGAGACACACACAAAGAAATACAAAGTTACTAAAATTTTATTAGAGTTAAAAAATACTATTAGAGTTTAAAAAATCCTCTGATTCACTAGCTATTAATAAGGAAGAATAATATAAGAAAATAAAGGATAATAGAATAAAATAATAAAAGATATACTCTTTTTAATGTCCTTATAATGTTTAATTTAAGTTATTTTAAAGTTTTTATCTCTCTTTTTTTTATTATAACCTTTAAAGTCATAGTTGATTATGCATGTGAGATGCATCTCCAGAGGATGACTCAATGGTGTCTTTAAAAATTGTGTTACTAGAAAGAGATGTTAAGTTGAATTAACTATCAAATTAAGGGTCAATTTTTTGGAAATGTTAGGATATCTTAAGGAGGTGACATTGGTATGAATTAAGAGGTGACATTAGGCTAAACTTCAATGTGATATTGATGATATTTAAAAGATAACATTGGGATGACTTAATTGACTAATTTTGGTTTAAATTATTTATGACTTTATATCCATATTTATGTGGTGATATAGGGGTATCCATTAATGTGACCTTTGTCTCATATTTTACTTGTATTTAATCTCAAATTTAAGTTCATAATTACTAATTTAAAAACCTAATGTAATTTCAGGGTTGTGTGCCTTAATTGAGTACCTCATGCAAGTAATCACTAGATTGGATTCATGGGGCACATAATTAGGGAATATAAAGAACCTTAAACATAAATTATGATAAAATAATGTAATTTCAAACTTTATTTACCATAATTTAGTGTATTATTCAAATAATTACTTGATTACTTATATGGGGCATATAATTAGGCAATATTGAGCCTCCTAGGTATAATTACAACAAACTAATATACTTTATTGTTGAATATGTTGTAAACAAGTGACATGTACAACAAATAACTCAATTGGTTGTATGGGTTATGTAATAATGAAACATCCTAATTATATTTGTAAAAACCTAATGTCATTTTAAATTAGATTTTCCATAATTAAGTGTCATTTTTAATCAATCACTTGATTGTTTTCATGGGACACACAATTACGACATATCAAACCACCTAAAATCAGTTGAAATATATTAATAAAAAATTTCACTTAATTTAACATAATTAAATACCTTATTCAATAAATAGATTCATTTTATGAATAGATTGGAATACTTTATTAATGCATATCAATCCCCCTAAACACATTTTCAACAACCTAATGTGATTTGGGACTCAATATGCCTCGATTGTGATAGCCTAATATTAAATTACACTTTATATACCTTAATTGAGAAATACTAATGTTATTTAACCTAATTTAAACAACTTAAAATTTATTTTGACAACCTAATGGGGTTTATGACTAAATGCGCCTTGATTAGGAAAAGCTAATGTGATATTCCCTAATTGTGTAAATCTAATGTGATATGTAATGATTGTAATATTACCTAATGGAATACCCCATTTAACCAATCACTAATTGGTTAACTAGGGCAGTCAATTAGTGAAAATCAAGCCACATAATCCTAGCTACGATAACCAAAACTAATTTTAGACTCAATATTTTATAATTGAGTGTCCCATTCAGCTAATAAAGTGATTGGTTGAATTGGACACTCTATTAAAAATATTTGGGGTCCAAGTACTATTAATCTTTGGTAACTAATATTATGTGGCCTTATTTTTATTAATTGAGTTCCCAAATAAACAAATCAAGTGATTTTTTGAATGAGACATTCCATTACGGCAAATTAAAATTAGAGCAAATGACATTAGGTCATCACAATTAATGTATATTATTAAATTTAGAAAAATGTATTCTCATAAATTTTAAAAAAATAATTTAATAGTATGAGAAAACCCATTGATAGAAAATTATGATGAAAAATACATTTAATCTTTTTTTTATTAAACCTATGTTATGTCAGAGGTACATAAAAAGAACTAATTTGTCATGGAAACAAAATAGGGATAGTTTAGAAGACTTTTACCCTATCTCAATAATATGGTGTTTATTATGAAATTCATGAATGATATTGAGGTTGAACGAAGCCTACACTTTTAAGATGTACTCATTTCTCTTTATGAGAACAACTCTATCGATATAAAGATTTATAAAAAAGGAATTTTCACAACATCTATCTACCTGTTTCTTCGAACTATTCCTTTGCATAAAAATCAAGAGTGTTAAAGACACTAGCCTCTATAGCTTTTTAGATTTGATATGAGGACAAGATGGATCAATAAACTGAGCATTTAATAATCAATTTTAGGTTCAATGAATCTTGAGGTAAGTAAATTTTCATTGCTATTAAATAAGCAAGGGATAGTCTTGGTATGTAGAATAACATGGAATCTTAAACCAGGGGGATGGCATTTTAATTATCTTAAATTGAGTTTGTGTTTGATAATATCACAAAAATCCTAAGACACCACAACCATATTAACTAAAAATAGATTAAATATATATTTGTAGACCATGAAAGACTATTTTAAACCTAATCTACATAGTATTATTTATAATATTGATTTTTTTATGGTGTCCTTTACATTGGATAATGGTGAAGGTACCATAAGATAAGGATTAACAAATCTTGTATTTATATTATTGCAGAAGTGAAGTTGGCATTGGATGAATATTATTAAAATACCAAACACATGATTATTATTGAAGATGATCATTTATATCTATTGAAAATGAGTAAGAAAATCATAAATTAAGAGACATTATTGATATAATCAAACATTATCATCATTTTAATAGAGACGAGTGCTTAGGAGTAAGTCCAAATCCCTAGAATATAACTAGATCAATGAGATCAAATAAACCACATATTATCATAACCAAATTCACATGTTGAGAGAGATTGGACATTTTAATGTCTATAAAGAGATATATTGAAGACATTTTAGTGACATCTCAAAAGAAATTTTACACCAACAATATGTTTATGATACAAACTAGAAAATATATAATTGTTTGGACTAACCATGGAATAAAAACCCTAAGGGGTACAATACATTTTTTTTTAAAAATAAAAGAAAGGAACATACCATAATATATTCATGTGGCAGTAAGGATCTCAACATAGAACTTAGTGTCTTCATGTCTTTCCTCTTGTTTCTTTCAACCCCTTGATGAAAAAAACCCCTGATCATAATATGTTGGAAAACCCATTGATGGAAAAATATGATGACAAATTCCTTTACTCCTTTCTTTTTAAACCTAAATCATTTAAGAGGTACATCAAAAAATCTATTTTTAATGGAAACATAATAAGGATAGTTTGGAAGACTTTTACCCTATATCAAAAATATGGTGCCAATTATAAAATTCACTAAGGATATTGAAGTAGAAAGAAGCCTACTCTTTTAAGATGTACTTATTTCTTATTATGAGAAAAAATATTTGGATATAAAGATTTATAAAAATGAAAATTATACATACATCCATCTACATGTTTCTTCACACTATTTCTTGGCACAAAAATCAAAGGTGTTGAAGACAATAGCATCTATATCTTTTAGGATTTCAGATGAGGACAAGATGGATCAAATTGAGCATTTAATAATGGGTTTTAGGTTACACAATTCTTGGAATAGGTAGATTTGTATTTCTATTAAATAAGCAAGGGATAGTCTTGGTAGGTAGTATAACATGAAACATTCAACTAGGGGGAGGGTATTTTATTTACCCTAAATTGAGTTTGTTGTTGATAATATCACAAAAATCCTAAGACACCATAACCATATTAACTAAAAATAAATTAAATTTGTATTTGGAGACCACAAAAGACTATTTGAAACCTAATCTACATAGTAGTATTTATAATATTGAGTGTCTTATGGTGTCCTTTATGTTGGAGAAAGGTGAAGGTCCCTTGAGACAAGGATTAATGAATGTTGTATATATATGATTAGAGAAGTGAAGCTTGATTTGGTTGAATATTCTTAAAATATCAGACACATGATTCTTATTTAAGATGATCATATTATTTTCATTGAAAATGAGTAAGAAATTCATAAACTAAGAGACATTATTTATACAAGCAAACACTATAACCATTTTAATAGAGATGAGTGCTTAGGTAAGTCCAAATCTCCAAAATATTATGAGATCAATGGGCTTGAATAAACCACATACGATCATAACTGGATTCACATGTTGAGAGAGATTTGAACTCTTTATGTATCTAAAGAGATATTGAAGACATTTTTGTGACATCTCAAAAAAAAAATTTACACCAACAATAATTTTATGACATAAATGAGAAAATATATAATTGTTTGGACTTGCCATGGGATAAAAACCCTAAGGGGTACAATAAATTCTTTTGAAAAAAGAAATAAAGGAACATACCATAATATATTCATGTGGTAGTAGGGATATCAACATAGAACATAGTGTATTCATTTCTTTCCTCTTGTTTCTTTCAACTCCTTGATGGGAAAGCCCCCTGATCATAAAATTTGGGAAAACCCCTTGATGGAAAAATATGATGAAAAATGCCTTTACTCCTTTTTTGTTAAAACTAAGACATGTAAGAGGTACATCAAAAAATAAATAAAAAATTTATGGAAACATAATAAAGATAGTTTGGAAGTCTTTTACCCCATATCAACAATATGGTGCTAACTATAAAATTCAACAAGGATATTGAGGTAGAAAGAAGCCTACTCTTCTAAGATGTATTCATTTATCTTTATGAGAATTACTCTCTGGATACAAAGATTTATAAAAATGGAATTTGCACATACATCTATCTACTTGTTTCTTCACACTATTCCTTGGCATAAAACTCACATGTGTTGAAGACACTTGCGTCTATAGCTTTCAGGATTTTAGATGAGGAAAAGATGGATCAATAAATTGAAATTTTAATAATAGGTTTTCGGTGGAATGTTGCTTGGGGTAGGTAAATTTTTATTGCTATTAAATAAGTAAAGTATAGTCTCGGCATGTAACATAACATGGAACCTTGAACCTAGAGGATGGTATTTTACTTACCCTACATTGAGTTTGTAATTGATAATATCACAAAAATCCTAAGACACCACAACCATATTAACTAAAAATAAATTAAATATGTATTTGGAGATAGCGAAAAACTATTTGAAACCTTATGTACATAGTAATATTTATAATATTGAGTGTCTAATGGTGTCCTTTACATTGGGGAAAGGTGATGGTCCCTTGAGACAAGGATTAACGAATGTTGTATATATATGATTGGAGAAGTGAAGTTGACTTTGGCTGAATATTCATTAAATACCGAACACATATTATTTTTATTGAAAATGAGTAAGAAAATCATAAATTAAGATACATTATTGATATAAGCAAACACTATCACCATTGAAAATGAGTAAGAAAATCATACGTTAAGAGACATTATTGATATAAGCAAACACTATCACCATTTTGATAGAGATGAGTGCTTAGGGGTAAGTCCAAATCCCCAGAATATTACCAGATCAATGGGCTCGAATAAAGCCCAATAAACCACATATGATCATAATGGACTTTACATGTTGAGAGAGATTTGAGCTTTTTATGTCTCTAAAGAGATATTGAAGACATTTTTATGACATCTCAAAATAAATTTTACACCAACAATAATTTTATGACAGAAATTAGAAAATATATAATTGTTTGAACATTGTAAATATATAATAAAAGTGCCATAACGGCTTTGTGAAGACATTTTTGTGACATTTCAAAAGAAATTTTACACGTCAATGGAAATTTTATGACAGAAATAAACATATATATATAATTGTTTGGACATTGTAAATACAAAATAAAACGGCTATAATGGCTTCGTCAATATAAATTCATCACACATATTTAGAATATTTTTCACGACACATTCAAATGTCATAAAAATTATGTAAATCAAAATCTTAACATAAGAAGGAACGATTAAAAAGTAACATAAATCAAACCCAAATTACCTGAAATGTTGTAGAGATACCTCTATGTTCTTGATGATATTGAAATTTTAGACTGCCTTTCGATGACTGTGTCATAAGCAACAATTTAAGGGAATTATGTAAAAGATAACAGTTTCTGCTTGCGTTTTGAGTCTCTAGAAGGAGAATTTTTGTTGATATAGGATGAGCAGCTCTTCGAAGTTTTACTTAAGCTACCCTGGCAACTTTGTTGAGGTTAGATAAAGGCTGATTTAACTCGGTAGAGAAAAATTCCTGCCTATGGTAATGTATATGATATTAAAACAATCAAATTGCAATTCAAACAAGTAATTTTTAATGTTATGAGTATGCCTGTGACATCCCGTTGAACTCTGTATGGCAGGATTCTTCATACCTTTAAGTTTAAGTATTATATTAAATTTGCTATGCTGTCATACATATACCTTCTTAAGGGAACTCAAAGCAAATGAGTATTATTTTTATGTGAGATAAGTACAAGATATTAATGGTGCCATTTTCTCCTCAAAATGTACAACTTATAACGTAGGAAGACATTTCAACATTTTTGTTGTTGATTTATATTGAATGTCGCATTTTGTCTCAATCACCTAGAACTTGGACTTACAATATATTTACCAATTCAAATGGAAGTAAAAGTATTCAATTCATGTGCACATGAAACAAAAGTCCAAAATAAATGACTGATATTCACACTTAAACACTCTTAATAATATAAATAAATAAAAATCAATCAATCCTCCAACCTGTAAGAAACATTGGCCGACCCTGGTCAAACGGAAACCATTCCCATAGATCGCAGTTAGATGATACAGAATAGAAGCATGACAAACTGTGATACTAACTGTTAAAGGTAAACTCAAGAAACTTTAAGAAAAAAACAAGTATTGAATATTACTCTCAAAAATAAATGTAGGATGTATAATCTAGTAGTTTATTCTGGTAACAAAATATTTTTTCAAGGAATTAAAAACGTGTAAAAGTAGATTAATTCTGAATTATTGTAAATAATAAATTAAAAAAACACTTTAAACCAGCGAATATAACTAGAAAGGTAAAGAGAAAAAATAGAGTCAATGGTAGAGAAAATAAATTATAGTTTTCCTTTATTTAAATCAACTGTGATAATTCATATTTTTACCATTCTTCTTGGTAATAATAAAAATATAGTGATGATTGGATCTAACTAATTAATCACTACATATTCAGATAATTCCCTGAACATCGAGATATTACAGTAATTTCAAGGAATTCAAATAAAATTAAATCACAGTCAAATATATGCAATATTCACAATACATAAGAAATAAGAATTGCAAAAATAAAAAAATACTTCTTTAAATTGGAATCATTCTCCTCCTTGAAAATTAATATCAATTACAATGTATTAATAGAATTGCATATGAACATGCTTTTCTAATTATTAGATAAAATATTTTAAATTTATCTAAATAATAATTTGCATGTAATATCAACTAAGACTAATTCTATCCTTTCTAAGGCTCTACTTTTTCTAAAAATGTATTAACTAAAATTAACTAACTGTCTAAATTTAGATCCACAAAAACTGTTTATGCAAACTAAATTTACACTAATAGTCTAAAAATAGAACTGAGTGAACTACACTTTAGCGTCACTTTTCAACATACTCCCCCTTGATCCTGACCGGGCTCATAATTTAATCTCTGAGTTTAAAAAATTGATCCTTTGCAACTGCCTTAGTGAAGATATCTGCTAACTAGTCTTTAGTGTTGATGTATCTCAATTCAACTACCTTCTTCTGCACTAGATTTTGCATAAAATGATGTTTTAAATCAAAATGTTTTGTCCTTCTATGATGGACTGGATTCTTGGCCAATTTAATAGCACTAATGTTATCACAAAAAATAATTGTGGGCTGAACTTGAATCTCTCTAATTTCTTCAGGAAGTTTTATAAGCCATAATGCTTGTGTACCTGCTAAAGTGACTGCAACATAGTCTACTTCTATAGAATAAAGTTCAACTATACTTTGCTTCTTTGAGCTCCAAGTAATCAAACTAGAACCAAAAGAAAAACAATTCCCAGATGTTCACTTTCGGTCATCCAAATTACCTCCCCAATCATAATCACTAAACCAACAAGATTGAACCTTTTAAAAGTATAGTAATAAATACCAAAATCTAGAGTGCATTTCACATACCTCAAAATTCTCTTGGTTGCCTTCATATGTATTTCTGATGGCTCTGCCATTTACCTTGAAACAAGTGAAATTGAATAAGCAATATCAAGTCTTGTATGAGTTAGAAACATTAAGCTTCCAATAATACTTCTATAGGTTGTCTCATCAACTCTTTTAGCACCATCATCTCTACACAACACAACTCCATGAGCAACTAGAGTGAAGATTGGTTTACAATCAACCATATCAAATTTCTTCAACATATCTTTAGCATACTTTGTTTGACAAATTAAAAATTTATTTTCCCTTTGATAGACCTCAATTCCTATAAAATATTTCATGAGGCCTAAATCTTTCATCTCAAATTCATTCATCATGGAAACTTTGAATTCATCCTTCATCATAGAACTGCTACCCATATACAACAAGTCATCAACATACAAACTTATAATTAAAATATCATTACCTTCTTATTTATAATAAAGGGTAGGTTCACTCTTACTTCTTTGAAATCCATTCTCTTGAAAATATCTATCAATCCTAACATACCATGCTCTTGGTGCTTGTTTGAGGCCATACAAAGCCTTCTTTAACTTGTAGACATGATTTTATTTTCCTTGCACTTCAAAACCTTGGAGTTATTCCACATATACTTCTTCTTCTAAGTACCCATTCAAGAAGGAACTTTTCACATCCATATGATGGATACTCCAATTATTTTAAGGTGCTAATGAAATCAACATTCTAATGGTCTCTTGTCTTACTAATAGTGCAAATGTCTCTTCATAATCAATTTCATACTTCTATGTGATGCCTTTATCAACTAATCTCATCTTATGCCTTTCAACACTTTCATCAGTATTACACTTAGTCTTGTAGACCCATTTGGTGCCAATCTTCTTCTTGTCATGTGGAAGCTTTGTAAGCTCCCGAGTGTCATTCTTGTGAATAGAATCCATCTCTTCTTGCATTTCTTGCATCCAAACTTCATTAGCATATGCATCTTCAAAACATGATGGTTCAAAATCAGGCTTGGTAAGTAAAGCAAAATTCAGTGTCTCACCTCTTGGATTTTCTTCATGTTCTTATTTTGAATTCCTTTGATAAATGTCACTCAATCTTCTTACCTTTTTTGTAGAATTAGTACTTAAATCTGGACTTACACTTGGAATTGAACAACTAGATGAGGGGTTACTTGTTGGATTTTTAGCACTTAGAACAAAAATATTAGTGGGCTGCCCATGATCAATATCATCCAGAATAACTTCATTTGAAATAGATTTTGAATTCTTCATATGGCCTTTTTGATGACCATAAACTCCCCCTTCATCAAAAATCACATCTTTTGACATAATAAGCCTATTAGTGAGAGGATTATATAACATGTAGGCCTTACTTTCCTCACTATATCCAACAAAAATACATGACTCACTTTTGGGATCTAACTTTTGTCTCTTTTGATCATGAACATGAACATAGGCTAAGCAACCAAAAACTTTGAAATAATTAACATTTGGCTTTTTCTCATACCAGGCTTCATACAGAGTCATCCTGTCAATTACACTAGTGGGAATCCATTTAAGAATATATACTGTTGTAGCAACTGCATCTCCCAAAAAAGAATTGCTAAGTCCATTTGTTTGTAGAATGTTTCATATCATCTCCACAATTGTACAATTCTTCCTTTCAGCTACACCATTTTGTTGAGGTGTGTATGTAGTGATGAATTGTCTTCTGATGCCATACATATCAAAGTAACCTTGAAAGGCTTTTGAAAAAAAATATCCTCCATGATCAGTCCTTAAGCATTTAATATTTCACCCTTTGTCATTTTATATAAAGGTTCTAAAACTCTTGAATTTCTCAAGAGCTTCATCTTTGCTCTTCAAAAAATAAACCCAACACTATTGTGAGTAATCATCAATAACAATAACGAAATATGATGACTTACCCAAACTCTTTGTCTACATATGACCGCAAATGTCTAAATGAACTAACTGGAGTGGATAATGATCCCTCCATACATTGCCTTTTAGAAATTTTTATCTTGCATGTTTTCCTTTAGCACATCCTTCACAAACTTCCTTGTGCTCTTCAACCTTAGGCAAACTAGAAACTAATGCTTTTGATATTACAATTTTCAAACTATGAAAATTTAAATACCCATACCTGGCATGCCATAACCAACTTGTATCCTCATATTCCATATTGACAAGCTTCCTATTATGTTCACAAAAATTCAATGGGAATATCCTATTCTTTGTCATAGGCACAACTATTACCACCCTATTTCTTTGATTCTTATCATAAATTATACAATGTTGATTTTTAAATACAACTTTATAATTATTCTCACATAATTGTCCACCATTTTACAAATTATGATTTAACTTTGGAGTGTAATCAATGTCTTTAACACTCTTCATACCTTCTTTTGTGTGGACTTTCATAGCTCCTTTTGCAGTGACCTCCAATGATTTGTCATCACCAAACTTGATCTTAGATTTAAAACTTTCATCCATTATAGGAATTTTTCTTTCATTCTCTGACATGTGATTAGGACATCCCAAATCTAAATACCAAACATCTTTAGAAACGTTTTTATCTTCGTTACAAGATAAAAATAAATTATCTAGAGGATCCTCATCACCATTTTGAGCATAATGAACGCTTGCATCATTATTACCTTCTTTTAATATACACTAATAATTAAAGTGGCCATACCCATTACAATGATAACATTGGATATTTCCTTTATCAAATTAGCCTCTACCTCTTCCTCTGAAACCACCTCTTCCTCAGAAACTACCTTTGACTCTATTTCCTCTTGAGTAATTCTGATTTTGACCTCTACCTTGGCCTTGATTACTTTTGATGCTACTATTGGCATCTTCATTCTTTGTGATTTGTAATTTGGAGGAGAAAGCTTTCTCATCACTTTCCCCAAATGAATCTCTCAATCTTTCTTCATGAGACCTCAAAGATCCAACTAGATGATCA
The DNA here is from genome assembly GCA_037957365.1 of Torreya grandis. Taxonomy (NCBI): domain Eukaryota; kingdom Viridiplantae; phylum Streptophyta; class Pinopsida; order Cupressales; family Taxaceae; genus Torreya; species Torreya grandis. The sequence continues at coordinate 299,704 of JARHVA010008944.1, read as the reverse complement.
AATTGAAGGGTAAACAAATTATTGCTTTCTTTTATGACTATGGCAACATGATTCCACCTTGGTGTGAGAGTCCTCAACACCTTTTTGATCACAACCTCATTTTTCACAATTTCACTAAGTGTAGCCATCTTATTGACCACATCTCTTACACTGACACAATAGGTACTCACACTTTTAGCATCTTGCATCTTTAAATTCTCAAATTCTCTCTTAAATGTCTGTAACTTGACAACTTTGAATTGATCACTACCTTAGTTTATCCAAATTGGTGTGTATTCTAAGGGTAATTATAATGAGAACTCTCAAAAACTTATGTCTGCATTTATTATTTTCCCATACTATGATGCTAATTATCTTGTATTTCAAGCCCAATCACAAAATTTGTTTGGATTTGGTTTATTCCTAATGTAAATGCCTTAGATGGGGATTCTCATTTATTACATATTTATCCTCATTTTGATTTCATTTTTGAAGAAGACAAGGAAGAACCTAAAGGATATGTCCCTTACATTAATTCAGCATTAGAAAATTTCATTGGGTTATTCAACATATCTTTTTTCTTAACATTAATATGAGCAACAAAACACTTTCCAATATCAATTTTAAATATTTTAGATTTTTTGACATATCATATATCTTGATAAAGTTTATAAACATTGTATACTTTTTTAATATATCAAATCCCATGATATAATTCATAATTTCCTTATTTTTCCTAACCACATCATCCACCATTTAAAGATCACAAATAAAGTTTGGTTAAACTACCTAATGGTATCATCTAGAAATAAAAAGTTTCAATCCAATTTTATCACTACCTAAGTTAAATTTGAAGTGTACTAGTTAATATTTAGGTAGTTATTATATATTATTCACAGTACTCATGATATTTCTAACTATATTGGCCAACACCTAAGAAGTGTCAAATGTTGATAATTATTCTAATATGGGAACTTTATTATTAGTGTTATATTTAGTTTATTTGGTTTTTTATGTGTTTAATATTGATATTTAATTAATTTATTTCATATATTAGTTGTTTAGTCAAATTAGGTAACTTTTGAAGAATTTCTTAATAAATAGTGGGGAATGCCAATTAATTCTAGTTCATTGTCTTTCCACTCAAATGTGTTACCAAATGGTGGGATGTAATTTTTAATGTTTGTTAAATTAAATTAAAATGTATTTAAGTTAATTCAAATTTTATATTCTATTTGGGATGTCATATTTCAATAGGTTTCATGATTCTATGACTTCTTGGGCAAGGCTTCTTATACGTTGACCTTGTCTTAAACACAAGACAATCTTGTTTGCTTTAGTTTACTTTCAGTTGTCTTAGAGTCTAATCTTGGATTTATATTTATATATTACTTAGTTTTCAATTAAATTTATTTATATTTTTTACCTTGTAGTTTTATTCAAATAACATGCCATGCAAGTTATATTGTATTAGGCTTGTTTTAGTATTTTTTTATTAATAAAGACTACTCCACAAGGAAGTGTCACAGATTATAAAAATTGGGAATCCTTTTGATTTTAAAATTCTTATTTTATTTATTATATACATTAGTTAAAAATAAAAATCACGTGTATTAATATTTGAATTTATTATGTATAATTTTCGGTCGATAATCTAACGTACAACGCTACTAGATTAACAACTACTAATTTTGGGATAAATTAGTTAATAGATATACTTAATTTTAGATTTAATTAAAAATTAATTTTCACTCTCTAAATAAATTCAAAAGCTTCATTTGGTATCAAATTCATGTTCAATAATGTTTTTCAAGGGTTTTGGGCCATTATTAAAAGAAGTAATAGCTTCAGCGAATCTACTTCTATGAATATTCTTTTTTTATAAGGTGACAAATTTGAGGATTGGAGGGACCAATTAAAGATAATTTAATTGGTCCATTAAAATGAGTTTGGTAAGATATTCTCCATGGGTCAACATGACTTAATTATTGTAACACTTTCACATAATATCATAAAAAATAAAAAATCATGAAGAAAAAATAGATTCACAAGCCTCATTCTATCTTTAGAATGCCATAGACTCAAGAATGTATCCAATAATATCATTATGGAATAATTCTCACGAATCATGAAATATCTTATCAAAATAATACTAAGGATATAATAAGGTAAGAGAAGCAAAACATCACACCCTTAAAATGAATTTTGAGAATTTAGGGATTTTAGATTATGAAGGAATAACTATTAAAGTGCATAAGGGTAAAATATTTAGTGCATATAATGAGTGTTTATTGAAAAAATATTTAAGATAATGTTATAACAAAGAATATTTTGATATATGTAATTAAAATATGGATGCATATTGTGATCACTCTTAATTATTATATGGACATAAACCCTATAAGTGTTAATGATTCTGTGGGTTTTCTTTTATCCCATGAGGATAAGACATGACTATACAATTGACATGAAGAATAATTACTTGAAACCAAGGAAACTTTTACAAAAACCAAAGAGATAAAATAAAAACCTTAATCGAGGGAGTTATAGAAAATCAATTTCAATGGGTAAGTACAAATCTAACTTCATAGGTAAGAGTAATAAATAATTTACTTGCAATTAATGAAAAAAACTAAGACATGATAAAATATTTCATATTACTAGTATCTAAGAATAAAGATAATCAAGAGAGTGAAAAAAATATTTTTATTATGATTAAAGTGACGTTTAAGAGGGCTCATATTATTTTATTGTATTGAATGTGGGAATATATGAAGATAAATATTGGTGGTTTCTTAATTTAGGGTCCTCAAATCACATGACAAGTTATAGAGTTAGTTTTAAAACTTTATATGACTCCCTTAAAATTGAAATGTAATTTGGAGATGGAAGTTACATAAAAATTGAAGGAAATGGAAACATGTAAATCGCCATCACTCAAGTTAACGGTATTTTGTTTTGGTCAAAATCTATGTCATAATTTGATTAGTGTTTTTCAATCAGTATAAAAGGGTTTCAAATTTCTTTTTGAAGATGGGTTTTATTCTATTTTTTATATATAAATAGATTGACTAGAAACCCTATGTTAAGGAATAATTTGTTTCTATTGAAGATCATTAACATGAATATTGGTAGTTTTTTTAAAAACCATTCAGTATGTTAACATGTTTTGGAATTTAATATATGGTCATAAATTTTTTAATATCTTGCATATTCTTAAAATAAAGGCTTTGATAATATGTATTTCTAAGCTATATTTTAAAATGGATGATACATGTAAGTGACGTATTTTTTGAAAACATCATATGGAATATTTCCCTATCATAAAATAAATATATTCATAAATTTTAAATTTGTTTACTAATATTTATTTGAGCCAATATATTTCATAAGTATTTTTAAGAATTTATATTTTATTTTATTCATATATAATGTTGTGAGCTTTATCTGGGTAGTTTTTATGAAAGAAATGAGTGGAGATTGTTCATATTTTAAAAGTTTCAAAGCTTTGACTAAAAAATATTATGGAAAATCCATCATGTCCCTAAGAATAGATAGATTAGGTAAATTTTATTGTAATTAATTTGATGATTTTTGTGATTCACATGGATTCAAAAGGCAAGTAATCACTCCTTACACACCAAAAAAATATGGTGTTGCTAAAAGAAAGAATATATACAACATGGATTTGTCAAAGAATTTAGTGGAGAATAAGTAATTTAAAAGGTATTTTTAGGCTGAAGCAATGAAAATAATAGTCTACATCATTGATATAAGTCATAAACTACATGTGAAAGGCAATACACCTTAAGAAGTTTGATATGATATAAAACTAGTTGTTACTCCTCTTTTTGTATTTATTATTCATATTTTTACACGTTCTATATTATAACTAGAAATATAATATTAAAATAATTTTCATCATATATTCATAGGTTATATTTATGAATTCAAAGTGTACACGTATTATAATCTTGCTAGTAAATCAATAATTGTTTCTACAGATTGTAATTTTTTTGAATGTGAAGTGTATGATGATTATTATCATGTAGATAAAAAATTCATAAGTGAATGGTTGAAATATTTTTAAGCTAATATTTTATTGATTATGTATTCCTACAAATTTTTCTATTTCAAAAATGAATAATACTAACTCTTTGAAAGAGTTTATTCATGCATCTTCATCAAATCCATCCAAGAACAAGTAATTATTGAATCCACATCTAGGAAATCACAATTTGGATCAAAATAATTAAGGGATAATTAAAATTATTAAAAATCATGAATTTTTATTTTTGATGATGTTTATGATGAAAACACTATGTTTGTATTGTTAACTATGGATAGTGAACCTAGAAGTTATTGCAAAAGCTAGTCAAAATAAAGAATGGGTTGATGCTATGAAATTAAAAATGGATTAAATTGAGAGGAATGATAGATGGAGATTTTTTTAGAATAAATTTAATAAAAATATAATTTTTAAAAATTAGGTGTATAATACCTAATTCAAGGGTGATGAAAAAAATTAACAAACTAAAAGATAAACTAGTTGTAATAGATTTTGTATAAATATATGGGATTGACTATGATGAAACCTACAAAAATGTGGCACATAAGGATAGAATAATGCTAATTTTTTTATATGTAATCATAAAGGATAAAAATTAAATCAAATTTATATAAAAATTACATTCCTAAATATATTGATTAAATAATAAGTATTTGTGGCGTAGCCACATGATTTTGAGATAAAAGGTAATATATATAAGTTTAAGAAGGATCTTTATGAGATGAAACAAGATCCAATAGCTCAGTGTTTAAGAATTTAATTCTGGTTATTAAATCCAAAAAATTAAAGAAGCTAAAATAAACCACCTCTTTACATACAACTATATAGTTCCAATGTTTTATATGTCTTTCTCTATGTAGATGACATGATATTTATAGGTAGATATATAGAGATGTTCAAAAGATTCAACGAAGATATAAAATTAAATTTTGAGATATCTAATATTTGACTTGAGAATTACTTAATTTTCATGTAATTTCATCAAAATAAAGTGTATGTATTGATTTTTCAATCTAAGTATGCTAAAGACATCTAAAAGAGATACAATCTTAAATATTTCAAGCCCATAGACACTCATAACAAGTGGATAAAATATTATGAAAGATGATAAAAGTCCATAAATGGATAAAAATACTTTTATAAGTATTTTCATAGGTTTGACGTATCTCACTTTGACAAGAACTGATATTAGTTAGAAGGTTTTATTAGTTTCTATATTTATGCAAAAATCATCACTCGAGCATTTGCAAGTAGTGAAACTAATTTGAAGATATGTAATATGTAATTATAACCATGGTATTAATTTCATAATATTAATGTGTTTATTTATTAATGGATACATATACTCATATTGGGGATGATACTTTGATGACAAGAAGTCAACTTAAGGTTGTTGGTCCACACTCAGAAGTGGGTTGGTTTCATAGTCTTGAAAGAAAAATAGTAAAATTTCATTATCTTATAATAATGATAAATATATATCCCTTAAATTATTTTACACATAATGATAATGGTTTGGAATACTCTAAGTTTATTTCAGAGAGAGTCAAATTGGTTGAACACAAATATTTTGTGATAAGGATGGGGCAATACAATTATCCAAGAATCAAGTTTCCATGCTGTAACCAAATGCATTGAACTCAAACATCATTTTTTAAAATACTTGTTCAATGATAAACATTTTTTCATTGAGGATGTTACAAGTTAATGTCAATTGTTTGATATTCTCACCAAAGTATTTCACAATCATATTCATGAAAGTCTTAAAGAGATGATAGGAATCTCTCCTCTTTGTCTCAAAAGGGGGAATGTTATGTATGATGGAAACACTCTAATTTCACCCAAGATCATGCTAATACAACTTTGGATATGAATATATATCACATACTATATTAATAACAATTGAAATGTATCTTTTTTCAATGAAGAGATAAGTTATTATCCTCCAACTAACATTTCCACCTCCTAGACCTCCAAATCCAAATCCATTTCATCAAACACATCTTGATAATAAAATGACACTAGAATTATAGGTCTATAGATCCATTAATCCACCCAGTCTTGTGACTCCCACACATTCAAATTATATTTTCATGGAGAATATAAGCATTCCAAGTGTCTCTATATGAATAATGTGAGAACCTGCATTTAGACTACTAAATGAGTGGAGCTTAATTGATCCTTCTATGATCACACAATACTCATAATTTACCAATTGTTCTTTCTTCATGAAATAGAAATATGTAAAAAAAATATAATTTTATTAATCCTCATGGCCCATTTTATCATTACACCATTCAACAATCAATTTTACATCATTAAAAACAACACTATCTTCCAACATCAATTCATCCATTGCAATGGCTCATTCAACACAAGTTTTAGCACCTTCATACTCCCATTTTCTATGTCTTTCCTATGTGAAAGTAACAATGTGTTATACCACAATGGTAATATGCATCCTAATCAAGAAAAAAAATATTCATCTATTATTTAAATATGATGTGAAATTATCAGACTAAATATAAATTTGATTGAAATTAATGTTCCTCTTAGTCAACATTGTATACAACATCTCAAAATAACTTTTCATGTAATATATGTAATGTGATCAATCATCACTAACATATAAATGATACTTACATCATATTTTTTAATATTGTTCTATACTATTAAGTGTATGCATGAATGCTATATACATAAATATTGTAACCTATACTCAGTTGTAATACTATAATAAAAATTCCATTTATGGTTTGAATGTGTAATTATCAAAAAATAACCTAGTAAAATAATAAAACCAAGTTGGAATGTGTCTTTGATTTACTTAAAATGTTCATCCAAACATCTAACCCTATGGGCGTAGCTTGCATACAAAAAATACCAACCTAAATCTAATCATTAATTTTGAAACAGGTATTTGTTTTGTAACAATCTCACACCTTTTAGATTATTATCCATATATGAATTGATATGTCATATATTTTTATTTTATCAAATTCTCATGGATACATTTTTTAAATTTTATAAATCCACCACAAATATTACAATTTCCATCCAAACATACTTTGTTATAAATAAATGTCCATATGGTGTTTCACAAAAATGGTTCAAATAAATTACATTGTTACTTTTGGTCAAATTTCCATGCCACACTACTTAAAAACATTTAAATTATGCAAAGTAAAATTTATATGGAGAGAAACATCATATTGCATAAATTCAACATGTTTTGTAAAAAAACAAATGATAAGTTTCTGATTTATTTTTACAAAAGAGGGTTTGGCCAACTCAAAATATCTTTGATTAATAGAAAAATTTTGTTGATTTTGTAAAAGTTAGACTAAAAATTTGTGTGGGTCATATATAATAAATGTTTTAGATTTTTTTCATGGTTATGAGAACCAAATTTTATTTTCAATACATCTCTTTTATTGGGTGAAACACCTATATTTTATTTCTAAAATTATGTAATTGATTGAGAGCATCGACTATAGCTTGGTATTTTCATGGAAGTATACTAGATAATTCCCAAATCTCAATATTATTGGAACCATTAAGTCTTTTAGTAATAAATTTATTTGATTATTATTTTTCTATTTATGATCAGTGATCAAATATTTTGTTAAATAAAGTTTTTTCTCCTTGTTTGACCACTTACTTCAGAAGTTTTAATTATACATTGGGCAACGTTACAATATTTATTATTTATTTTCATGCATACTTAATAAGATACACATCATGTAGATTTTAAACAATTTCGTTATCTTCACCATACATGTTAGATTTTCTAGTCGCGGGGTTTAAATTTTAGGTCTCATCTTAATCAATTTATTCAATGAAACAATCAACTACAGTTTTTGATAATTAAATTATATTTTTAAAATAAATAATCGCAAATTCTTTTACCTAGTCTTATCAAATGGTTGTCATACATTTTTTTATGACTTGGTTTTAAAATGTTTTCATAATATTCAATTAAGTACTTGTCTATTGTATGCATAATATTTGGGGTGTTATTAGTGGTTAAAGTTTTTTATAGCTAATTTCTATATGTTTATGTTCACTAAAATTTTATTCATTATTACTTTCAATGTTTAGTATTTCCATGGGATTCTATTCATTGTTACTTTCATTATTATATGTTTCTGTGTAATTTTCCTCATTGTGAGGGGGTAAATCATCATGCATACATTTATCATAGAAAAAATACAAAAACATCATAATTTGAATGTGGAATGGAAAATCAATTTGGAATTTTAGGTAAAAATTCATCATCATTATCAATTTCATCATTATATAAAACATTTGGTTCATTAGGGATAGTATTTTTACCTTGTCTCGAGTGAAACAGTTGAATTGAGACCCTTTTTCTCTCAAAACTTTTAATATCTCTAGTGTTTCATAATTTAACATATAACTCATATTTTAATTAGATCCATCACCCATAACTAGACAAATTGGGCATGTGTCTACAAAAAAAGGGGATAATTTTTTAAGGTAGGGTCTAGGAAAAATCTTGATAGATTTTATCCTTGACTTGTAGGATGAATAATTATGAAGAATGTATACACACAATATTTTTAAACTTTTTCAATCATTTATGGTGTCTCTCATGTAGGAACATGTTGAGTCTTAATCTATCTAAGTGCAAACTCATGAAAGGGGTTGAAATCCAATTAGTCCTTTGAAAGATTAGTGGCCCATATACCATAACTTAGAAATAGTAGAAGATACTCTTATATGTTTCCCTAGGATTTTGAACCTCTATTATACACATTCATAAGAAACTAACCACCCAAAATACCCCCTAACTAAGCAAAACCCCCATTTTACCATGTCATTTACTAGGTTGACTAGGTCAACCCTATTTTAGGATTTACAACACATTACAAAACTAGGTCATCCAAAGTCAAAATAGTTCAAGACATAATGAATCTATTTCCTTTCTAATGAGGTCGACCAGACCAAATCCATTGACTTAATTTCTATGAATTTTTATGGTCAATTTATGGCTTTATATACCCTGTTTCACTTAATTTATAATAGAGGATCAATCAATTGCACATAATTAATACTCAAAAATATACTTATATAAAGAGTATTAGGGTCCATTACTTTTAATTTTTACCTGCAAGGAGCACCACTTATCTTGAGGAATTCTTGGATGTATAGGAGAGGTCTTGTATCCTAGAGCTCATTTATCCATGTGATCCTAACAAGCCCATAACAACCTCTTTCAAAGCACAATTGGACAAGAGATAGATTGAGGAATGAAGCATTCAATTAAAAAAAGGTAAGTCTATTCCTAAGCCATTATTATTTTTATAAGTAGATATTGTAGAGTTAATATATATTGTATTATATCTCTCCTCTATTAGAGATTCTTTATCTTATAGATAGATTTTTCTTTGCATGATATTATCTTCCCCATTTATGCCACAATATTTAGGGCGTACTAGATTAGCTTGCATATGTATTTTCAAGACTATTTTCCATAATTATTTAGTATATTAGTTTACTTTGATATTTTTACAAACATAAATATCTATTTTGGGTTATCACAAGCTGGCATTTTCCTAGAGGCCTAGGAAACCTCTCCTTAGGTATATTGTGATAAGAGATCCACTAGTGTAGATTTACCATATCCAATATTTTCCATGACCTTGATTTAAATTTATCCTCAAGTGTACTTGTTAGTTTATTACATTCTCCAATCTTGAACATTATTGAATAGGATAAGCTATAGAATTGTGTAGTTTCACTTGCATACATTCTAGTGAACCCATTGGGAATCTAACTCTTATAGACTTTTAATTTTAATATTTCAAATTTAGAGTTAATTGGATCAAACCTTTTGACCTAGGTTTACACTCTATGCGTAGGTTTTCTAACTTTGCCAAGACTTTTGACCTAGTTGAGCGTGGTGACCTATTTTAACTCTCTATGTGCAAGTTTTTAACTATTTCAAGTTGGTCAAATTAATTATATTTCAAGTATATAGGAACTTTAATATTCTCAAGAAAAACTAATAAATCAACATAGTTGATCTTGTGTTATCTTCCACCTTAACTCTTATCAACTTAGTAATTTAATTTTATCAATTATCTAAGTTTCACATTTTTTTCTATGTCAAAACAATCAATACTTCAAAATTTATATTATGTTTTTACATTTTTTTTTAGTTTTATTAAAATTATATACACAATCAACTAGGTCGAGCTAGTTGACCTAATTTATTTTGAGTTTATCTATAATAAAACTTTGTCGAGATGGTTGACATAGTTTGTTCTGCCCTTTTTTTAGACTTCTATTTTTCTTCCTAGAACCTAACTAGATTGAATTGTCTAACTTTGTATGACTTGGATGACCTAGTATAATTTCCTATTTTTAGTTTTATTCTTAATATTTAATTAGATTGAAATGTTTGACTCTGTACATCTTGGGCAACGTAATTTATTATATGGTCAACCTAGTTTCATAAATTAATAATTTCATAATTATGTACTCTTTTCAACATCTAATTAGTCATGAAAATTACATAGTTTATTGAATTCCTTCCTTTATATATTATTTATCCCAAAATTATTATTACACAAAATAATACACTTGAAGTTTCTCACCGTAGTCCTCTTACTACTAATGTTGGGAATCATCCACCCAATAATCCATAGTTTAGTACCAATATAGGTAATGTTCTTCCTAACAACACTAACATTCCTACCACTAGAAATATTACTCCCCACATTGATACAACTCAAATTAATACTTAAATGATCCAAAAAAGGAATCTTATGCAAACAACTAACAATCTTCAAATAATGTAAAGTAATATCACACACTAAAAATGGATACTCAAACACCTCAACTCATCATGAATCAAAAAATCATAGTTTTATCCCCCCTAAAATTAGATATGCCAATGGGAATATCATCCCTCAAGATCCTTTACATAATAAAATCCTTCAACATATTGAAAATGAACCTTTAAATTCATTCATTATGTCCATAGACATTGGAAACATTTCTCCAACTATTACCTATGATAAAGCTAAATACCCCATTAGCTTTCTTAAATATTTTGGTAATGTTTTTAAATAATTAGTCCAAACTAAATCCTCTTATACCACCAAGATCCTAGCCATATCATATTTTGGTGATGCACTTGAATGGTACAATCAACTTCCTAAAAATTCCATCACATAACTAGAGGATTTAGTAAATGTTCTAATGAAGGAATTCCAACACAATGAGCATTTCCTTAGCCATTTCATAGATTCTAAGTAGATTCATAATGAATCTTCTCACATTTTAATCAAAGTACACAAGTATATAACTCACAAAGTTAACCATGAATTATGATACTCTCTTAAATCTATTTATTAATACTCTTAAAGATCCTCTTCAGTACATATTTCAGATAATTTCCCTTAAAGATTTAGAAGAATCCTTAGTTTAATAAACAAATCCAAGACATTGTTATGATTCAATTTAAATCACCTCATGTAACTCCTTAGAAACATTTTCAATCATTTCTCGTAATATTGATTCTTGTAATCCCACCTAACCTCAAAAAGGATCATTCAATTCAACAAATTGTAACCCAACCCACTTGTCCTTAAGTATATAATAATTGAAGAATAAATTTCACTGCTCTATACCCATGAGATTTGATCCTTCTTAACCTCCTCCAAAATGGTACAATTTGAATAAGTTTTATTAATGGAATGTTAAAATATTTAATTATCATGATAATTTTAGTGAGATTCACTAATTTATCATGCTTCTTTTATTGGTCCAGATTTTAGTATTGATACATTTACACAAAAAAATTATCAAGACTATCTTCAATCCTGTCAAATCCAATCTAAATAATCATAATCAAATCAGTTATTGACAAAATTTACCCCCAGGTTCAATTAAGTCAACCTCCCTATGTTTTAAAACTTTCATAGGGTAATTATAAATTTTAAATGTCCATCATGGTCCTAAGTGGGGTTAATTCATGTTTTGAAGGTCACTTAATGTGTTTTAAATCTTTTTTATTATTGTGATGTGACTTCATAATCTTCTTTCCACATTTTGGCCATTTGAATAGAATTGTATGGTTCCCAGTAAAGTAAAAATGTGTCAAGGATTAGAATAACATCACACATGAAAAAAAATTTCATAAGAATAGTTTGAAACTAAAAAAATTGTAGTTCTAATGTATAAACAAGAAGATCACTACAAAAAATGGAGATTCAAGAAATTATATGGATTAGATGATCTTTGCATCATGTATGAATGCTTATGGAAGTTTTGTTAAGATTACCAAAGGTTATTTACAAGATCAAGAATATTCGAAGGACATAAAATTAATAATAATTGATCTCTCTACTATCATTCTCTTGGGGAAGTCAATAAGGTCAAATAGTTTTCCTTAGTATGTCTAAAAGGAATATAGTTGGAATGAATGCAATTGGTGGATGTTAGGGGTATCTTTTAAATTTCATTTAATGGAAATGGTTTATGTATTTATGGTATCTATTTCATTAATAATAAATAATATTTTTAGCACTTCCAATTTATTTTCACATCCCCAACACCTAAGTTTTCTTACTCGTTGGCATTGTTCTATGTGAACCAAGTAGTGTAGGTGTACTTGAAAAACATTTTCTTCCTTTCCATGTTGGTTTAAACTTAATTTTTACATGTGAACATATATATGTATGAAATATCACTCCATTAAAATAAAAATATAAAACCATCATGGTCTACAAAATAATGTTTCATTGTTATAAAGTTCATATTTAAGGTATGAAATGGATTCAAGTCAAGATAATATGCATTGGTTTTATCCCCTTAGTGCAATGTGAATTATCAATATTAGTTAATCATGAAAGCATCTATTTAAAGTCATTTTTGGCCTATATTCTCAATTTAATCTATAGGGAGAATGTACGTTGAAGATATATGTTTTATAAGGTTGGAGGTGTCAATGATTTATTAGAGAGCTAGGTTATATGCTCTGAGCTCTATGATAGGTCTATATCATCTTCAAATCCTTTAAAATAATCAAATTTTCCATCATCTTCAAGAATAAATTTGGGTTTTCAAAATAGTTAGACTATCTACATACAGTCGATCCTAATGAGACCATAGGGCTATGATAGTGTAGATAATGGAGGCAGAATGATAGGATGCCTTGAGATCAATTTGTTGATTATCATATAATTAATGTATTTTTCTAAGGATTTAAGATTATAAGATAGAATAATAGGTTTGAAACAACACATCAACTAAAACCTATAGTCTTAGAATTGAAAAAAGTTTCTCAATGGGAGAATTTACATTTGTTTTTTTTTAAAGAGTTTTTATCCCTATAAAGTGTCACCTATTGGTGAAATTTGAGGTTTGTATAAGCCTAATGTTTTCTTTCCTGAAGCCTAGGATTAAAGGTCACACTTGAACATAAAATGATGTTGCTAAGTCAAGATAAGAGGACTATGGGATAGGTTTTAAATCAATTAATATTATACTAAAATCACTCAATTAGCCACAGTGCCATTAGACCAAAAGTGAACATGGAACTTCCAAACTCCTAGTGCATTGATGGTAAGGATAAGGGCATGCTTTCAAGGTAGGATTTATTTGTATTCAGGTATGAAATGGCTCTATTTACTTGAATATAAACCCAAATGTGTGAGACATATTTTTCAAACATGAAATAATCAACTCCAGGAATCTCACAACTTCATTAATATGCACACCTATAATTTGAAGACAATCTTCGGACTAACCTAGCCAGTAAAGATTGTAAGTTTAAGATTTTGGTAGAGGTGTAAAATTGATGAAAACATAGAAATCACCATCAAAGTAATGAAACCAAATTTTCATAATATTATTAGAGGGACAAAAATTGAAAAAATGTTTAACATACTAGGTTCTTAAACCTCAAACATAATCTACCAAAACTCTATAGATAATACAAGACCTAGAGCATAGTTCAAAGAATTTGAATATTCTAAGATGATAAAATCATAGTAAAGGAATAAAACATGATAAAAAATGTAATAATAATATAATAAATAACTCATTTGTCTCATTTTATCCAAACACATAGGGGAAGTGTCATTTGTTTTATCTGAGAGTAGAGGAACTCTATAAAAGACACAACCTATATATCTTATACATGAGTGGTTATTTTATGTAATAAAGAGTGTTAATGGATTGAATAATTATTTTAAGGGTTTAATTTATTATTAATAAAGTTTTATAAATATTTATAGTCACTATCACCACTCAAAAGTGGTCATATAGAGTAAAACATAGTCTAGGCATATAAGGCCTAAAATTAGGCCTAAGCCCTTGAGGTGCCTAACTTAATTTATAGGACCACATGATCTTACTAATAAGTTTGATAGACTTTATGGGATATTTTAAGGTTGATAATAAACATTGGTTTGAAGATAAATATCTCAAATTGGTCATTGTGGCCTAATTTGGTCTCACAAGTGTACAAAATGCCTAGAAGGAGCTCGAGAGCCATTCTAATTTTCTCATATCTATACGGATGAGTTGAATAGTGATTAAATTTGTTGGGAAAAGTTTATTATGGTATATAAATCAAAATAAATTTAATTTATTTGAGTTTTAACTATCTAACCTTTATGAATCATTGCTTACAAACTAAATGACATAAAACCCTCTTAAACCCCTCTAAAGAAATCAATGGAGAAACCATGAATGGAAATGCATCTAGGAAGGTAAATTATATTGGGAAATGATTTTTATATTATTTTAACTCTCTTAGTATCCTTACCATCTAGCTTTTTTGTACTGTCATTTGTACGGGCATGCCTAATAATATGTTTTTTGTAGGAATTGAGTTGAATTGGAGGTGCAGAAGGGAACTGTTAAGAGAAAGATATTATGAGAGGTGTTTATGGATGTAATATAAATAATAAAACTAAATTATAAACTTTATCATGCTTGGAAACTCATTTTTTAGACTATTCATTACAAACAGTCTTGAATAACACAATGAAAAGAAATGTGACTACCTAGGTGTGATTGTCAGAAGTGTGATATTGAATATTTTGAGGTCTATTAAATAAGAAAAAGGAAAAATAGGTTATAATTATTTTTTTAACACATATAAAATGATTCTCATTGAACATGTACAAGCCACCTATGTGACAAGTGTAAGACTTGAGGGCTAGAAATCTAAAGAGTTACTATTGAAGAGTGAATGACAATTGACAAAGGGGAGGCTATTAGTTATAGAAGGTATCATTATTTTAAACATATTTTTTACAACTTATAAATTTATATAACATGTTTCAATAAATTCTAAAGGTATTTCTAGACTGTCAAGTGAATCTTCATTGAGAAAGACAATTTCATAAAGGATATGGAAGGTCTTTATGCCAACTTGGAGAGAATGATGTAATTATTATGAATACCTATCCATGATAACTCTATGCTATATTTTCCAACACATTATCTTTAATTTTAATTTATTTCCAAGTATTTACACTTTTCCTTTTGATTTTGAAACTTTACTTCTTTTCTCTCTTCTCCTGTACTCTATATATTCAAACCATTTTAGCATTATAAAGGATCCACACCTAGTATGGTGAATTCCTGATGCTTTGACATATTTTTTTGACTTTGAATAAATTTATAAAGTTTATTTTGTCTCTAATAATCTTTCCTAAGTATTTCAATTAGTTTTTTGTATGATAAGTGATGAATGTCTTCTTCGTACTTCCAATATGCTCTTTTATGCATTGTGTGAGTAGTAGTATCTCTTCTAACATGTATCTTGAAGTGTATGTGTTTATTAAGTGTTTTCTTAAGTGTGAGACAAACTAGTAGTGTCTAATATAAGACCTAATTTTAAACCACCTCTATATATTTAAATCACTCTACCTCTATTTATAAATGCTTATGGTAGAATAACATTGAGTTTAGATCAGTTTTAGCAGTCTTGTTCCCTAGTGCAGATGCAAGTATGTTAGTAGAGTTATATTTCAAGTATAAACTCATTATCATAGTGTAAGTTTAGTTTCCTTCTTCCATTTTCATCCCTGATAGTTATTAGTCTAATATAGTGTGTAGGCCTAAAATATGGATCAAGGGAGCTAGCCCTTTCAAATATAAAACTCTGTATCTTGTAGTATTTTTCCTATTTACAGAGATAGTTCTATGTTATCCTAAATATGAGAAGGTTTACTCAACTTTTCTAGGGTGAAAATTTGGGTTATAAAAATTATTACACACCCAGTGGGACATGATGTCCAAGAAGTTTATTCACAGTGGATACTAGCTTTGAAAGTAAGAATCTATAATGGTCTACTTCCTAAAGTATCTATAAAATCCGACATTAAATCATGGTTGCAGACTAGTGCACTATTTAATTCATAAAGTGAACACAATATTTCATAATTCAATCATTTCTTTTGATTTCTAAGAAATTTACTACTATGCCCTACCTACCAGCCTTACTAGGACCTATACGATGTCCATGAACAACCTTATAAATGTTATTATTAGTCCTATGAGCCATTATATCCCTATGATCAACCTATCATTTATATATATGTTCTTGAAGTTTTTTAATATCCTTATGAAAAAACATGTATATTAGGCTATCAATAATATGTTATTAAGGCTCTAAAATAATAAGTCCATGCTCTTAAGAAGCATATTCTTGGAGGAAGTCCTCCTAAAGATATACCTATCCCTACTCTAGATTATTCTAATGTTCCTTAATAACTTTTTCATGATCGTTTTCCTCATTAAACCATTTTTATCTTGAATAGGATCCTCTAAGAGAGCCTAATAGATTCAAAAATCCAAATTTAGAAACAAGTAATCAAGTCTTTAGGAAAGAAAGATGAAGAGAGTTAGGACCAAGAAGTTGATGTCAATGAGGAAAAAACTTGTGTTTGTCCAAGCCACATAGACCTCTCCTCAAGAACCTATAGCTTAACCCTCATGGAAGTCTATCAAAGAATAGTTTCAATGTGAAAAAGACACCTTAGTTGAGAAAGTACGATATGAATTTGCAAATGTTGAAGAGCATCAAGAGGGATATGAGAAAGGTGAAGTTATTGTTGAATAAAATGAAGTTATAATAATTCAATTGAACATTCTATCTCTCCAATAATTATTTCAAGATTATTTCAATTCAAATATTACTCCTTCTCTGCCCATACCAATTCATGAGCCATCCACCATACCTCATGATCCCTTTCTAACCCATGAACTTGTTCACTACCCTGCCACCTCATCCCTTATTGAAGGAGAACCTATCTTATGGGAGATCAGTGAAGAAGATAAATCTCAAGTTGTAGTTGATCGAGAAGAAGACTAAAGTGTCTATGATGATGAGTTCACTATGGGGAGTTCCCTTGGTGGAGACAAGTACAATTCAACATTTATTGAGTGAATATATAGAATATATTGACCATGTTGTATATGCTCACAAAGAGCTTGATGAAGACATGATAAAGGAGGTGCTTGAGAAGGATATCACAATAAATGAGTTGGTTGATATTCATGAGAATGAGAAAGAGATTGAATCTGAAAATACAAAAGAAGAAGAATATACTTAAACTACCATGGAACAAGCTGATTTTTGGGAAAGATTCAGTGACGTGTGTCATGAATTTGAGCCTATTCAAAAGCCTATAACTCCTACAATCCATGTTGAATACATTTTTTAAGATTCATTGCCTTTTGAAGTATAACATGATAATATTAAAAATTTTAAGGTAGAGATTGCCCCTATAATCTAATAATTGTTCATGATTGAAAAAAATAAAAACATCAATAAATTTCATGAAAATCTTCTTAGAGTGAAAGAAGAGTTCACCTTCATAGGTGATATTTTTGTATCTAGTGTGGTTGCATTGAATATCATGACAAAGATATTGGAAATCGTGGAGGAATTTAAGACATCAAGGCCAAAGTGTAAAATGAAACATGCTTCATTCATTCCATAGTCTCATGAAACAAACAATGGTAAAAATTTCCCCTTCGACCCAAGAGGGGATGTTTTCTTTAGTTTAGTTTGTATATAGTCTAGTTTCTTTGAGTTATGTGTGTTTTCCCTAAGTGTTCATGAAATCACAAGTGTGTGTTTGTTTTTTGTAGTGTTTTTAGTGTTTTTATGTCATTTAATAGTATTAAAAATTTTAGGTGCAACATATGGGTGACTCTATTTCCAAAAGATAGGATAAGGCAAATGGTCCTTAGCATAGCAAGCATGTTACCCCTAGGAAATTACCAAAATGTTGACTAGTTTTACCCCTAGGTCAAATTAAGTTAACCTCCCTATATTTTCAAACTTTCATAGGGTAATTTTAAGTTTTAAATGTCCACCATGGTACTAAGTGGTGTTAATTCATATTATTAAGGTCACTTAATGTGTTTTAAACATTTGTTATGTTTGTCATTTATCTTCATAACCTTTTTACTACCTTTGGGATATTTAAATAGAATTTTATGTTTTCCCATAAAATTTTGATGTGTCAAGGATTAGAATAACATCCCACATGTCATAAAATGTAAGTGTAACAATTTGAAACCAAAAAAAAAATAGTTTTAAGGTACAAACAAGAATATGACTACAAAAAAGGGAGTTTCAAGGACTTATGTAGATTGAATGACCCATATGGAACATGTGAAGGATTATGAAAGGTTTGTTGAGATCCTAAAAGGTATCTTATAAGGTTGGGGAATTTTTTAAAAATAAAAAATTGAGAAAAAAATATCTCTCTCTCCTATCACTCTCTTGGGTAAGTTAACAAGGTCAAATGGTTTTCCTTCAATACATCCAAAAGGAGGAGAGTTGGAATGAATGCACTTGGTGGATATTAGGGATCCCATTGTATTTTCATTTCATTGAAATGGTTTGTATATTTATGGTTTTTTATTCATGAATAATAACTAATATTATTATCACCTCCATACTGCCTACACAAACCAATACCTCAATTTTCTTACCTCTTTGCATTGTTCTATGTAAACAAAGTAGTGTAGGTATACTCGTAGAAAATTTTACTCATTTCCATGTTGGTTTAAACTTATTTGGAATGTGTGAACATGGATATATCAATAAGATCACTCCATTATTAGATAAATTCATAACCATGATGGTCTAGAAAATAATGTTTCATAGTTGTAGAGTTCATAGTTATGGTTTAATCCCCTGAGTGAAATGTGAATTCCCAATATCAATTGATCATGCAAGCATATGTTTAAAGTCATGGTGGACCTACATTCTCACTATCATATATAGGGAGACTGTAAATTTAATATGTATGTTTTATAAGATTGGAGATGTCAAAAATCTATTAGAGAGCCATGTTGTATGCTCTGAACTCTTTGACAGGTCTCTATCATATTAAAGTATTATAACTTACTCAAGGTTTCCATCATCTTCAAGAAGAAGAATGTATTTTTAGAAAAATGAGACCATATACTTACAATCAAAATTAATGAGACAAAATGGTTGTGATGGTGTAGATAATGGAGATAGAGTGATAGGATACGTTAAGAATAGTTTGAGGATGATAATATAGTGAGTGCATTTTCCTAAGGATTGAAGATTGTGATATAGCATGACAGTTTTAAAAGAGCACCTCTAGTAACACCTACATTATCATAATTGAATAAATTATCTCAGTGGGAGAATTTACCTTAGTTTCTCCCAAATATTTTTTATTCCTTATAAAGTGTCACCTATTAGTGAAAGTTGATGAAGTCTATATAAGTATAATGTTTTGTTTACAAAAATAGAAACTTGAATGTCACACTTGAACATAAAAGGAGGTTTATAAGTAAAGGTAAGAGGATGGTGGGATAGGTTTTCACTTATTCACATTTTTATTTAATTTATTTAGTGATCCATAGTGTCATCCGACCGAAAGTGAACCTAAAACATGAAAACTCCTAGTGCTTTGATGGTAAGGATAACGACATGGTTTCAAGGAAGAAGTAAGTTTCATTAAGGTGTGAAATGGTTCTAGTTAATTTTATATAAACCTAATGGTGTGAGACACAATTTTAAAACATGAAATAATCACCTATAGAAATCTCACAATTTCTTTAATATGCACACCAACAATTTGAAGATAGTCTGGAGACTAGCCTAGTCAATGGAGATTTTAGGTTTGGGAGGTTGAAAAAGGTGTAAAGTGGATGAAAACATATAAATAACCCTAAAATATATAAAATATATATTTAATAATATTATCAAATGGAACTAAATATATCAAAGGTTGAGAAACTTGGTTATCAAACCTCAAACTTACTCTACCAAAACTCTACATACAATACATAGACCTTGAAGCTAGTTCAGTGAGTTAGAATGTTTGAGGGTACTAGAGGCATAGGAAATGCTTAAAATTTGGTAAAAAAATTCATCCTTCACTTATAAATACCTTCATGGTCTCATTTGAGGCAAACTCATATGAAAAGTGTCCTTTGTTTTGTCTCAAAAAAGTGGCACTCTACAAAGAACACGACCTATAGAACATGTACATGATTGGTGAAAGTATGTAATGGAGAATATTAATGGAATATATAATTATTTTAAGGGTTTAATTTTTTATGAAAAAAGGTTGATAAACATCCACAATCACTATCACCACTCAAAAGTGGTCATATACAGTCAACCATAGTCTATGCCTATTAGGCCTAGAACTATGCCTAAACCCTCAAGGTGACTAAATTATATCTTAGGACCACATGATATTAATAATTAGTTTCATAGACTTTAGGGTATATTTCATGGTTGATAATAACCACTATTTTGTAGATAATATCTCAAACTAGTCAATGTGGCCTAATTTGGGCTCAGAAGTGTATAGAATGCCTAAAATGATC
The DNA here is from genome assembly GCA_037957365.1 of Torreya grandis. Taxonomy (NCBI): domain Eukaryota; kingdom Viridiplantae; phylum Streptophyta; class Pinopsida; order Cupressales; family Taxaceae; genus Torreya; species Torreya grandis. Next base: position 278,775 of record JARHVA010008944.1, on the reverse strand, counting down.
TCGAGTGCCATTTTATTTTTCCCATATCTATAAATATGAGATTAATGGTGCCTTGAGTAGTTAGATATTTTTTTTATGGTATTTAACCCAAAATAAATGGAATTTTGTTGATGTTTAAACATCTAACCTATATGAATCATTGTTAACAAGCTAAGTGACATAAAACCCTCCTAAAATCCTCTCAAGAAACCTATGGATAATAAATGAATGGAAATTTATCTAGGAATCTTAAATTTTATTAGAAAATGTTTTGAACATGATTATAACTTTCCCAATCTCCTCATTATATAGTTTTTCCATACCATCACTTGTACATATAGGCATAATGCTATGTTTTTGGTAGGAATTTAGTTGAATTGGAGGTACATAAGGGAGCTGATAGGTGAAAGTTAATGTGAAAGGTTTTTATGGATGTAATATAAATAATAAAACTCAATTATCACCTTGGTCATGCTTAGAAACTCTTATTTTAGACTATTCATTATAGGCGGTCTTGAATAACATAGTGGGAAGAAATGTTACTACCTAGGTATGTTTGGAGAAGTGTGATATTGAATCTTTAAAGGTATATTTTCTAGACCGTAGTACAAAGAGGTATAAATTAGTTATATAACACATATACAATGAGTTTACTTGAACATGTATATGCCACCTAAGTGACAAGTGTAAGCCATGAGGGGTATAATATTAATGAGTGATTGTTAGAGAGTGAATGACAAGTGACAAAGGGGAGGCTATCAGTTATGGAAGGTATAATGACTACCACCATCTTATTTAAAACTTATAAAGTTAAATAACATGTGTTACCAAATTAAAAAGTTATTTTTATATTTTCAAGTGACTCTTCATTGAGAAAGGTAGTTTCATGAAGGATATGAAAGGTATCGAAGCCAATTTTATGAGAATGATCTTATTTTGATGGACACTTGTGATTGGAGTTTTAGTATCCTATTTTCCAACTTATTTTATTTAATTTTAACTAATTTTCAAGTATTAACACTTGGCCTTGTGACTATTCAAATTCATTTCTTTTCTCTCCTCTCCTATGCTCTATATATTCAAGCCATTTTAGCATTATAAAGGATCCACACTTAGTATGGTGAATTCGTACTAGTTTGACATCATATTATTCCTTTGAATAAAGTTTTGATATTTATTTTTTATCTATAAATCTTTCCTAATTATGTCAAATAGTGTAGTTATATGACAAGTTATGAATGTCTTATCCTTGTTTTCAGTTTGTTCGTATATGCATCATGTGAGTAGTATCATCTCTTCTAATAGGTATCATGAAGTTTTTGTGTTTTTTAAGTGTGTTTTTAAGTGTGAGAGATACTAGTATTTTATAATTTCATACCTTATTTTAACCCACCTCTAGATATTCATATCAATCTACCTTTATGCAGAAACGCTTATGCTAGAATAACATTGAGTTGAGGTCTATTTTAGTAGTCTTCTTCTTTAGTGCAGATACAAGTACATTGGTAGAGTTATATTTGGTGTATCACCTCATTAGCATAAGTTACATTCAGTTTACTTATTCCATTTTAACATAAATAGTGATAAGTCTAGTGTAGTATATGACTATAAAATATATATATCAAGAGAGCTAGACATTTCATATTTAGAGATCTATTTATTATAATAGCTTACCTATTTGCAGAGATAGTTCCATGTTATCCCAAATTTGATAATAATGATCCATATTCTCACACAAACAAAGAAATGATATATAACATGAAATTAAACAAAGAGATGTTTGTATTTATCAAACCTTAGTTGGTCGTTATTCTTACACAAATGAAGAATGAATATTTAACATGAAAAACTTCAAATAGGTGGTTGTATTTGTCAAACCTCAACCTTTTAGATAAAATAAACCAAAGGAGAACCTAGTTCAGATTTCCACTCCTAAGCACATCATAAATCATCATCCTTTATCTTATAGACATATTCATACCTCTCTTACACATCATATGCCATTTTCAACGTCCTCAAAATCCAACATATCAATAAAATTATGTCTCTAACTACACGAGTCAGCTAATATAGTTCATTATAATATCTTAGCTTCACCTCACTCCACATCACATGTTGGGGCATCTTTCAATGTCCATCCAAATATCACTTCATAATTTGGGGAATCTTGGTATACTTATCCCTACATCAAATTACACTTTAGGGAATCCTAAGATTCTGAATTTTTATTGTGCACTACATAATAACAAACAAATTCAACTTCAAGAAATCATTTGAGACACATAGGATTGTATTTCACATGCTCGCCTTTGATATATAAATTAAGATAGAATTTTCTTGTTATGTTTGTCTCATGTTTATTTATTTTTGTACATTGTATTTAATTTGATTTAATTTTACTTAAAAATTATTTCCTTTGGGTTTTTTGGTTTTCTTTCACTTTATTTCCTATGAGTTACATTCTAATACCTCAGATAAAACTAGGTCTTCCTCATACAGACACTTTAATAGTACCTCTGTTTACATTGGTTTTTTTGGTTTTTTTTCACTTTACTAATGCCATATTTTTTCTATGGGTTATATAGTTTTATTAAATTTGGCCCTTTTTTTTTTGGTTCTTAGGTATAATTTTGACTATGTATGTGTTTATTTTCATTATTACATTTATGATTATTTCACCCTTATTTAATTTCATCCTTTATTATGATGACTATTTAATTTCCCAAAACTTTTAGAATGACTATTTAATTTCCCAAAACTTTTAGAATGAACATTGAATTCATTGGTTCTTGGGCTAGATCCTTGGTAGGTTAGTATGGTTTTCTAGTGACACAAATATCATAGCATAGCATCAAATATTTCATATAATTATTCCACCTCCTCGTGATCAGCTATGAGCATATCTATCATTGTATCACTTATTACATGGATGTATTTTTCATGATCTCCATAATTATCTTATTTAATTTTGTTTGAGGCACACATCCGTCAAATTTGATATTGATTACTTACATGCAGGAAAGTCTATGAGTCTTTAGACACCTTGGTCCTTAGGTCATTTATTTTACTGACCAAGAGTATGCTCTCTAGTATTTGTCAATTATTTCACAAATGTTTGGTTCTTTGAATATTTATAGAGGAGGAATAGAAAAATATTAAATACTTATAATCCAAATCATAAAATAAATAAAAGGAAGTGATCAAAAGTCAAAAAAAATACTAGAAGTCATATCACACCAAAATACATGATCTTTATTTAGAACATCTACTATATTAGTCAATGCTTGAACTCCACAGTTGGCCTCATGATAGAACTAAGGTTCGTTAGGGTGTGATAGACTAGTAGACTAGGGTAGGAGGTCTCATTATATCATATACTATCTATTTTCACCTACTTTTTCACATAAGTACCCAATATTTGTATTAGATTGATAACTCTCTAAGGGGTCATAAGGAATGTGGAACATGTTCTAAGAAGGTAAGTCCATTTTAATTTTCATGCATACAGCCTTCATGGGTTGATCTATGTACTTCACATTTTATCCCAAACATTGTATTTATTAGTCAAAGTGTCATATGTCCTTGATGTTGATAGTTCTTAGCCTTTCCCACTTTTATAGTGTGTCTCATTCTAGCTAAGGATCTTCACATCACCCATGTGTAACCTCACATACATTATTTACATCATATGTTCCCATTATTCCCCTTGATTGATATTTTTTTTAGTTGATCACATCCATGATCTCTTTTTCTTATTACACCTCTTTGGCTTGGTTTGTGAGTTACATTGTAATATCTTGGATAGGACTAGGCCTTCCTCACATACATCCCTTAAACCATTTTCTTACCATGCCATCTCATTATCATACTAGTCATGTAATTATGTAGTTATGCTTTCTTACATCATATTTTATAACAAGAACTAGGTTTTAATGGTCATCCATTTATAACTTTTTATTTTCATCTATCCATCATTTTCTTGTTTAATTTTTGTGGATTTTACTTATGTTACATAGGACATTTTGCATGCTTTCATGTTTTTCAATATGTATGAGTTTACATGGCTCTCTTATATTTTGATTTACATTCTCATTTCAAGTTTTTAATTATTTATTCATATTCTTTTGACATACTTCTATTACATCTTGACTTAAATTTCATTTTCAATCATTTATGCTTTATTTTTGTTTGACTCAACATTCTTATCTTACATGGGTTTATATTTCACTTGCTTACCTATCTTTGTTATAATTTTATTGCATTGATATTTCATTCAATTACAATATTTTAAATGCCTGGAAACATGATTTAGTATTTTATACATTCATTTTTCATCATTTTCTCTTTTAGATGATTGGTTTTTTAAATTCTAACATAGCCTTAACAATCCTATCTTTTCAAAAATTTAAAGTAATTTAATCAGTTTTGAGACTTATTCATTGTTACTTTAACCATCCTATGTATGCATGCATTTTTTATATTTTAATTCTTACATCCATATGATTGTTAAAATGTAGGTACTTACACCTTCATAACCAACACTATGATATTTACATGCATTGATTCACCATAAAGGTAAATCAAGGTATGTATATGGTACTATAAATTACTTTAATTTAATTTCAACATTAATTTATTTAATTAAGTTTTAGTTATTTCAATTAAATGTTTTTTGTTTTATTTCTTAAATAGACATCCCATGTTAAAACTATGTGACATGTGATGAGCTTTGACTATGGAATATCTACACAAACTATTTTTTAAATTTTATCCATTACTCATGATGTCTCTCTTGTAGGAACCCATTGAATCATAATATATCTAAGTGAATGCCTTAAGAGGTTGACCAAGAAAGGGGTTGGGATACCTTCAGTGTTTTTTAGGATTGTTGGACCCTAAATCACCACTTAAAACCAATACAATCTACTCCTATATGTTCCCCTAGAGTTTAAAATATCAATTATACACTTTATTATGCAATGGACTACCCAAAATAACCCCTAACTAATAAAAAACTTCATTTTAAAATGTATCTTAGTAGGTCAACTAGGTCAACCTTATTATGGGATTTATCATGGATTATTGAACTAGGTAGGCCCCAAAATGACATAGTTTGAGACTTAACGACTCTATTTGTTGCCTAACGAGGTCAACTGAGCTAGCTCTATTGGCTTAAATTATAGGAAGTTTAGGGTCAATATGTGGACATATATACACCATTTTAGTTCCTTTCTAATAGAGGATCAATAAATTATGCATTGTTAATAATCAAAAATATATTTATGGAATCAATAGACAGTTTCATTACTTAGATTTTTACCCTTGAAGGAGTAGCACTTATTTTATGGAATTATTGGATGCGCAATAGTGGTCTTGTATCCTAGATATAATTTATCATTATGATCCTTACAAGCCCATAACAACCTATTTTAAAACACCATTTGCTAAGGGAGAGAATGAGGCATGACATGTTCACTTCAAAAAAGGTAAGAATATTCCTAATTTGTTCATAGTTTATAGGTAGATATTATAGATTTCATATATATTAGATTATATCTCTCTTTGATTATACCTTTTCTATGTTATAGATATATATTCTTTTGCATGTTATTATCTACAAGATTTTTACCACAAGCTTTGATGAGAACTATATTTGCTTGCATATGCATTTACTAGATTAGCTTCAATGGTTGTTTATCAGATTACCCTATTTTGATATTATTAAAAATATGAAAACCTAACTATGGTTATCACAATATGACCATTTCCTAAAGTCCTTAGAAACCTTTTCTTTACTATAGTGTGATAATAGAACCCTTAGTGTAGGTTTGGTCGATCCAATATTGGTCATGACCTTGATTTAAACATATCACTGAGTGCACTTTTTAGTTTTTTACCTTATATGAGCTTGAATATTATTAGGTAAGATAAGTTATAGAACTGCCTAGTTTTAGTTACATAAAAATATAATGTATGTGCGGACAAAACTATTGAAAAAGTTTAAAAATAGTATTTGACAGAAGTATTTTTTTCTATTTTGAACATAATGCATACGCACAATATTATGTACATGTTATAGTGTGTACATTTTATATTTACATAGTTATATATGATATAACTATGTCATTAGGGTATTGTTTGATGTAATTGCCTCTTTATTGATGTCTAAATCACATTCTATATGGATGAAATAAGGTTAAATTATCCACAACTAACATTTTATACTCATAGTTAAGTTTAATGTGTTCATAATACCCCCAATTTCTTTTATGATTCTATTTGTGATATAATTACGACTGATTGAGCCCTAAATCATATTATATAGTTTTAATTAGGTTGGATACACTCAAAGTGGCCTAATTTTCCTTCAGGATTGAATTCAAGGAATAAATGATTTAGGGTGTTATGCAAATGGGATCAATTGACACCCAAATGACATCCTATATAGTCAAAATTAGGTCCATAAGGATTAATTTTGATAAAATCACATCCCTAATTAAACCAATGACTAATTAGATCAATTCATGTGATGGAATTAGAGCTAATTTAGATCTGAACCATGTTTTACTCTTTTAGTTACATTTAAGGTAATATAATTGGTCCTAATTTCCTTCATTATTGAACTGATGGACTATCTAATTTATGATGTTATTATAGTGGGGATGATTGACCCCCAAATTACATACTATATAGACAAAATTAGGTTCATTTGGGTTCAATTTAGCTCTAAGTGATAATGTAGTGGGAAAAATTCTAGCGGTAAAAAATGTAGTGGTAAAAATGTAGTATGACAAAAACATCATGAAGACAAAATATAGCAAGAAAAAATGTAGTGGTATTGGTAATATAACAAAAAAATGTTATGAAGAGAATAATTAGGAGATTTTAGTGATTGTCACATTGTTTATTTATTATCTAATTCATTTTGATGATAGTAGTTAACATTTCATGGTGGAAAAGTAATACACCAAATTTACAAGAAAAATAAAAGAGAAAAATGTGATTTCATGAGTTTGGACATTTAATTGAAAGTTGTGTCATCTTCACAAAATTATCAATACCGCTACATTTTTTACTTGTTACGTTTTATCTTCATTTTTATCATACTAAATTTTTATCATACAATGTTTTTACCATTATGTTTTTCTTCACTACTTTTTCATAGGATACCCCCTAATTATGTCAATTGAATAATTGGATCAATTATTGATATAATTGGATCAATTATTGATATAACTGGATGTAATTTGTCCTCAAATCATGTCTTGTTCTTATTTTTAGGTTGAAAGGGCTCAAATTAACCTTAATTTGATTTGTGATTGAATTTGTAGACTATTTTCTTTACTTTTTAATAATATTTGTGTCGATTGACCACTAAATTATATCTTATATAGTCAAAATTATGTTCATAGGGTTCAATTTCAACCAAATTGTACAAATGTTGTAAAATTCAACCAAACCAGCTCAATATGTTAAAAAATATTAGCTAATTTATATCCCCAAATCATATCCTAGAATTGAAATTAGGTTCCATAATAGGGTTAATTTTAAGAGGACCTACTTGATACCCTATTAGAAATATTTGTTGAATCTCAAGAAATTTGAATCATAGCTATGGAAAATCCTCTATTGGTGATAATTAATGTATGATGATCTTGAAGGAGAGAAAGTAGATAGTTTCCTTTTTTTCCATACAACCATTTGGATTCACTGAATGGTAGTTGCCAAATGGAAGCACCAAAATGCTACACCAGAAGGTTGCACCAAATGGATCCATTGAATGGTTGTGTTGAATATTTTTGTCGAATGGATGTGCCAAATGGTTGTTCTAGATGGTTATACCAAATGAATGTGTTGAATATCTCCATGAAATAATTTTTAATGGCTCTTTCAAATGATGAATTAGGTCTAAGCTATAAGGTTACTAGTGTAGTCAGTTTGTTATTTGGTTTCTTGATCACCCCCTATCCTATAAATACACCCTCAATCTTCATTTTAAACGTTTTTCACATTATATTTCTCATTCCCTTTCATCGCCACCCATAACAATTCAACATCGTAAGAAAATATGTTTTAAAGAACTTACCAAACCCATACATTTTGAATATCATATAATAGCAGGTATGAGATCCATATGTAGTACAACAATTAGATTTCAAAATGTATTTTTGATGCCCCATTGTAGATTTTCCTAGGTATATCCTAAAGAAATAGGAATTTCACATTATTCAAGGAGATATTTTTTAATATGAGGATAAATTAAATTTACATGGCCTTTATAAGGGGAATTCATGTTGTATGTGTCATGAGTTAGAAAAAACGATAGTGTTTATTTTGCAAGTATTGTCATTATTTTAGATAAGATGATATATAAAGGATTAAATCAAAAGCTAGTTAAGCTACCTCTAGTACCCAATGTCATGGATATATTAGATAACTCTGTAATTCATCTCAAATCATATGAGTTGTCTAAAAAAATGGTTGAGAATGTCTATTGCTAAGATGTAGGAAATGTTATAGTTGATAGGGATAATGAACAATAAGCGATGACAACTGAATAATGATAAATCAATAAAAAATATGAAACCCCTCATGACATAAATACTAAACTATTTCATGGAATTGAGGATTAGCAACCACCATAAAGAGAGCCAAACCAAGTGAGGAATTCAGAGAGAATTCTTAGTACATGGTAATATTCAGTCAATGGATATTTACATTGATGTGTCAATCATCTAAAATGATCTTGAGAGAATTTTATATAGGAAATTGGTCTCATCCTTTAGGATGGTGGAGCCTGATCTTATTTTAATTCCTAGTTCCTGATAGGGGGTGTGGGGTGGGGGTAATGCTCCCCCCTCCACTATGGTTACATTATAAAATATTATAATTTTGTTGTTAATTTGGACCATTTACTATTAGGTTTTAGATCTAACAGTAGAAATTATGTTAGTGAATTTTACCCTGATTTATAACCCTCTTTTGATATGATGGCAATGTAATTAGGTGATAAAGGTGAGAGAGTGAAGAGGATATCATAGTGGATGTATTTCAGGTTTTTCCCTCATTTTTTGGATTGAATAATAAGAAAGACTGGAAGTTTATTTGTGGACATAGCCCATATTGGGTGAATCATGTTAAATATATGTCTCTATTCTATTGTGTTTTTGAATTTTAATTCTATCTTTATTTCATTATTATTTCTCTATAATCTATATTCCTAACAATCCTCAGAAATTTAATACCAATGCACTAGTGTTGTGTCAAGACTCAAGTCAACAAATCCATTGCTAAGTATATTTGTGATGATCATAATAGAAATAAATGTTCAATATGTTTTAAGTATTAAATATATAGTTTGTGCATTGAATATATAGTCTATAATAGATTTGTTGACTTGAGGATTGCCACAACACTAGTGCATTTAGTACTAAATTTATGAGCATGAGATAAATTTCTTATATAAAATGCTCTCCCAAGATCATTTGTGATGATTGATGCATCAACATGAATATCCATTGACTTAATTTTTCCATGTATTTATATTTCTCTTTGAATTACTCATCTTGGTTTAGATCTCTATATGGTGATTGTTAATCTTGAATTCCATGAAGGGTTTCATCTTTTTTACTAATTGATCATTGTTCAATTACCATCTCTTTCTATTCATTATCCCTATCATCTAAATCACACCCCACATATTCATAGTATAAATTTTTCACTTTTATTTTGTCTAGATCATATGATTATTGATTAATTATGGTGTTATCCAATAGATACATGACATGGGTACCAGAGGTAACTAGATTAGTTCATGATTTAATATTCTCTTATCAGCATATTTTTAAAACAAAATAAATATTGTAGAGGAAGAACCATCATTTTTTATAACTCTTTACACATGAAATTTGAATTATACTTACAAACCCCATATAAATTTGATTGTTCTTCATATTTACGAATTTGTCCTTTAACAAAATCTAAATTTACTATTTCTCCAGGATAGCTAGACAAATGTAAAGTTACACATGTAGTGTTTTTTTGTTATCCCTAATTCCATTTAAAGTCACTTCAATATCCTTCAATAGGTGAGGTATATTTAATTTTTTTCAATCTTTCAAGGTTTTAATATTGGTTTCCTTATTCTCTTACACATTGTACTAGTAGGTTTTGGGAATTCAGTCCTTAATTATTTTCCTTTCTTATTCTCATGCCCTTATGTTTTAACACCTATGAATGTTCATGAAATTATGTTCAACACTGTTGCTAGGTCTATCATTTGGCACTATCATAGGTATTATCATTAAAAATTATCATTTAGCTCTTCTTATTAACATTGTTTGTGTTTATTATTTGGATCCTTAGTTTGGGTTGTAATGGTTGATTTGTTTGATATTAAGGGCCATGGGTATATATATGTGGTGAATTTAAGGGTAATCTAAGATATTGATGTAAATGATTGGTGATTTGACACCAAAAATAATTTATATCACTAATTTTTGGGAATCTAGACCAACCTATTGACCCTAAAAAATAGACAAACACAAACATAAAACATTGAAATTTTTGTGAATTAACACATATTTTTTCTAAAATTTACCATGTTCCAAAACCTCTAGTTGCCTTCATTTTTACATTTGTCATAAATTTATTATTTAGGATTTAGGTTTTTAGGTTTTTAATAATAGACTGATTTGGTTAATATGTAAGGAATTATGAAATAATTTATCCCTAGATAACACCCTATACTCATAGTTAGGTTCAACTAGCTTAGATTGGCTTTAATAACCTTCATGTTTTTTTTGTGATAAAATTAGGGTTGATTAAGCCATATGTTGTGTGTAATGAAATTAATTATATGTTCATATAAAATAATTATATATTACACAAAATAATCAAAGATAAGATATCACATAGTAATAATTAACAATAAAATAGAATACTAGACAATATAGTAGATAACATTCAAGGGGGTAACCTCTACAACAATGCAATAAGAGTTGAATACTTAATATGATCATCAAATACAAATGACTACCTCTTATATGTAGTCTAATTAGCCATGGTTATTCCAAAATATGACCTAAGAACATAGAGAAATGTAACAATAATATAAAATAGTATATAAGCCACAAGTCCACCACATATATCCCTAAACACACTAAAGGTTAAGTGCGTAAACTTCCCCTCCCCTTCAAAAGAATGTTGTCCTCAATGTTAAATCAATATTGGAGATTACTATAGAAAGGATTCATCCTCCCAAGTGGCATCTTTACATGGTAAATTCTTACATTTGATTAGGTAATCCTTAATCAATGTAGATCATTTCTACGTAGTGTGCATTTTAAGGATCACCTCAGGGTCAAGATTAAACCTCGCTTCCTCATCCAATTCTAGTAACTCAATTTGAGTAGCAACTCTATGTGTAATGACTGGTATAAATGTATATGTGATGGATTCAAGGCTAATCTAAGATATTATTGTAAATTATTGGTGAGATGACACCAAAAATAATTTATATTCCTCAAATTTTTGGTGATTTTTACCTATTTTCCAACCCTATAAAATTTCCAAACACAAAATAAAAAAATTGGAATATTTTTGAATTAAAAAATATTTGTTACTAAAGTTTACCATGCTCCACAAGGTCATATTGGCTCCAATTACCTTCATGTTTGCATTTTTGATAAATTTATGGTTTAGGATTAAGGGTTTAGGTTAGTAAAAAGAGATCATTGGGGTTAATTTTTTATGAAATGTGAGATAATTTATCCCTGAATCACATCCTATACTCATAGTTAGTTCAACTAGCTCAGATTGGCTCTTATTACCTTCATGTCTTCATTTATGATAAATTTATTATCTATTAAGTCATATGTTGTGTGTAATGAAATTACTTAGATTTTCACACAAAATAATTATATATCACATACAATAATAAAATATAAGTATCACACAACAATAATTGATAGTAGAGCAGAATACTAGATAATATATCGGAGTGACTTTAAGGGGGAAACCCCCACAACAATGCAATAGAAGTAGAATACTTAATATTATCATCAAATACTAAACACTAAATCCTATAAATAACCTACTTATCCATGGTTATTCTGTTGGCCAACCTAAATAAGAAAATTACAAAATATAAGAAGAATATAAAAGAGGTATGTAATCTAGAAGTCAGCCACACATATCCCTAGACACACCAAAGGTTAAAGGTGTAAAATTCCCCTCCCTATCAAAATGTCATTGTCCTCAACATTGAATAAACTATTTATGTTACTACACAAAGGATTAATATTCCAAAGTGGCATCTTGACATGTAATATTATTCAATTTGATTAGGTACTCCTTGATCACTTTAGACCATAACTATTTATTGCACATTTGATAGTTCACCTCAAGATCAATAATAACTCTCCCTTCGTCATCCAATTATGGTAACTTAGTTTAAGTGGAAAATTTGTGTCTAATTATTGGTATATATATGGTGAAAAAAAAAGGATAATATAATTATTAATGTAAATATTGGTAATCAAACTCCAAAACAATTTATATTCCTAAATTTACATTGATTTAAACCCACATCGTGACCCTAAAAAATCACCAAACATAGAATTTAAAAATTTAAATATTCATGAATTATCAAATATTTTTACTACAATTTACCATGTTCCATAGGTTCATATTGTCCCCAATTACATGAGACCAAGATACTAACTATGCAACACTTCTCTAATCAGAATCTCCTCACATCAGTATTTCATTATGAGGTTGTGATGAATGTTTAGGCTATGAGGACTAGACAAGAGGCCTATAATGCCACTAATTAATAAACTAACTCACTCAACCTTGGAACTTCAAATAAAATTTCACATGACCTACACAAATAAGATTTCAAAATACAAATAGGTGGGAGAATAGGACAATAATGATAAGGAAATAATAGTCATCACTAAGCAAGATCAATCATTCAAGTGAACACACTAGGAATAGTCATAAGAGAGGTAAAATAAATAGTCTTTATTGATTCATGGTATGAAAATGAGAAATTATTTTCCATACTCAGGTGGAGCATCCTTACAATAGCCAAAATGACTACCTCTTATAGAACTTAGGAGAGAAGTGGGAAAAGAGAAGTCCAAAGGTCACAAGGACAAGTATAAAGTTGAGAAAAGGAGTTAAATTTTCATGATAAGAGAATGTGAAATGGATCAAGATAAATATGATAGGAAAAATGGATCTCTAAAATATGCAAGTCATGAAATGTGGTGTAGGAGTTCTCATTATGCACAAAAAAAAGCATTCATTATTCACCCTTGTTAAAACATCCCAAAAATTGACTAGGGATAGTTCTAATTATTTTAATAATATTTAAGGGTGAAAAACATGATTCTTCATGCATTTAATACATTCCTAATCATTTGGAATCTTCTGAAAGTGAGCCATTACTACCTATAATAAAATAAACTCCCTTTTCAGTCATCCATTACATTTGGCCTCAAAAATGGCTTCAAGTTTCCATTAAAATATATGAAATGGAATGTATGAAACTTGGTAAGATCCTCCATGGCCTTAGAGGAATAAATTACACCTGAAAAGCAACTTACTTGAAGTTCTCACACTTCTCACCATCATGTTCACTATACTAGCTTTAATTGTTTTAGATGAAGCTCTTGGTAGAAACACATAGGAGTTTTTATGAAGCTTTAAATAATCATAATGAGTTATAATATGTCTCTTTATTATTACAAAAATTGATTTCATCCCTTGAAAATTCCTATCACTTTCAAAATTAACAAAATAGTCAAATAAATTATTTTTTTACCCTATCTATATACATAAGGAATACCTCAATTAGATTGAAAGGGTATTTGGGGATTACTCTAAAACCTTCATATAATTTCATGGTCATTACATCCCATTTGGATAACCCTAAAATCTCATTTTCTGAATCGGGTCATTATCCAAGGGGTTTAGGTCTTTTAGGCTCTTAATCTTTATGCATGAATATTTGATGTTAGAAATTTAAACAAATTCCACAAGATAAAATTTAAGTACCTCTACTGACCTCTCCAAACTCCTTCGATCTCCATGCAAAGTGTCAAAGAATATATGAACAACCAAATGTAATATCCCCCTATAGTTAGACATTTATACATCATCATGGTTAGCCTATAAGTGGTACTCATAGGATAATAGGCCTTGGATAGAGGGTCCTCTCAATAGTTACCCAGGAGTTGGTTGGCTCATTGGATGATTGGATAATTATTTCATTGGATATATTGGATGTTGGATAACACATTGTGTTTTATTTTCATATTTACACTTTATGAATTATATTTTTATATTATAATAAAGTGTAAAAATATTATAATATTATATTATTTATTTGGAAGCTTCTAGAAGGGGCCAACCCCCTGGGGTAAGAGAATAAATAGATGTTGTTGGCTTGATTCTCATCCATCCAGTTATATATATATATATATATATATATATATATATATATATATATATATATATATATATATATATATATATAAATATAAATATAATGAGCATCTTGTGGATCCAATGGTTTACACAGAGTATTCACATTTGTCTTTGGGAATAGAAACTCCCATTGATAACATAACAAATGAATTAAAAAACCTTTTGAAGGGTTGAAATTATTAGAAATGGTAATTCAATCATTTCATTTGGGAAAAATTAGTGGCCACGGACCAATTTTCATGGTACAATTTGGAGGAGTATTATAGATAACTCGTGCTTGAATCTACATCATTAGAGGATTGATTAACATCATCATCAGTTGATAATAAGTTCTAATATATGCATTTTCAATCATTGATACTAGCTTGTGAGAGGTTTGATTTTTTTTTTGGGAGCTTAACATTACAATGATTTCAATTTTTGACCTAGGGACATTTCTTGAGGGAGTCTATTGATGATATTTCTTGCTTAATAGGAGTGAAATAAGATACATATTATTTATATTTTACATTAGATCATAATAGAGGTAATTAAGAGATAAATTCAATTTGGGCTTAGGGAGCTTCCAATCCATTAGGTTTTTTTTATACTTCATCTACATGGTTTATCTCTACTTCTTCTAGGTTCTCCTTGTATAATTTTGTGTCTATCATTAGAATTTTATTATTGTAACATCACTACCATTGGTATCCATTTTCATATCAGACTTAAGCTATTTATATGTTGCACATTATAAGCCAAGAGTCTTGGCATATTTTATATAATCTCTATGGTAGATTATTTAATAAGGAAGAATTAAATTGGATTCATATACATGATATATTTTATTCATTTGCATTATCAAATAAGTATCTCTCTAGGTTGCATGCCAAGTGTTTGAAAAATTGTCAACTGGCTGTATATGTATTTCCTTATGTAGTTTCACATCTATATGTATTTGGAAATACATAAAAATGTGTTCTATTACATTTGCTTCCTTTTTTAGACATCTTAGAGGTTATTTAAAGCTATCAACTCACTTAAAGATATATGTATTGAAAATGTTATTCAATAAAAATTTGGAGTCTTGAAGTGTTTTC
Source organism: Torreya grandis (assembly GCA_037957365.1). NCBI lineage: Eukaryota > Viridiplantae > Streptophyta > Pinopsida > Cupressales > Taxaceae > Torreya > Torreya grandis. Next base: position 263,221 of record JARHVA010008944.1, on the reverse strand, counting down.
TATCCCAAGTTATAAAGCTTCAAAGTTGCTTTAGCAGATTGTGATGGGCTAGAGATTATCAAGTTTAATCATGTTAAAGTCTAAGGTCATTGGTCTAGAAGATCCAAAAGTGAGTGATTCATCATATTCATCTCAAGCATCATCCATAAACTTAAAAAAAATCATATCAACAAACAAGCACATTACACATCAACTATTTGAAGAAATTCAAGTCAGATTGGGTTAGGCTCATTACAGTGGTATTAAATATTTTATCCTACTATCCTAGAGGGTTAAATATCACATGAGAGGTCATCATAGATACTACACTAGGAAAATAATAGAGCAACAAAAAAATTGGCAAGAAGATAATCCATTTGAGGACACACCATTAGAAGAAATGGGTAATAGGGCAAAAGATGAGAGAAATAATGAAGAGGTTTAGAATTAATAAAAAAAATGGTAAGGGAAAGGATTGATATAGAGGAGAGAGCTTTGAAATATAATTTAGAAGAAGAGCTGATAATTTGATGGATATGATGTCTGAATTATTGGGTACTATGAGCTAGGCTATTCCACAACAGAGGATATTTGAGATAGGGTAGACTAGTGGCACTTCAAGGATAGAGAAGCCATTAGTATAAAAACATTTTTCATCCAACATGTCAAAGTGTAGGCCTAGACAACATATTTTTATTCCTAGAGAGATCCCTTCAGTTCAGTAGATAGAATAACCAGAGATTCAGGTACCCCATGGCATGTTAGTAGTAGATGTGACCAAATGCTATGCCAAGTATATGACACTTTTTCCTAAGATTTGGTAGGTATTATCCATTCATGAGATCTTGGATGTGAAGAAAACAAGAGGGGAATCTAGGATTGAGCATACAGTACCCTAGCCAAAACCACCAAAATTGAATAGAGATCTCCAGTAAGCTGTAAGCAAGATCACATTGCCCCATTTTGATGACATTGATAAATGCATTGCTACATCATGGGTTCATAAGCTAGATAATTATTTATATTTGAGACCTATACAAGTGGATGAGGCCATGAAATTTGCATCCTTACATCTGGTTAGTGTGGCATATGATTGATGGTATCACGGTATGTACACCTTGTAGCATCATTTGGTTACTACCTATCAAGAGTTTACTGACATGCTCATTAAGTGCTTTGATAAGAAGGACCTTAAACTTTGCTTCTAAGATCTTGAAAAATTGAGGCAAGGAGGTAGTATAGAGACATACACAAGGGAATTTTAGAGGCTTTTCATCATGGTGATAGGAATTTTCAAGAAGATGCTAGTTATATTATTCATTGAGTGATTATATGAGCCTATGAGAGGATGAATCAAAGCTTTTGATCCCCCCACCTTAGAGAAGGTAATGTGGAAGACTCATAGCATGGAGACAACAACACCTTGTAAAAATTTCTCCTATGGGTCATCTTCTTCAAAAAACAACAAATCATTTCCTAAAAATAATAAGGATAAACCAAACAAAAAGGAGAAGTGTGCATCACCTTTAAATCAATATACCCTTAATGATTTAAGGAATAAGGAGCTTTGATTCTACTATAAGGGGCCCTATGATGCGAATCATGATTTTCATTTGAGACCTAAGGGAAAAGCAAATAGGGTTATGTGGGAATTTTATGATGATTTTAGGTTTGAGAAATCAAACTACTGATCTGATTCAAAGGATTAAAGAGCTGATCATGAGGAAGAAAGGTCCAAAAGTGGTGAAGAATAGGAAAGATAAGCTAGGCAATATGATCCATGCATCACTAGCATCGATCAAGAGGGATCATTTATGATGCATGGGGTTCTAGTAAGATAGAAAATCATTACTCTTCTTGACACAGGAGATACACACAATTTTATTAATACTAGACTGGTTGAGAGGCATAGAATTAGGATAGAATAATTTGAGGGGATAAGAGTAAAGTTGCAGATGGGAACATCCTTAAATGTGATAGAATGATCCTAGAGTTACTTTTGTGATTAAACAACTATGATTTCAAGATAAATTTTTATGTGGTTAATATGGAAGATAAAAATATGGTTCTTAGCATGAGATGGTTGCATGATATTTCATAATTCACCCTTTGCCTCAAGGATATGGAGATGAGATTTTAGGTGGATGGGAAGACTCATATCCTAAAGGCCATCTGAGACTCCAGTTATAGAATTATCTCATTCATGAGGATATTGAGGCTCATGAGAGATGACATGGTTGAGTGGATATTATAATGTGTTTTGATGCCTACGTAGGAAGAACAATAGAAGATAAATTACCATCTAGACATTTAGGAATGAAGGTTTAAGCATACGAAGGTATTAAACAATATTCCACCTTGTAAACCTCTAGATAGAGGGATTGAGCATATCATTGAGTTAGAGGAGGGTGTCAAGCCCATGATAGTCACTCTTTATAGGCACCCCAAGTGGATTAATGATGAGATAGAGAAGACAATAAAAGATCTACTTGCTATGGGACACATCAAACCTAGTAAGTCCCCTTTTTCTTCTTCAATGGTTTTAGTCAAAAAGGATGGGATTTTTTACATGTGTATTGACTATAGGTTACTAAATAAGAGGAGTATCAAGATATATATCCCATACCTAGGATTGATGAGTTGATAGATGAGTTATATGGTGCCAAGTATTTTTCAAAGATAGACTTGAGATTAGGGTATCATCAGATTGGGGTCAGGGAGAAAAACATTGAGAAGATAGCCATCAAGTGTCAATATGGGCATTTTGAGTTTGTGGTTATTCAATTTGGGCTAACCAATGCACATATGACTTTTTAGTCCATAATGAATAGGGTCTTCTATTCATATCTAAGGTGTTTTGTGCTTTTACTTTTTGATGATATCTTGGTGTATAACAAAACATGGATCACATTGCTCTTATTGACACAGTTTGAGGTATCTTGGTGAGGAGTCCTTCTATGCCATGGAATACAAGTGTGACTTAGGTATGATGGATTTGTTGTAATTAGGCCACATCATTAGTGTATATGGGATATACATGGATCCTAACAAGGTTAGGGTGATTATTGAGTGGACTACACTAGAGAATCTCACCCAGCTTAGAGGGTTTTTGGGGCTATGTGACTTCTACCATACATTTGTTAATGGGTATTCATGGCATGTGGCACCACTCACAAACATGACCAATAAAGGGGCATTATTTTTGACTCAAGAGGCATAAGATTGATTTGAGATGTTTAAGATAATTCTGAATACTTGCCCAATATTTGCATTGTCAAATTTTTCTAAACCCTTTGAGCTATAGTGTGATGCTTTAATTAAGGGAATAGGTGTAATCCTCATATAATAAAAACATCTAATTACTTTTAAGATTTGAAAGCTACATGGTCTAAAGAGGAGCTAAAACATATATGATAAGGAGATGTTAGCCATTATGCATGCATGGGCTAAGTTCAAGCAGTATTTAGTGGGCAATAAATTTGTAGTAAAGATAGATCATAACATCTTGAGACACTTCCTTAGGTATTGAGACCTTAACAATCATAAATAAAAGTGTGTGAGAAAGTTGCAATCATATGACATTGACAATGACTTTGTCAAAGGGACACTAAATTTAGTTGTTGATGCCTTATCTTGTTGACCACATTTGAGCTCCATGGCTAGGATTACAGAGGATTGGAGACACCTAATAATGGCATAATATGTCAAAAATAGTTGGGCTTCAAGATTTGTTGAGGGGTCATTATAAGATGATAAATACATGGTTTTAAATGATCTTATCATTTACAAGGGGAAGATCTATTTGACCCTAGGATTAGAGATGAAGAACATAATATTGAGGACCTTTCATGATACACCCATGGTAGGACATCTTGAATATTTCAAGACTTACAAATAGATATGGGAGAGATTCACATAGTGTGGCCTTAAGTCAAATGTTCTTAAATATGTTAGTCAATGTACTATTTGTCAGTAGAATGAATAAGAACACACATAACCAACAAGATTACTTCAACCACTTCTAATTCCTAATAAGAAGTGGGAGAGCTTGTTAATGTATCTCATTACTAGTTTCCTGAGATCATAGGGTCATGATTATATTTATTTGGTTGTGTATTATTTGACTAAGTGTGTTCACTTCTTTCTGATCATAGCTACATATTTGGCTACATACGTAGTCAAGCTATTTTTCCATGAGGTATTCAAGATGCATGGGCTACCTAGGATTATCTTCAATGATAGAGATAACATGTTTATGATTAATTTTTGATAGGATTTATCTAGGCTGTGTAGGACCAAGCTTACTCCAAGTACTAGTTTCCACCCATAGATAGATGGTTAGATAGAGATAGTAAATAAGTGGCTGGATGGATACCTCAAGAATTATATTATGGGGAAAAAAAGGGCTATGTTAAGTGGTTATATCTTTGTGAGTATTGCTAAAATACCACTTATCATCTCTCAATTCAGATTACACCAATTTTGGCTTTGTATTGGTATGATGCATCGAGATTTATAGACTTATTATTAGGTGACAACAAAGTTCCTAGTGTTAGGGATTTATTGTAAGAAAACTAGGACATCATGAGACCCCTACATGAGAACATATAGAAGGTACAAAACCAAAAAAATTAGTATGCATATCAGACGAGAGTTGAGCACTCATTTGATTTTAGAGATATGGTGTACTTTATGTTGTAGCCTTACAAACAATCCTCCCTTAAGAGGAGTGGTGCAGAAAAACTCAAGCCACATTAGTATGGACCATTCAAGATCATCAAGAGATTAGGAGAGGTGGCTTATAAGTTAGAGTTTCTGGAAAATAGTAGAGTACATAATGTATTTCATGTACCACACCTCAAGAAGGCATTAGAACATCATGTTGTTTTTTTCAGAACTTTGCCACCCCTGGATGACAAGGGGAAGTTGATTTTGGTGTCTGAAGCTATTTTGGACATGAGGGAGAGAATTTTGTACTTATATGCTATCAGGAAGTATTTAATATAATGGAGGGACTTGCTAGTTGAGGATGATGCTACTTGGGAGAGTGAGGAGATTTTACAGCATCTAGAGTTGAGATTGCTTGGGGGCAAGCAATTTCAAGAGGGGCAGACTATAATATCCCCTTCCAGTTAGAAATTTATATATCATCATGGTTAACCTATCAGTGGCCCTCATAGGATAATAAGGCATGGATAGAGGGTCCTCTTGGTAGTTACCTAGGTGTTGGTTGGCTTATTGGATGATTGGATAATTGTTTCTTTGGATATCTTGGATGTTTGATAACACATTGTGTTATATTTTTATATTTGCACTTTATGAATTATATTTTTATATTATAATAAAGTGTAAATATATTATAATATTATCTTATTTATTTAGATTCTTCTAGAAGGGGCCAACCCCATAGGGAAAAAGAATAAATAGATGTTGTTGGCTTACTTCTCATCCATCCAATTGTTGACATATCTATTTGATGAGCATCTTATGTATCCAAGGGTTTCTAAAGAGTATTCACATTTATCTTTTGGAACATAAAATCCCATTAATATCATAATTGAGGAAGTGAAATACCTTGTAAAGGTTTGTAATTGTTGGAAGTGTAAATTTAGTCATTTCACTTGGGTAAAATTAGTGGCCAAGGACCAATTTTGCATGGCATGATTTGGAGGAGGATTAGAGATAACTCATGCTTCAATGTACATCATTAGAGGATTGATTCACATCATCATCAGTTGATAATAAGTTCTAATATATGAATTTTTGGTCACTACCACTAGCTTGTGAGAGGTATGATTTTGCTTGTGGGAGCTTGTCATTGCAACGATTTCACTTCTTGACCTAGGTGCACTTCTTGAGGGAGTCTATTGATGATATTTCTTAGTTAAAAAGAGTGAAATAAGCTAAATATTATTTATTTTTATATCAAATCAAAATATAGATGATTTGGAGATAAATTTGATTTGGGCTTAGGAAGCTTTCAATTCATTGGGATTTTCTTGTTGCTTCATCTACATGGTTGGGTACCACTTCTGATAGGGTTTCCTTACATTATTTGGTGTCTATCATTAGCATTTTGTTATTGTAACATCACTGCCATTGGTAGCCATTTTCATATCAGACTTAAGCTTTTTATATGTTGCACATTATAAGCCAAGAGTCTTAGCATATTTCATAGTATCTTTGTGTTAGTGTAGTTAATAAATAAACATTCAATTGGAGTCATCTATATGATATATTATATTCATTTTCATTATCAATCAATAGATCTCTAGGTTGCATGCCAAGTTGTTGAAAAATTTTCCACTTGCTATAGATGTATTCCCTTATGTAGTTACTCATCTATACATATTTGAAAATACAAAATAATGTGTTTCATTTCATTTGGTTACTTGTTTAGACATCATAGAAGTTATTAGAAGTTATTAACTCACTTCAACATTCATCTCAAGCATCATCCATAAACTAAAAAAATCTTACCAGAAAAAAAGCACATTGCACATCAACTATTTGATGAAATTCAGGTCAGATTGGGTTAGTCTCATTACACCAAACCTCTCTTATCAAGCTTGTTTCTCCACTTTGCATAGGTCTGAGTTGGGTCTAATCCCAAAGTGACTCTCCTTGTGGTTTCTATGCATACCAAGAGCTTAAACACCTATATTATGATCCCATAAACATGTCCAAATGGATTATAATTCTATCTTATAGTTTTGAGTTAAATTTACCCTCTATTTGGGCTTTAGGCCAAAACATGCCCAATAAGCTAGTTAGCAACTTTGAAGTTATAGCCATTATTTTTAGGATTTATCCTTATATGAAAGGTATATTATGTTTATTTTTATGTCACTAATCTTGACACACCTTTTTCAATTCCCAATCAGTTCCTAGTTCATCCTTCCTCTCCATTCCTCAAGACCTACCAATTAGTGCTCTAGGGGAGTACAACCTATCTGAGATGAAATAGAAGGTACTTCCTCTATTCTCCTATAAACTTTGGTCATTTTAGGATATTATACAAATCATAAAAATTCTATTTAAAAAATTTAAACTCATGGTAAGGTTATTTGACCTTATAACTCTTGGAAATTCCAAAACACACCCATGAAAAGGTAAACTATGTAAGGTTTAGGATGCATATTGTGTATTACTTGATTGGAGATCTATCTTCCTTGTTTCCATGCTATTGGTATATCATGGAGTATTTATTATCATTGTATAAGTGTTTTTTATGATTACAAACACTCTCAATCATGTATATCTACATTCTTAACCATGTTTTTTCTCCATTAGGTCTAATTGATAGGCTGACATAGTTGGTAAATATCTCCTACATGTAGGTATATATTACACATATGGAGTTTCTTACCTTGATATAAGGTATTATGAAACCATTAATTCCATCTCATAGTACTTTAATTCACGTACACTATGGATTTACTATGCCTAAAACCTAGAATACTCATCAACTGGGTTATTATCAGCTACAGTCAAACATAGTCGAGTGTGTTTGGATGAAATGGATCTTGTAGGTGTTTATGTTTGAATTAGGCCATGTTTGCATGTATGATGCCCCTCTTGAATCTATTGAAACTGTGATATAGATATACTTGTTCTAATATGCTTTGAGCGAGGTTCTTTATCAAGGATATGTAGTCCATTCATCATGGTAACCCTATTGCTAGCCTATAGTTATACATTTTGTGATGAAAAGAGACCTGTAGGTAGTATTTTGGGGACAAAACCTGAATCTTGAATTCTATGGATAACCATTGGAACATCATAGGTATATTTATCTACATTTAAGACAAATTATCATGAATGCAATCTTATATACTATCACATAGGAATACGAGGTCACGTAGTTATCCAAATCTTATAAATAACATTGAAGGAATTCAATGAATAAAAGGGTAATTTTGGGTCCTTCAACAACCACTTTCCATATTTTGCATAGATCTTATCCTATATGGATTATAGTATATTTATTCATCACTATGCATCAAAGTCATGTTAACCTTATTATATTCCCTTCAAAAAAATGGTTGAGACCTCTATTTTATGCTTTTAGGGATTTGATCTCTAAACCTATAGTGATTACCTTTGGAAGGCACTTCTTAGATTGCCTAAAAACTCAATAAATCTTATGGGTCTCTTTGATCTCTTCAACATAGTATAATCCAAAAGGGTGTTTCACCACTTTTTTTAACACTAATGTATGATACCCTAGCTCTCTATGGGTCCACTTGTAGGTGGGCATTCCACTGTGTAGGTAGTATATATAAGTCTAGGTAATGAGCATGAGATATAGATCTCAAATTAAATATTATACATATATAAAGGATTATAAATATAATCTTTTAATTATCAAGTTCATTACTCAACTCAAGTTCTCCTTCTCAATGTGTTTGGTTTCCATGAGGACACATGCAGGCAGACATTCTGAGTTACACATAAATAGGTAGTGAGTAGAAAAGGTTCATGTGTATGGAATTTGACTTGAAATTAGTTCTAAGCTTATCTCAATACATTTCAATGTACTCTTCACATTTTAAATATTTTAAAAAAGTGTCAATACCTTTGTTCTAATGTGATATCATTCTATAAATACTAACACAGATGTACATTCATGGATACCTAACTATATATGTTACATATGACTACCATCACAGACCCTTTGTGATATTTAGAAGGTTTAATCTAGTTGTTCATACAATAATAGAATTTATAACACTTTTCGAAATCTCCATTTCTCCTTTATAATGTGGTCAGAGGTCAAACATCATGGTTGTAGCGAAGAGCAAGTAGAAGGTTAACTGAGTGTGACAAGACCAAGTGTTTAATAAAAACATGGTGTTTTAAGACAAAACATAGAATGGAGCTGGTATCTATGGCTTTAAAATATGGGAAAAATCATATTCCCCTCATATGAGGCCCTTGTAGGGAATACAACCTTATGAAAGTAGTGAAATTGAATATCATTGCACCTAGGACATTAAATTGTAAATTAGCCCATGATATCTTTCCCAAACATGAAACCAATAATGTAAAGAATGAGAGGAGATATTAAAGGTCATCTAGAATCAATATTAATATTTAGGTTATACAAACTTATCAAAACCAAATCAAAACCAATATAGTGCATAGATTGGTAAGTAAATTAGATGTGAGAACTTCATAAGAATGGTTCATAAAGTATAGGCCACCAATATTATACAACCAAACACTAAATGAAATATGACTGAGTGAAGGATACAACCCCAAAAAAATTTAGCTTGAAACCTCTTCTACTGATTGCACCATCTAAAAAGTAGAGGGCCATTCTCGCTTGCCAGGCCTAGTGGAAGAAGAGAGGATCAATTTTATCAAATTTTTGGATATTATGATCAAAATAATCACTAAAAGAAGTGTTTGAAAGATTTAATTAATATATTGAAGTGTCATCAGTTGTAGGATGTCATACAAGTTTGTACACCTCAAGAAGACTCCTTTATTTCTAATAAAATAGCTATTTCTTCTGAAGAACTTGCCATTTTTTAGTTATAAATATTTACATAAGACTTATTAAGACACATGGGTCATGACATCACCTTTTTAAATATTCATTTTTCCCAATGAGGTTTTACTCATTTGATGCTCTATATTGACTACCAAAATGATTCTTAGGACTAAAAAGATATGACCAAGGCCAGATACACATAAAATCACACCAAATGAGCTATGAAATACTTTATAAAATTATAATAGACACCTGAAAACATATAAAGATCAATTTTTAACCTATAGTGGTTTGAATTTGACTTGTAGGGTTAAATCTGGTTGACATAATCATCAAAGACTAATTACTACCTCCTATATATAATCTACTTATCCATCATTATTCCATAGGCTGACCTAACTAAGAACATAGAGAAATGTAAAAAGAATATAAAATAAGTATTTAATCCAAAAATGGCCACACATATCCCTAGACACACTAGAGGCTAAGGGCATATCATGCCCTTCCCCTTCAAACTAATGTTGTCCTCAATGTTGAATCAACTATAAATATTATTGTATAAAGGATTCATCCTCCAAAGTGGCATCTTCACATGGGAGATTATTCCATTTCATCAAGTACTTCTTAATCATTCTAAGCTATAGCTGCTTAGTGCATATTTGAAGCATCACCTCAGGATCAAGAATAACTCTCCATTCCTCATCTAATTATCATAACTTAGTTTGATTAGGAACTTTGTGCTCAATGATTGGGGTCTATACACACACACATACATATATGTGTGTGTGGGGGGTGAATTAAAGTATAATCTAAGATATTTATGTAAATGATTGGCGATCCAATTCAAAAAAATAATTTATATTCCTAAATTTTTTGTCATTCAAACCCATCTACCAACCCTAAAAAATCAGCAAACACAAAATTAAAAATTTGAAATATTTGTGAATTAATGAATATCTACTGCTAAAATTTATGATGTTACATAGTTTCATATTGTCCCCAATTACCTAAATGTTTACATTTATAATAAAATTATGGTTTATGACTTAGGGTTTAGGTTTATAAAAATAGATTGATTGGGTTAATATATTAGGAAATGTGAGTTAATTTATCCCTGAATCACATTCTATACTCACAATTAGGTTCAACTAGCTCAGATTGGCTCTAATTACCTTCATGTTTGCAGTTGTGATAAAATTAGGGTCGATTAAGACATATGTTATGTGTAATGAAATTACTTAGATGTTCACATAAAATAATTATATATCACACAAAATAATCAAATATATGACATTACATAACAATAATTGATAATATAGTAGAATACTAGATAATATAATAGAGCCACTTCAAGGGGGTAACCTCCACAGCAACATAATAATATAAGAATACTTAATATGATCATTAAATACTTACCACTACCTCATATTTATAGTTTAGTTATCCATAATTATTCCATAGGCTGACCTAACTAAGAACATACAAAAATGTAACAAGAATATAAATGAGGTATGTAAGCCACAAGTCACACACACATATCCCTAGACACACTAAAGGTTAAGGGCATATCATGTTCATCCCCTTCAAAACAAAATTATCCTTAATATTGAACAAAATATAGATGTTACTACACAAAGGATTCATCCTCTTAGGTGTCTCTAGATCGAATCTACTTAGTACACATTTGAAAGATCACCATAGGATCAAGAATAACACTCCCTTCCTCATCTAATTCTAATAACTCAGTTTGAGAAGAAAAACTATGTTCAATGATGGGTATAAATATATATGTGGTGAATTGAAGGCTAATATAAGATACTGATTTTAATGATTGTAGATCCAAACCCAAAAATAATTTATATTCCTAATTTTTGGCATTTTAGACCCATCTACCAACCCAAAAAAATTTCCAAACACAAAATAAAAAAATTAGAATATTGATGAATTAATGAATATTTGCTATAAAAATTTACCATGTTCTAGGAGTTCATATTGGCCCCAATTACCTTTATGTTTCTATTTATGATAAATTTATGGTTTAGGATTTGGGGTTTAGGTTTGTAACAATACATTGATTGGGTTAACATGTTAAGAAATGGAAGAAAATTTATCTTTGAATCACATCCTATACTCATAGTTAGATTCAGCTAGCTTAAATTGGCTCTAATTACCTTCATGTTTGCATTTGTGATAAAATTAGAGTCGATTAAGCCATATGTTGTGTGTAATGAAATTAATTATATGTTCACATAGAATAATTATATATCACATAAAATAAGTAAAGATAAAATATCACACAACAATAATTGATAGTACAGTACAATACTAGATAATATACAAGAGCCACTTTGAGGGAGTAACCTCCACAGCAATGAAATAAGAGCAAAATAATTAATATGATCATCAAAGACTAACCTCTAACTCATATATATAGTCTACTTATCCATGGTTATTCCATAGGCTCACCTAACAAAGAACATATAGAAATGTAAAAAGAATATAAAAGTGGTATCTAAACCATAAGTTAGTCACATATATGCTTAGACACACTAAATGCTAAGGGTGTAACATGCCCCTCTCATTCAAAATAATGTTTTCCTCAATGTTGAGACAACTTTGGATGTTACTACATAGATTATTAATCATCCCAGGTGGCATCTTCACATGTTAGATTCTTTTATTTTGTCAGGTATTTTTTAATCAATTTAGACTCTAGCTACTTAGTGCATATTTGAATGATCACCTCAAGATCAAGAATAACTCTTCCTTCCTCATTCATTTCTAATAACTGAGTTTGAGTAGCAACCTTTTGTTGAATTAATGGTATATATATATGTGGTAAACTGAAGGCTAATCTAATATATTGATGTAAATATTGGTAATCTGAACCAAAAAAATAATTTATAATCTTAAATTTTCAGTGATCTAAACACACATACCAACCCTAAAAAATCACTAAATAAAAAAAACATTGAAATATTCATGAATTATCAAATATTTTCCACTAAAATTTACCATGTTTTATAGGTTCTTATTGGCCCCAATTACCTTCATGATTGAATTTGTGATAAATTTATTGATTAGGATTTAGGGTTTAAAATAATTGCTTTATTGGGCTAATATGTTAGGATATGTGAGTTAATTTATCCCTGAATCACATCCTATACTCACAGTTAAGATCAAATAGCTCATATTAGCTCTAACTACCTTCATTTTTGTATTTGTGATAAAATTAGAGTTGACTAATAAAAGATAAGAGATCACATAGAAATAATTGATAGTAGAATAGAATACTACATAATATAGCAAGGACACTTTGAGGGGGTAACCTCCACAATAATGCAATAAGAGAAGAGTAATTAATATGATCATCAAAGACTAACCACTACCTCCTATATATAGTCTACTTATCCATGGTTATTCTATGGGCCAACCTAACTAAGAAGATATTTAAAAATAATAATAATATAAAAGGGGTATGTAAGCCATAAGTTCCCACACATATCCCTATACACACTATAGCTTAAGGGAATAGCATGCCCCTTCCCTTGGAGACAATGTTGTCCTAACTGTGGAATATAATCTTGATGGTACTACACAAAGGATTCATCATCCAGGTGACATCTTCACATGGTAGATTCTTATATTTCATCAAGTACTCCTTAATTTATATAAACCATAGATTCTTAGTGTGCATTTGAGGGATCACCTTAGGACTAAGAATAACTCTCCCTTTCACATCCAATTATGGTAACTTAGTTTGAGTACCAACTTTATGTCCAATGACTGGTATATATATTTTTGGCAAATTGAAGGCTAAACTAAGATATTTATGTAAACAATTGGTGAGCTGACCTCAAAAATAATTTATAGTTTTTACATTTTTAATGATCCAGATTCATCTACCAATCCTAAAAAGTTACCAAACATAAAATAAAAATGGAATATTTGTGAAATAACAAAAAATTTCCATTAAAATTTTCCATGTCCATGGGTTTATATTGGCCCCAATTACCTTCATGTTTGCATTTGTGATAATTTTGTGGTTTAGGTTTGTAAAAATACATTTATTGGGTTTATATGTTATAAAATTTGAGATAATTTATCCCCAAATCATATCTTATACTCACAATTAGGTTTAATTAGCTAATATTTCCTCTAATTACCTTCATGTTTGCATATGTGATAAAATTAGGGTTGATTAAGCGATATATTATGTGTAATGTAATTAATTACATGTTCACATATAATAATTATATATCACATATATTAAACAAATATAATAGATCACATAATATCAATTGACAATAGAGTAGATAACTAGATAATATAGAAGAGCCACTTCGAAGGGGTAACCTCCACAACAATGCAATAAGAGAAAAATAATTAAATATGATCATAAATGATTTACCACTACATCCTAATTATATTCTAATTAACCATGGTTATTCCATAGTCTAACCTAAATAATAACAAGAAAAATGTAATAAGAATATAAAAGAGGTATGTAGGCCAGAAGTCAACCACACATATCTCTAGACATGCCAAAGGTTAAGGGCATAACATGCCTCTCCCCTTCAAAACATGGAATATAAATAGTGCATATTCTTCTATTTGATAAGGTTTTCCTTAAAATCTCTATAATATATCTAATTAATCTAAATTTGAATGATTTTCTCAAGATTTAAAATAAATCTCCATTCCTCATCCAATTCTGATAACTCAATTTGAGTATCAACTTTGTGTCCAATGATTGCTATGTGTGTGTGTGTGTGTGTGTGGGGTGAATTGAAGGCTAATCTAAGATATTACTATAAATTATTGGTGAGATGAACCCAATTTTAATTTATATTCCTAAATTTTTTACATTCTAGACCTGTCTATCAACCCTAAAAATTGACAAACAAAAAACTTGGAATATTCATGAATTAAAAAATATTTGCCACTAAAATTTACATTGTTTCTCAGGTTCATATTGGAACCAATTACCTTCATGTTTTGATTCTTTATAAATTTATGGTTCTGGATTTAGGGTTTAGGTTTGTAAAAATACATTTATTAGGTTAATTTTCTAGGAAAAGTGAGCTAATTTATCCCTGAATCATATCCTACACTCCAATTAGGTTCAACTAGCTCATATTGCTTCTAATTACCTTCATGTTTACATTTGTGATAAAATTAGGGTTTATTAAGCCATATGTTGTGTGTAATTAAATTACTTATATGTTCACATAGAATAATTATATATCACACAAAATAACCCAATATAAGAGATCACACAATAATAATTTACAATAGAGCAGAATACTGGATAATATAGTATATCCACTTCGAGGGGGTAACCTACAAAAAAATACAATAAGTTTAGAATAATTAATATGATAATTAAATGCTAACCAATACCTCTTATATATAGTTTACTTATCCATGCTTATTCCATAGACCGACCTAATAAGAAAATAGAAAGATGTAAGAAGAATATAAAAGATGTATGGAAACCACAAGTTGGCCACACATATCCCTATATGTGCTAATCCACTATAAATGTTATTACATAAAAGATTCATCCTCACAGGTGGGATCTTCACATGGTAGATTCTTCCATTTGATCAAGTATACCTTAATCATTCTAGACTATAGCTACTTAGTGCATATATGAAGGTTCACCTTAGGATCAAAAATAACTCTCCCTTCTTCATCCAATTATGGTAACTCAATTTAATTATTAACTTTGTGTCTAATGACTAATGTGTGTGTGTGTGTGTGTGTGTGTGTGTGTGTGTGTGTGTGTGTGGTGAATTTAACACTAATCTAAGATATTATTGTAAAGGACTGGTGAGATGACCCAAAAAATAGTTTATATTCTTCAAGTTTTGGTGATCCAGACCCATCTACCAACCCTAAAAAATTGCAAACCATAAAACTAATTTTTTTAAATATTAATGAATTAACAAATATTTGTTGCCAAAATTTACAATGTTACATGAGTACATATTGACCCCAATTAACTTCATGTTTATATTTGTGATAAATCTATGGATTAATATTGAGAGTTTTGGTTTTTAATAATAGATTGATTGGGTTAATATGTTAGAAAATATTCGTTAATTTATCTGTGAGTTACATCTTATACTCATAGTTAGGTTCAAATAGTTTAAATTATCTCCAATTACCTTTATGTTTGCATTTTTGATAAAATCAGGGTTGATTAAGCTATACATTATGTGTAATGAAATTACTTAG
>JARHVA010008944.1:167500-242500 GCA_037957365.1 Torreya grandis | reverse complement strand
ATGTTATTATACCATCTACAATTTTTTAGTGTAGCCATCTCAAATAATTTAAAAATTTTGAGATTTGTTGGTTTTCAAAAAAACCATGTCTAAGGGTAGTCTTCTTTTTATCCCAAAACTTTCTACACATACCCACATCCAACACACAACTACTATATTTTTTTAGACTGATTTTTATCATCTCATGTTTGAACAATTTTTTAATGAATTGGGAATAATCTAAAATATGATATATCCATGTCCTCCTTATGTTTCATCTACATTGAGTGGTGGAATGAGGCCATCCTATGCACTACCACCTTCTTTCGCTATTATGGGAAGTGTTTTAACTATTTAGGACTTAGTAAATGTAAATAATATGTAGCTAATGGTCTATATAGTAAATTAGGGTAAAAATAATCAATAAATACAACCACTCTTTTTTAACTAAATTGACTTATTTTGAAATTTCTAAAAAATATAAGAAAATAATGTAAATATGTACCTATCTATAAAAATATTGAAATAGGACATATAGACATAGAAATTTGAGAGAGATGCTAATCTGATTATCATGAATAAGACCTAGGTGTCAAAACCCTTCCTAGATAATATTGACCTAATTTGATAGTAGAACCATAAGGCACTACTGTCCCTATTTTGGCACTACTTTCCTCTATACAAAACTATTCTAAGCTTCTATATGTACCTTCATCTAGGTTTGCCAATCTTATTCCTATGTGCATGAGTTTTGGGTCTTTGTAGATGACCTATTTTGACTTATTTTATTTGTAAACTTTAAAACTACATGTTTCTATGGCATCCCATTGGCACAAGTAGTGAAGTGTTTTAGTAGTGGGGTAGCATATACATCTCCAACACCCTGTTATGATGAGATTTATCTACATATAATTAATTCAAAGAGGGATCCAGCCCAATGTAGTTATCAACACCTAAGTACTGGTACAAGTGTTAATGAAGTTAGTATGAATATTATCTTGAGTTCCTTAAATGTGATTGAGACTTGAAAATTTAGGAATCTAATCCTAGCAAAGCCATAAATGGTTGTATGTAGAAGTAAGGTAGAATAGGGATTGATAATATTCATTATGTATAACATGTTATGATTTTATTTGTATAATTTGCATATGATTTTCATCTAGTGGTTATAAGGATAAAATTCCTATATATATATAAATTATTCTATTTCTTGTGCATGTCTTAAAAGAATTCTAGGATGACACTAAGAGGTTACCAATTTCAATATATATATATGTTTTTAATAAAATGAAGGAAAAGAAAAATATAATAAGAACTAGGACACTAGTGCCATGGGGTGCTACTATACCTATTATGTTGTTAGTATCAAGGTGGCATAACCTAAGGCACTAAGGGCTAGGTTTTCAAAGTGAGGGTTTGGGACTATTTATGGATGTTTAAGGATGCATGTAAACCATACAAGGACACGATAACTATCTAAATATGACCTAAGTTAGCTCTAGATCTAATCTAGGGATGGGTGGTGTCAAGCAACACTCTTAGCACTCAAGTTACATTTTTAGCTGATTGCATTCCCCCCCCACCCCTTATTCTAAATATACATCAAATCCAAATGACTAAGATAAATGAAAAATAAGTGTACCTATACTTACTTAAGAGGAAAATCCCATTAATATAAATCTATGTATGTGAAGCATACTTGATTGATTATCTTGTAAATTAAACATGCATATATTATTCCTTACTTAAGAGATATCAAGATTGAGGACAAAGTGAGTAAAGAGGAAAGAGAGACGAAAGGATTGAATACACCTCACGAGGTATCTAAACTAATGCATAAACCTGGTGACATTTATGTGGGAGTGTAGATAGTGATCAATCAGTGAATAAATTAGAGTGAGTTGATGGATTGCTCAATCCCCATGTGTGGGTGGCTTAAGAACTCAATCCTATTTTGAATCCATTATTTCCCACCTCTACTTGGTAAATCATGACTGATGAATTTCTTGGACTAAACTAATGGTATATCTAACCCTCTTTTTTAGGTGGATCAATAACTCAAGTAGAATATGAATCCATGATTGTATACCCATGTGTAGTAGATGCATAAAAAACTAAAGCTATGTGATCTAACAAAAGATGTGTAATCGTGTATGTCAGCATTGTAGCCACTTAAGAATATTATATGACTTTGGGTAACTTGATACTTCTAACCAATGTAGACGGAGTAATGTATTAATTTGGTGTGTGACCAAGAACATGGTGTCTGATGTGTAAGATGTAGATAATTCCATGGATTTTTTCATTCCATATGCTTAATTAGTGTATAACTGACCATATCAAAACAATGTGCTATGCACATGCCCTAAAATTTTATATTTAAGTATATGGATTCTAAATGAAGTTGTAATAATTTATATCTTAGCATCTAAACTAAAATGGGAATGATCATACCATGCACGATGCCCTCAATTTGAATAAACAAGAATGAAATTTAGTTAAATTGAACAAAAATTTATAATTTACAATTGAACTTATGTAAACCTAGACTGCACCTACTATACATTTTTGGCCAACCTAGAATTTTATAAAACTAAGGCTAGAGGACAATAGTGTCATATCTTGGACAATAATTCCATATGGCACTAGTGTCCTAATATAGGCACTTATGTCCAATTATTCTAATTTATATTCATTTATAACTAATCTCTATTTCACTATTACCCATTATGTTTTCTTAAAACTAGTTTCTATAATTTGTGCATGTGTGTTGAAAAATGTACTTTAAGTTTATTCACATAGCTTGATATTTGTGACAAACCTTTATGAATGCCACCTCTTTTGATAGGTTGTACCTATCCAATAAAATTCCTATAAAAAGATATGTAAAATGTGTGTTATCCATAACATATATAACATCTACATAATAAACCAATATAATATGCATACATAACATCAGAATGTAAAATAATCTAAGAATAAGCTTTTAGTGTGTGATGTACGTTAGGTCTAGAATTCACAAGGATACCAATATAAGTATAACAATGTGTATTAATAATAAAATTTAGTAATAATTGAGTATATACCTAGTGGGATGGGTCATTATGCCCATCATAACACCCAAGTAGGAAGGGGAGATGTATAATGTCCCTCATGTCATTTAAAAGTATAGTGTGCAATAATCAAGAAGAAAGTGTCATAATAATGACATATACATGAAAGCATATAGACAACACATATGAGGCTTGAAAAATAGTCCAAGGGGACAAAATACAAGGGACATGGGCACATGTCACTATATATGAAAAAGTAAGACAAATAAAGATATGTTGAAAATTTCACATACACTATTAGGAAGTGATGTAAAAGGACACGGGCACATGTCCAAAGCACACATATAATGAAAAAAAGTGGCATAAACCATAGTGTAATGGCATATTGAAATTTCATCAATTAAAATGATCATAAAGCCACAATCAATTCTTAACTTATAAAGCTAGAAATGATAGTATTCATTAAACTATAGTACAAGTCTATATAAGAAAAAATGTGTACATAAACTGAGCCTAAATTAGTATTAGTGAGTAAAAAATAATTAGGTTTAGGATGATCAATATCAATAAATAACAATGATAATTATTTGATGTATAGTTTAGAAATATGAAACCTAAAAATTGAAACTTTGTATAAGATGCAACCAAATGAATGAATGTATCAAATAAGGAACCCATCTATCTACTTATATGCCCCCATTTAGGTTAGTTAGTATAAAATATAGATCTATGTGTGGACCTGAGTCCTATAGCAATATGAAATCACTCAAAAAGAACAAGTGAAGCATGTATGTATGATAAAAATAACTATACTAGGATAACTAGAATATGTATTGTTTGGAAGATATAATAAGTGTAACCATGGGAATGCCTATAAATTGAAATTTGTATATTTGAGTAAATATTTGATTGTTTTTATGTTTTAACATATTATATTGGTTTTTAATTATATAATCTATGTACAAGCAACATGAAAATGAGACTATATACAAGGAGTAAGAAATAAGGAAGGTATGTACAAGAAGGGAGGAACATACTAATCGATGAGTCTCATGGGAGACTTGTAATCAATGTGGTGTGTTTGAAATAAATGAACAATGATTGGGCATGTTGTATAAAAATGTAACTCAGGTCCCATAATCTATTATAATTAGTGTTCTATAGTTGTCACTACCTATGAAGTGGAGCTAGGAATCCATGAAAATGACTGGAGTGTCATGTGAACTGTAGGGGTGTTATGTATCCATCTGGTAGAAGAAGTTGTATATTTTATAAGTGCCTTGTTCTGAGAACTCTAAGAACTAAATAATACCAATCTTGGAAAGAAAGGGGTAGTGGTGGCCTTATAATATCTACAACATGTATCGAATGTGGGTTCTTTCTAATAATAGTATTTATGAGAGGGTATGCATACATGGTAATATTTTAGGAGTATACCTCACCTACATTGGTTTCTCGACTAATATTTGTGTTGTAATGATAAGAACTATGCTCAAAATTATAAATGGTAGCTATGGTGTGACTTCCTATGGGATAGGTAAAGGATACTCATATGAAATACCATAAACTATGAACACATGATTATCACGTATATATTTGAGTCATCTATGCATGGTGGATGGAATGGTTCACATTTATTTTATCTATGGCTTACCCTAACATGTAAAATGTGCCTTAACAAGGTAATACTAATAATCTAGTGGCCATATGTGATAGTATAACTTATAGTGAAATTATGATCTCCCCAATCAAGCTCTAATCATGGCCACCAAAATCATGAATATCTATGTAAATAGGAGAAATATCATACTCAGAATACCCCAAATGTTTTAGAAGTGTGATAGTGCACATGTTAATACTTGACCAATTTTTAACCATAAAATTTTGAATAATATGATGATCAATTAGGCTCACTTAAATAGTACATATAAATTTGAATCATCATCAATGATATACTTCTTTGAGAAAAGGTGATGAGTGGTCTAGTTGGTATTATAGTATGATACACACTAATGATATTATGTAGGAGGTGTACATCCTCTATAGTAGTGTGATATGACATCAGTGGTATATGTGAGTGATACATATAGTGAACACTTAAAGTGCCCTTGTCTCATTAGTTATATGATTTGGAAATAGATCCAAAAATATTTCAAATGCCTTATCTTTTATTTTTTTAAATTTGGGTACCTCTATGGGTGTGCCCATAATAATGGATTCTATCAAATCGTGTATCTTATGTTTCAAGGTGATGCATCAGTTATTAGTATGTCTTGGTGCCCTATGATAATCATACAATGCATTAGAATCATATATCTTTGGAATAGGTCATGTCATATCAACCTTTTTGATGGGAAGGAGATGTATGAAATTGCATTCTAGGAGTTGTTGTAAAACACATACTAGTGATTCTATAAGGTTGTTGAAAACTCTCGGTGGAAGAGCCAATAAAACTAAGTGAGCATATGGCTCTAAATTTGCATTAACTATGGTGTTTAGATCACTCTTATTTTTAGGGTCCATTACTTTTTATGAAGGCTTATCAAAATTCTTAGTAGCTGACTCTAATTAACTTGAATATTTTATTTTTAACATAGAGACAATCTTGGATTTCCCTTCTTTCATTGTGTGGCATAAATCGGTGAAGGTTGGAAGCTTCTCAAACAAAATGGCTTCATACAATGTTGGTAGTAAGATATATTTGAATGTCTTAGATTTCTCTATCTTCCATGGGGAGAGTCATCTTTACCAATATATTTCTATATCACAAGGCCTATTTTACAATAGTCTCATTGGATTTTTTCTTCAATTTTACTACATAAACATTTTAGATCTTATCACTAATGTTAATTGAGAAGTGTACTAAAAACATATATGCCAATGGATTGAATGTGGTGATGGACTGATTTGAAAGATTATAGAACCACTTTAGTCATAGTCCTTTAGAATACATTGGAATAACTAAGTGAGGAGCCGATAATTCTACACATAGTCAAAACATGCTACATGAAAACCTTGTATATGGTGCTCTAGTTCACTATCACCATCATACAAATTAAGCTTAGGTGTCATGAATATATATGACAAAGGAGTTGTCATTATGTGATATGATAAAGGTGTATGTAAGAAAACATGAGAATCCAAGTCATGTGATAGCCTAGTAGCTTCTTGATCAATTTATAACACCTTATCATATGGATAAATAATCTCATACGTAAGGGATTGTACATTTAGAGAGAAGGAACTATGCATTGGATGTATGGCTATTGTTAGATTATTTTATGATCTAAAATATTTAGTTTGTTTTATTTTATTTAGATTTAGTTCATTTTTGGTTGATGTGTTGGTTATACCCATGACTTGGTTTTCTTTAACCAACTTCTTCTTCGTAAATATTTTTAAAGTTACCTTGTACAAAAATAATACAACTTTAATATTTAATACATTTTGTTGAAGTATTCCTCCTCAACCTATTTGTAATAGTGGTATCAGAGCCACATAGGGAAGGAAACAATAAGGGTATTTTTTAATTATATGTGTCATTTGTATAGTAGTATGATGTTTACAGATAGAGAGACCATTTAAAGTCATTTGGACTTACAACTAGTCCAACTCCAAAAATAAACTATTAAAAAGTAAGTCTAAATTATTATTTTTTTAAGTTATAACTTCTCTTCAATATAATATATGGGGAATAGATCCACATTATTTACATACTCATAGTATAATTTATTTATAATACATTAAAAATATTCTTTTTATATAATTTTCCCTGGTCTAATTTAGGGGGCATAAATATTTATTATCTAAAATGGTCCTTATTAATTTTTGAATGTTTTTTTACCTTGATATCCTAGCATTATATGTTGAATCTTAATCTATTCTTAAAATGCAAATAAAAACCAATGATCATTAACTCATATAGTGTCTGAGGCTAAAGAGAAGAACTTAAGTGTAAAATCACCAGAATCTGAAGTTGATGAAGACTCAGAGTAACACTAAGATTTAAATCTACAACACTCATATTGTTCGAGGTTTTAAATTCGCTATAATCATTTTCAATTTTAGCAGTCATTTTTTTAGATTGTCTTTATACACTATGAAAAAAATTTACATCCTGGTATTACTATTTTCCATGATTGTGTAGAGATAAATGGATCGAGCAGAGCAATAAATGAAGAAAATCATTCAAGAACACATGAAAATATAAAATGGCTCAAGAATGACAAAGGTGATGGAAAATTTAAATTCTGTTAAATGCTTTTCAAAAATACTTTTCCATTGATATGTAGCACAACCATAATTTCTTGGCATAATTTGTTCAAACCTTCACTCTCCCATATTGGCTTGGATTCCATGAAGCAATAAAGGCATAGTATATTTTTAGCATTCAAGAAAAATTGTGGCTGAATTAATTTCACTTTTAATTTTACATGCATATACTTTGGTGGGAATTATGAAAGTGATGATTATCTATGATATTGTTTTCAATAAATTCCAAGCTTGATTTTATAGGGATTGGTTATTTTATTTTTTAGTTACTTAGCAAGTGGAGGGATCAAAGACTATTGATATTATTTTTGGTCGAATTAATTTTTGACATCATTTTTTAATAGGAGTTATAAGGTGTAATATTTTTAAAAGGTCCTAATTTTTTTTTTGTATTTGGAGTATATTTGAAAGGTATAGGCAAAACCACAATGGAATTCCCTTATCTTCACATGATTATTCTTTTAACATCATGGCTAAAATTATTAGTCTTGTATCTGAAAATGTAAAATTATCACCTAAAAACTACAAAGAATAGAGTATAAACAAGGATAACACTCTCATATTTAATGATTTTTGGGAAATCACTACTAAAAGAACCACACTATCAACTAAAACATAAAAATTATTGAATATTATAAATTTGATAAGCATGTTATTTTGCTATTGAAATCATTTTGAACTAAACAGGTTGTCATTCATATTGAGGTGGTTAAAAAAAATTCATGGAAAGCATGGAAATTATTAAGAAAATTATATGATAATAAACCTTCGCACAAGAAGAATTAAATTCTTATGTAACTTTTGGACAATAAATTGATAGATAATTAAGACATCTCTGAATATTTGTTTTTACATGAAAACACTTAAACAATATTATTATACTATGTGGGGTAAAATTGATGATGACATATTGATTTCCATCACATTTAATGGTATTATTTATACTTACACAAATTTTGATTAAATTCTATAGCTTAGTAATAATATTAATGGAGCTACATTTGACACCATATATGAGTTGACTCAGCATGATAGACAAATTCCAAAGGAAAAAAGTATGCCTATTGAAGAGGCTTACTATGTAAAGAATAGGTCCCATCACAAAAATGATTTCCATGTACAATGATAGTTTAAAAACCATTCTCTAGAATACTCTCACTAACATTCTTCACATCTTTCTCTATGATCTCCATAACATTCATATCAACACTCTTCACGGTCTTCCAAATGCATGCATCACCATATGCATTATTCTCACTTGTGTAGTTCTTCAAGTGATTAAGATTATTTTGGGTCTCATCAGAAATAAAAATAACCACAATATTTCAAATGTGGTGTTATTGTACATCTTTTAAATCTATGTCCTTCTCGATGACCCCATTATACAATGAAAGTTAAGGCTAATTATGTGGATCTTTCTAGTGGTGGATCTTCTAGTTACTCTAGTTATTATAATTATTCTAACACATTCTCTAATGAGGAGGTATCCTATATGGTTGAGATATATGGTCCATATGGAATTGAAACCATATTTTGAGTGCTTAATGATTTACATGTCTTGTGTGAGCTACTAGCCTCAGGACTAAGAATTATTACAGTAGCAATTTTTTAGCTTATGGTTTTGATTTTATTTATCTTAATGCATAACTTATCAAACCTCATCAAGGGGGAGTTTATTGTCTTATTTTATGGTTCAAAATATTTAGTTTATTTTTGTTTTATTTAGTTTTAATTTATCATTGGTTGATGGGCTGGTTATACCCGTGAGTTGGTTTTATTTAACCAACTTCTTCTCTATAAATATTTTAAAATATTATCTTATACAAAAATAATTCAACTATTACATTGAATATATTTTGTTACATTATTCCTCCTTGTCCTAGTTGTAACAACTATTATTGAAAGTTATTGAGTCAAGACAACTTTTTTCAGAAGTTGAGTTACCAAAAATGTAGGTGTAACAATTTTTATTGATGGGATTAGAAGATTGATAATTATTTGATTTGTTCCTTATATGGATTATGGATTTTATAATCTATGTATGATCATGCGGTTGTTCCCAAATTCTATCTCCAAACATATGTAGCATCCCATCCTTATTGATTATAAGATTTTCATTGTTCAGTTGCGGGAGACTATCTCTATTCCAATCTTGTGTATAATCTTGATATTAATTGTATTGATCATTTTGTACATGATGATTTGAATATGAATGTGGTACATGCATTATTTTTTTAAGTTTTGATGTATATACATGACAAACACTCGCATATTAAGAATACTTTGTACAAGTAATTTGATTTCCTAATAATGTGACCTTTTCACTTAATGACTAGTTTTGATTATTTAATTATGATATTAGTTTTCTCATACTGATAATTTGATCTCTTGGAGTCTCATAAGTGCAAAACTTTGTTGATTTTGACTAAATATGTAGGCACACATTGTTTAGGAGAGAGGTGGAGGCATGGATAGGCTGAGTATGGGCATTAGTAATAATATATTATGTAGCATATCATGAAAAGGTGATATCATAGACCTAGTTTGAGGGAAGGTAGCTATCACACTCATAGAGGTCATGAGGAGAAGGACATTCTTTCAGGTGTATAGGATATGACATTTAAAATTTAAAAATGGTTGTTAGAGTATTAAATTTATGGACTAAGTTTGATAAAATATATTGTAATTTATCCTCTATGTATGTAAGTATTTGTTTCTTAATTTAAGACCATATATGAGAATAATAACAAGCTAGAGATATAATGAAATATGACTTCCATTTTATCTGATATAAATCATCATGTACATATGTGTTTCTGACATCTTTGAATTCATTCCAAATGAAAGCAAACAATCATGCAAAATAATCTATAAAACTTTGTATTAAAAAGTCATAAACTTTATATGTCATTATTATCGTAATTATCTGAAATACAAATTATAAAATATAGGGACCTAAAATATAAGTGTGTGTCTTAGAAGGATAAAGACATCAACCCTAGGGTTATTTAGGGTTAAGCTTTGTGTAATATTTGAAGCAAGTTAGGTCAACCAAATGTTTTAACTTTTTAAGACTTAATAACTATAACTCCTAGGTTGTTAAAGCTCTAAGTATAGGAAATTTGGGTAGAAATATGCAATAAATATACCCACTAATTATTAAAATAATTGGCTTAATTTGATATTTTAAAAATAACAATAAATAATGTAAATAAGTAATTATCTAATGATTGAAAGGGGAGACTTGGTGGCTACAAACTGAGACATAGGTTGATCAAAATGTCATAGATATGATCTAGGTGTCAGAACCCTTCTTAGATAGTAGTGTGGTACTATAGGTGGAAAATGTGATTTGGGAGTGATTATGATTCTTCCCCGTAGTGCAAGTATAACTATTCTAAACTTTTCAGGGGACCTGTGTTTGGGATTTCCAAACATGTTATTGTGCACATCAATTTTGGATATTTGTAGGTGACCTATTTTGACTGATTTTATGTGTAAACCCTAAACCTCTATGTTGTTAGGGCATTAGGTTGTAAAAAGTAATTTGTGTTGTTAGTAGGGTAGTATAGACATCGTCAACACCTCATTATGATGAGAGTTTCCTGATACAAATTCTTTGAAGAGTGATCAATCCCAGTACAGTACTCACCACCTAAGTGCTAGTGCAAGTGAAAGTTAAGCTAGTATGAATGTTGGCTTGAATTCTTTGAATGTGCTTGAGACTAGAAATATTAGTAATGTGAGATTAGGAATGTCTTAAATGGTTTCATGTAAAATTAACACAAAATAGGGAATGATAACCATGATTTTGCACAACTTGTTCTGATTTTGTCTATGTAATTTGCATCTAATTTCTATCTAGTGGTTAAAGAAATAATATTTGTGTATATATATTATTCTATTCCTTGTGTAGGTCTTAAAATAGGTATAGGATCACCTTAGGTATTTCCTCATTTGAAAATATATAGTTTGTAGAAAAAAGAGGGAAAAGTAAAATAATGATAAAATTGGGACACTAATGCCATAGGGAACTATTGTCCATATTATGGTGTTAGTGTCCAAGTGGAAGAAATTGAAGCACTAAGGGTCAAGATGTCAAAATAAGGTTATATTAATACTTTAGGTATGTTCAAGTATGTGTTTATCCCACATTTCCATGTTTAAATAGGACTTTTATAGGTCTAAGAATAAGCTAGGGATGGGTGGTTAGAGGTAACACACTTAGCACTCAAATGTCATTTTTAGGTGATTACAAGAAGCAAGCTTCTTGAGTTAAGAAGTGATATGAGGTTAATATAAATGAATTTAAGAGAGTTTCATCCCTTCTTGATTTTAATCTTTTTTATACTCATCTATAGAATATTAATGCCTCAATCAAACTCCACATCAAGGTGACAAATGGCCACACTATTAGAGGAGCACCATTTCACACTTGGTTACATTAACTTAAGGTACTGTTATGTTAGTTATGTTAAAGGATATTGTACTTGGCTACTTTTTTTTGGTTCTCCAAATCTTACTTACATATGTCTTGACCTAACTCACCATTAATGGTTTTAAATCTAATAAAATTTACCTTAAGGGATGTATTCACTGATGTTTCCCTCTTTGTTTGACCTTTTACATCCTTTTCATAAAATATTTAAGATATATTATTGCCTCTCAAGATGAATGAGGTTTGGTTTGGGGTATTATTCTACCTAACTACTCATCTCAGCTCATTAATGGTGACTTTTTAGGTGAAACCTAACTCACAATCTAGGATTAAGAATAACCCCTTTTATCAGCTATGAAGTATCTTGATATATTTTTTTAACATTTGGGTATTTTTTTCAATGGATTAAGACATTATGTTTTAGATAAAGTGTGATGCCTATACCTAAGTGGAATCTCCAATTTAAATAAACATGGATTACATGAGGATAATTGTTCAAATTTATTGGCATTCATTTTATCTTTGATATTTATCCAACTGAGTTGTGAATGTATGTCATTGATAGATTGGAGAAGCGATTTGAGGATTGGATTACCAAGATAAAATTCTTAATAAGAAATTTGGAAAATTTTAACAATTTTTTTGTTGTTTCTAGCATTTTTTATTCCTCATATTGGGCTACCTCCAAGTCTTCTTAGGAAAGTATAATTAAAATTATCAGGGAATTTATTTGGTCAAATTCTAATCAAATAATGGGATTCAATCATTTGTCTTAGGATGTATTTTTCCTCCCTCAAGGTAAAGGAGGTATGAGAATTGTTTACCTCTATAAGCAGAGTGAAGCCTTATGTGCCAAATGGGTGGTTCAAGATATTGAAGGTATTGGGGCATGGAAAATCTTGATAAGGAAATGTATCTCTTCTCAGTCACCTTATGGTGGTCACCTTATTGTAAATGCATTTACAATAATATATGATTCAAATTTATTCTCATCACTACTACTACTACCAAAATTGAAGGTTCTTTTGTTGCCAAAAGCATATGGAATGCTTTTGAAGCTATGAAACCTCATTTGAAGTGGATTGGTGATAGTTTTCATACCATATTATTTTACAATGATCATAATATATATTGGTCTCTTATTATTACATATTCTATTTTTTTTACTATATTTCCATAACTCAAAACCATTAGGCTCTTTATAAAATGTATCCATGCCATTCGTAATGTGGTTTATGTTAGGAATTTGGATCTATTGGTTAAATTTAAAAGATAAATATCAATTAAAAAATCCATAATTACATTATATTCTTTGAATTTAATAAATTCTACTAAATTTTGTGTTTCATAAGCTCGGTGTGCAACCACCCCAAGCATGGCGTAAGGACTAGATGTGTAATGGTGACACCCACTTTAAACATTATTCTATACAACATATTTATCACATCATGAGTCTATTTTACCTTTATCCATATATGATTAATAGGTACTATGTTCATAATTAATCCCTTATATGTTGGATTTATAGACTTGACATATTTTGGAAAGATGGTATGTAGCAGAATTTAGCCCACTTTGTATGGTGATTATTCTATACAAGCCTCAAAATTAAAGAATGCCTCTCTCATATCGAATTTAATCCAATAAAATATTCTTCCTACAATCATACTGAATCCTTCAACTCTTCTACTTGTAAGCATCTTGAATCCTTCAAATACCTTTTCTATTTTTTATCATAAACCTAGTATGTATGGAAAATGATCCATAGTTTATTTTATCCTTCTCACCCTAGGTGCTTCTCATAGTATCTCTATTTCCTTGGTGACTTGAACAATTGGATAGCTTATATTACTTTTGATCTAATAGCTTAAAAAATATAAAAATAAGGGTTTGAGCTAAAGTTTTTGTACATGAGTAGTGATAAATCATGCATAGAATTCTTTTATATTTTATAATTAGTGAAGTCAGTTGTGAGTGAAATAATATAAAAATAAACCAAGTACAACTCTTCACTTTTTCTTTAACAATTGGAATCATGTGAGTGGAATGTCAACTCTTCCCTTTTGATTCAATAACTAAAATCATGTAAGTACTATATCAGTATCTCAAATTTTTAGTTCATATTTTTACAATATTTCTATATTTTAGACCATCAGAATTATTGCTTGTTTTATATTATTTAAATCATAATAATCCAAAACAAGTAAAATACTATAAAATTTCATCAATCAGATGTTGTTGAGTTGGTAAAGTGACTTGGTTGTTTCCACCCTTACCCATGTTATATTCTCATTGGACATCTGATGACTGTTGTTATTGTATGTGGTGTATTCAAGTTTTATTAGTTATATATCTAGTAATTATGAAGTTGTTTGTCATCTTATGTGGTGTATTTGAATATTATTGGTTATTGATCTAGTAAATATTCGAGGATCTATGCCCCATTATGTGTCCTAGAATGGTTCATAGCTATGATCAATAAGAAATAAATAACACTATTTCAAATATTGTTAGAGTCTATGACCTCGTTGAGGCTTTTTCAGAAGCTCAATACCTTGAAACTTGCCAAAAAAAAATATTTTTTAGACTCATAAAATAAAAATAAATTAAATTGAACTAAAATTAAAACCTTAGAGACACCATTAATTTTGGTTTCTAAGGGTGGGGAAGGTCAAGATGGATAACTAAGGATGAGTTATATTTCAAACCTTCGTTCCCTTTACCTAGTATAAAATTTGCAAACTTAGATAGTGAAGCTAAGACTCTTTATAAGCTTTCAGAATGATTCATATGGTCTTTTTAATCTGCTAGATCCAAAGCTTGAGAAAAGATAGATATAATAGCTGAGATGGGATGCTCCATCCTCAATGAGTTAAGCCATGAAATTTTGTACCGTTTTAAGGTTGGATGAATACTATAAGATCTTTTTGTCAATGTCTTTTTAAACAAGTAATTCAACTGGAAAATTGAAGTGATTTGCCACCTAAGATGTATTTGAGGCCGTATAATTGGCTGGAATTTCCTGATATTTGTTGTAAGATGTTAGTTTTCCTATCCATGGTTTATTGGACAAATTTAGTGGCTTACAAATCTGCGTCCCAAATTCAATGACCGACAAATCTGCCTCCTATTATTGGTTTTTTAAATTTAAACATTCCAAAAGAAAGTGTCTTCACGACCACAAGTGCGAATATGTTTTTTTATTGCCCTCATAATCGTGTAAACCACAGACATCAGATTACAATTCATTTCGACTAATTAGCACTCGTGAGCTTCCGATCACAACTTGATGCTATGGGGTAGGCCTGGAAAGTGACAGCCTGTAACCTGTTTTTAGTTGTTAGCAATGCTATCCTGCACACAAGCCACTTAAAGCAAAGCAGGCAAAATTAAAGACACGTGATTCACATTGGTAGTTGCGAGTTCTTTAACCGGGTTTCAGGAAAACAATGTGACAAAGTATGAGAATGGATTGCAGTATGGCTTTTATAATCGTTAAAACATTTTCAAAATAAATTATAGAAGCATATCTTTGCACTTCCTCGCAAATAGGGATTTCGACGGCTTTTTTATATAGATAATTTTTTCGGCTTTTTTATATAGATCATGCCACAGATTATTGCAGTCTGTCAACAGGTCAGGCTTCCGAACTCTATAATTTAGTTCAGGTTGCAATGATTTGTACTACTATTACTATAAATTCCAGATCTCGTCATGGATCACTTCGTATCTTCAGCCGTAATGTCAGAAACCTACCCATTTTATTAAAATATATTTTTCGGATCAAGTGGTTATTGTGCGATAAACCAGTTTGGTTTATACAAATTGGGTTTTATTACCAAAATATGGAGAGCAAGGGTTCCGGGTTATTTCCTCGGCCCATCTCCAATAATGCTGATAACATGTGTGTTCATAATGTACAATATATGTGTACCAACCCTGTTACAAAATTATGTTTCATGTTTCACCGGCCAGAAATCTAAAACTCATTGGAAACCTTAGGGTTTTCACTTATGAGTCATTAAAGCTCGAGTAACAAGAATAGTGATCTGTTTACGGGAAAACAATTGAGCAGCACAAGAATTAAAAAACATGTAACTATATTATGCATCTGCGAGGAAAATGTGAATGAACTTGAAAAAATAAGAGATGAGACCTGCAAAAATGAAGATGTCTGAGGCCCTGTTATTTTCTATACCACTGAATAATTTCCCCGGAATTAAAATAGATTCTATTCAATCAACTATTATGGTCTCAATGTATGATTATCTAATCAACAACTACCTAATAAAGTTTAAATTGAATTTAAACACCTCCAATGTGTCAGCCGACTTCTTAAGCGAACTTCTGAGGTTCTGTAACTAGAGGCAACTGACATTGAATGTTGCAACAATATGATTAGGATTGTTTATTCTTCAGTCCAGCCTTACTACTATTCATATATTTGAGATTTTACTATTTTTTTAGTATAATTGATTCAAATAAGATATACTATCCATATAGAACGATATGTAAAGAGTAACTTTGTTACTCGTATTAATAAATAATGTTCATCTATTATGACATCGATTAATATGTATTATTAGAGAATGATTAGAAACTAGGACTGAAAATACAACCGTAAGGCTTGAAATGTGAAACCCTAGAAGGATGAAACACTAATGAAGATCTAGGCCTAAAGGTAAAAACACCTTTGTCTATGGAAATAAATTTCTTTTTGTATATTTGCATGTTGCAAGCTATATATTTTGGCATATATATTAACATCAACTATCATTAAGTATATGTAATAAAGTTATTTCCTTTATCCTTTAAATATAATATTTTTCAATATTATAATTAAAGAGAGGAATTTTTAGACACATAAATTTAATATTAAATACCAGGAAACATAATTTTTTTACCTATCTTTGTGATACATGACTTGTGCATATAGATTTGACTCTTACTCAATATTTCCTATATCCATTTATCTCTATATGATCTTGGTCAACCTAACTTGTCGTCATTCATAGACATGATCTCCATATTCTATGTCTTAGTTTTTAACTATCTTATACAAAATATTGTTACATTCTAGATCCATTTTTCCTCAATTTTGGAATGTGTGGAAATAGTAAGAAGCTATCAGTTATTGATAATGTTCATCTTTTCTAGTACTGTCCCAAGTTATTCAAATCAATATTTATAAAATTTGAATCCCTCCTTTCTTTTAGCTTATATGTTTCAAATATTGGTTATAGGGGTAAATTACCCAAAGACTTATACACACACACACACACACACACACACACACACACACACACACACACACACACACACACACACACACACACACACACACACACACACACACACACACACACACACAAACACACACACACACACACACAATCTAAGTATCTTATTATCTATATCTATTTGTAATTCTCATTTACACATTGAGGAATATGTTTGCACATTCTTAAGCACTATATAAAAGTCCTTGAATCTTAGAATCCTTTAAAGGAATAGTCCAAAATACAAGTTGAAATTTTAACATGAGGTCAAAAGTGTATATTGTCGAGTGTCAAAATGCAAATATTTTCATTGCATCCTATCAGAACACTATTGACATAACATATACATAGGTGTGAGAAATACATGCAAATTAATCCCTCTTCAAAATATTAGAAACTGTATAACCTATATTTAGAACCTCTAATACATGTCAAACAAATATTGAAATTTGAGATATGATTGTGAGGAAATGAAGACTAAATTTAATATATACATAGAGGATAAAGGACTAATAATCATCAATAATTCATATTGATAGGTAGGTATAGTGTTGTATGACATAACAAACCATAAAGTTACATAGGCATAATTTAGATAGATAATGGATAGATATAGTTTTCGTAAGTGTCTATTAATTTGTTGACACTGTCTTAGTAGATTTTAATTGTTTTTCCCTTGAATAGAGAAACCACAAATCCCTTCCAAAGCATATCATAGAACTGTATAAACATAATAAATGAAAATAAACAAAAATTATCTAAATGCGTTATCCTTTTATCATTTTTATATTTAGTAACTACAACTAAAATATTTGTTAGCATTTGGTATATACTAAAATATTTTTGAATTTAAAAAGTTTAATTTAATTGGATCAATAAATCTAAAATAAATAAAAACACATTCAATATAATTTTTTATATTGTGGGTCTATACCTTTCACAAACACCAACAATCCTTATGTTTTTGGATAATAATATTTTTATTACTTGAAAAATAAAATTTATATTCATAAAGTATATATGAATTATTAGTTTATGATTGGTTCACATTTCTTATTTGTTGAAACAAATGAAATTAAAATTAGTTATTTATTGATCTAGTTATTTATTTAAATAAAAAATAATGATGCCAGTTGGTGGAATGATTCACTTACTAGTCTTCTTAATATGAAAACTACTCAAACCAAGGATGATGACTTAGATTAATAAAATAATGAAGCTACAATTACAGTGTTGCAAGATGAGGAAGTTATTGAGGCAATTCCATGCTCCTCATCCAGAGTTTCAATCTTAGTATATAAAGAACGATGCTCAAAGGAGAGTGCTAAAGAATTGAGTCAAATCCAAATTGGTATACCTTTCTCTCATTATTTAGATCTAGATGAAAAGAAGGGTTGGTCTGTAGTGAGTAGGAATAAAAAATGAACTCTTAATAAAGGGTTGGGTTCAAAACCTATCCCTCTAAATGGTTAAATTGAGGTAGATCACAACAAAGTGTTTATATTACAATCTGTTGGTGAGCTACTTGGAAATAGGAGATTTTTTGGTTGACTATTTATTGTTACATTTCTAGTTTTGATTGTTACTTTGCTTAGAATAAATTTTGGTAATCCTTCCTTTCATATTCATCCTCTCAACACGCATACCAATTCCAATAAAATATCATATGATCAATAGATATTGATCCCTTACAAAAGTGGTTAAGTATTTTGTACTTCTTTATCTATGGATATTAGATGTACTTATCCAACCATCACATATGATGGAACCAATGCTCCTAGATTATATCTTAAATCCTTTGATAATATATATAAGAAATGGACTCAGACTATAATCTATGAAACTACCCATCTTCTAACTAAAAATGTAGTCAAAGATGTGTTAGAATGTATATTCAACTTTCAAATCATTATATTTCACAGCTAGAAGATTTATTTGATGTTCTAATTTATGAAATCAAACACATTGAACTTTGTGATAATAATATTACAAAATTTATTAATGATAATAAAAAAACCTAAGGAATTTTCCCATGCTTTCATCAATTGATGGAAATATTCAGCACGTAAATCAAACCATAACATGAGTAATGGAAATATCTTTAAAATATTTATTACCACTCTTAAATCTCCTCTTCAATACAAGGTTGTTACCTTCTCTCCTAAAAAATTAGAAGAGGAATTCAATTTATAAACAATTCAAGATTTCCATAGGATCCAATTTGAACCATCTCCAAATTATAAGAATAAATATTTTCAAACTTATCTAATGCAATCAGTTCTAATACATTAGAATAACCATCCTAAATCATCTAAAATGATAGCCTCCAATAAAAACAATCACAAACCTACCTTCCATCACTTGAGTTTTTAATAAAATTGGAATTTACTATTACGATATACAACTTTTTTTCATATCTATTCATGACCACCATTGCATAGTCTTGATATTTTTTGTTAGTTCCATGTCAAAATTGATCATTCTCCTCAGACATGTCCCAAACATAGGAAAAATGTTGTTGATTCTTTATCAAGGGAAAATGTAAACCATGAATCTATTTCCAAAGATAAATATTAGCAATATCAAAAACCATATAAATAAATCCAACCAATTTACCACTTATAACTAATATCATCAATCTAATCTATCTAAACCTCAATATCAAAATCCAAAAATTTAAAAAAATACCCTTGGATGTCCAATCCCATTACACAACATTCTAGAAAATTCACATCATCTATAAATGTTGAATACAATAACTAATATATTAATTCTTAAATTGTGTCTAAATTAACTATAATCATAATCCCAAATTATAAAATTCTAGATACTATGCCTAAGAAGCCTTCTTTTGAGAAATTCTTTTGAAAGATGTCATTATCACTTATCTCAATTATTTTCCTAGTGACAAGTCTACTCCATAATTGAAGTGGAAACATACTTCCACAAATCATTATAATAACTTACCTCCTAAGGTAAATATCAAAAAGCCTTTTAATTATTATTATGGTTCATATCAAAAGTTATCACAATGGAACTTCCTAGATGAACTTCACTCCATGCCTTTCAAGAATTATTTAATGTAACTCACATATAAAACACCATATCATAGGAAATTTCTCGTGCAAAATTTGTAAATCTCATAAAGGAATATCTATCTAATAAACTTAAACAATCTTTTTGACCTTACAAAGTAACTACACCTATGTAAGTGCATACCATTGAAATCCTCTTTCATATTACCCATTAAAATTTACTCAATATAATGTTTTCTGAGGATGACATTGTCAATGAAAAAAACTTTTTTGAGCTAATGATCCACTTGTATTTATTAGAATCATGATTAATTCTTTTCAATTAAGGAAATTGTTGGTGGATAAATATTAATTAATTAGTGCTACCTCCATATAATAGTCCAACAACTAGGATTTTCTAAAAAAAAATCTCAAACAAAAAAGAAAAATATTTCATGGATTTCACAAGAATAACCAAAATACTCTTGGTTGAATTTATTCTCCCTCATACTATGAGACTTAAAATATTAGCCATAAAAATTATTGTCTTATTTATTCAACTACTATATAATCTCATTTTAGGTTGTCTTTAGAGTTACCTCATGAGAGTTATTGCTTCTTCCTATATCAAATGAACAAAGTTAAATCAAAATAGTAAGACCTTAAATTATAAATCCCATCCAATATAATGGGATCTAAAACTACCTAACCCTAAGTCTTAATATTTTATTCAAACTATTCCATCAATTAATAGTCATATGTTACTTTATTTCATTACTTAGATGAATTTAGATATGGAAGCCACTCTTTTTGACTTTGAGTATGATGAACCAGTGCACTTAAAATTATTTTTAACAAAATTATGTTACTTCCTTACATATCACTATGGATTCTTATATCTAATATACTATGACATATGACTCTTCTCTTGATTGAATGAGATATTAAAATCCAACCCCATTTTAATGATAATGAAGCTTTTTATAGAAAAGATGATTTTAAATGCATTGACTCGAGGTGAGATATATTTTCCAATATCCCTTACTAATTTATCCACTAGCCTTTATCAAAATCAGTGTGTCTTTTAAAGATAATTATGATGATAAATCTCACAAACTATTGTATACATGTTTAATATTTTCCCATCTTATGATGCTAAATATATAGGTTTTAAGTCCAAATAATTTTTTTGTTTTGATTACATTATCAAAAGTCTATTCCTATAATCAATGCCATTAATGGGGATGCTCATGTATTCCACATTTCTCCTCATTTTGATTCAATTTAAGAAGAGGATGTGGAATAACCTTAAGGATATGTCCCTCCCAGTAATCCACCCTTAAAAAAATATCATTTGGTTCTTCTACAAATATTATTTATTAACATAAAAATTAGAAACAATCTCTTTATGAGATCAATTATTCACATTCCATTTGTTGTTTCCAACTTGTACACCTCTTACACACAACCTTGCACACTTTTTAATAAAATGGAAAACATAGATGAAAAATCTATTAATGTGTCATTGTAGTTAGTGAAGGGTTTGGAATCAATAATAAACTAAATGGAGAAAATTATAGAAAGGCACTTATAGAGGGTATGGTCAGTGCCCTACTACTTCTGGCTTTGCCTAAACTAAGATGAGAGGACCTAAGGGGTAGCTTTCTCACATGGAGTGATTCTAAAATTCAAACTCTATTGGGACTATTATAAAAAAGAGACATAAATATGACTAAGAAAAAACCAAACATGTTCAATACACATGGGAAGGGTTTTCACATGGAATGAATAAATGATCTAGGTCACATAAAAGCTACTAAAGATAGATGAAAAAGTGGCTGAAATATTCATTATAAAGAATTTTCAACAACATGGGATGAAAGGAAGACTACAATGTTGGGATGTGAAGTACAAACTATAAATGCATGCTGGGTATGAAATATTTATGCATCTATAGGCAAATAACAATTGAAATATGCAAAGTGTTTATTATTTGTAGGGTAAGATAGGGTAAGAGAGGTTAGATAATAAATCAAGGGTTGTGTGCTACTAATTTTTAAATAGCATGGTATCTTTCAGTATTCATGACATTATCCTTTGTAAATATGTATAAAAAATGAAATCCAAGGTAGTGGGAACTACCAAGATTAATTTGTAGCTATTAGTGCCAATGAAATACAAATACCCAAATGATCCTTGAAAGACAAAAACATACACTAAAACTAGAATTTCATAAACCCTTTCCCATTAAATCCATAAACCTAGGGTTCCCTAACAAGTTATTTAAATGTTTTTTTGTAAAATAATGTAGAAAGGGTTTTATAACTTACATCTACACTTAAAAAGATAACTAGTAGTAAGCATGGAACCAAATATCTAGTCAACAATATTTTAAAAAAACATTTGTAAACATTAATGGTGTTCTTTAAGTATTAGTTTAAGATAAAAATGTCATGGAAAAAATATGAGCATGCCTAATATGAATAGTACCATTAGGACTCAAAATGCCATTGGATAGGAGCACTAGAAATATATGTTCTAGGGTCCAGTGCTATAGTCCAATTTTGGTGATCTTGTCTTAAAAGCTTAGGACCTGGGGGGATGGAATTAGCATGGGAAATATGACCTAGTTAAGGTTTAATGATCCTTCATCAAAAGGAAATAGTAAGAACCACAAATATTTTCAATTAACTTTGCAAGAAAATCTTATGTACATCAATTTTACAAAATGCTACCATGGGGACAAGTATGGTGAGTTTTCTCTTTTTTCAAGGGAGACATAAACATTCTCTCCAATCTTGCTAATGTTTTTACACTTACAACCACCATACTAAGGGTGACAAGATCTACACATAATAGTTGATCCAAAAAAAATTGCAGAACCTAGACTTAGAGAAAATAAGCAACCAACAACAACCAACGAATAGAGGAGAATCTCTCTCTTTATAAATTTTTTACACAATTTTATAATTTGGTAATGGGAGTTACATTTTTAAAAAAAATTAAAACAACCCTTCAAGTTCTGCCAAGATGATCCTAGATGGAATATACCCATTACCACAATTGGAGTCTTCATCCATTTGCACAACAAATCATTTATAAAACTACCTCCATAAGGAATAATGAAGATTTGTAACAAATATTTTGATTCATTCATTGATTATGCCTTTGAAATGAGTTAGATGGTAAAAATTTGTGGTGGAGGCCAAAGAAAATTTGTTCTCATAACTACCTAGAGGTGCCCTTCACCACTTGCTTTCATAGTTAGAACCTCCTAGACTGCTACATTTCCTTTTATGCATGCCATGAAACAACCCTTCTCTTGAAATTCTTTCATGGAAATATTATAGATCCATGGCCCTTAGAATGGTCTTCCTCCAATGGCCCACCTTGGCCTTACAAACTTGTAATATTCTTTGATGGAGGTGCCTAAACAAGAAAATCAAATGAAAATACTAAAACCTAGGTCATTTCACCCTTTTTCATTTTGGCTCTTAACTTGGTTTTAAACATTTTGAGTTTTGCATTTTTTCTTTTTATAAATGTGCTTTTTTGCACATTACAATTTTTTCAATTTTTCCATTTAGGGTTCCTTCCCCATTTTTTAATTCATAAATGGATGACTTTTCACATTATGACCATTTGGGGAAATTTTGCTCACTTTTGTGAATTTTCAGTTTGTAAATTACAGAATTATTATTTACACTTGTAATTCCCTTACAAAGATCCTTTTATAAATTGAAGAATTGAAAATTTCAACATTACAATTCATAGTTGTAGTTCCTTTTAAGGAATCTATAACTCCAACAATAATTTAAATTTTTTCAAAATTGTAAATTGTGATTGGGGTTCCCATTCCCCTAAAAAGATCATTTAAGGGACTTTGTAAATCCAAATGCATATAGAAACTTTTTAAAATTACAAATTAAAATTGGGGTTCTTGATTCCCTAAAAAGCATCCTTTATGGAAATAGGAAGTCTAATATTAATTTGTAATTTTTAAATTTTTCAAAATTACAAATGGCCTAGAAAGTTCCCATTTACACTAGGATCCCATATGACCAATGTTGACTATCAAAAATGGGAGATCCATGTGTAATTTCCAATTTGTACAAATACAAAATTATAAAATTGTATTTCTTCTCTGATTATCCTTGAAGCTCCTTGATTTGACCTTTCTCTCACCTACTTTGACTGGTGGGATTGGGAGAGTTAACAATAATTTGAAATTTTATTTTGAGAACCTTCTTTTTTTAAGTTGCATCTCCCATTCAAACATACCAGGGACCTTTAGAGCTACTTTTGCAATCTTTGAAACATGTATTTTATTTTGGATATTTTCAATTCACTCCATTCCTATAACTTGGTCTATCAAAACATCCTATAGAATATTAATTATAGAAACCAATATTTTCTCTACAACCATCACTTGATTCAAAAATCTATGCTTGGTGAAGAAAATTGAATATTTTATGTCCCATTACCTAGGACTTGGTAATAAATTCCCAATTCTAGTATCATGTCTACCTTTAGAAAGATATTAAACTTCTCTAACTTCACTCACCACAATAGATGATGCTGGATTCACAAACAACTCTTACACCCCAAGAATATGTTTCTATTTGGTAAAAAGTCTTCAGTTGCTTCCTGTAGATAAATACTTACTCCCAAGATTTCTTAGTTTTCCAAAAGGATTGAATTCTTTAGAATGAACATCTTTGACTTATTCATTCAATGGTATTAAATCTCCATCATTAATGAAATACTCATGATTCCTATCCTATGTTAAATAGGTTGCAAACATATATAA
Organism: Torreya grandis; assembly: GCA_037957365.1. Lineage (NCBI taxonomy): Eukaryota > Viridiplantae > Streptophyta > Pinopsida > Cupressales > Taxaceae > Torreya > Torreya grandis. Next base: position 217,655 of record JARHVA010008944.1, on the reverse strand, counting down.
AAAAATCATGTTGCAGCCATTATATGTCCCTACTCTTCTCCATGCATCATCCTTTAAATAATAATTTTTGAAAATATGTCTTTTAAACAAGGACCATTGTGATTGCGTAGTATCAATGTATCCACCATAAATTCCTCCAATCCTATAGAAATTTTCATCAAATAAGTTAGACCCTAAAAGGATATGTATTGATTGTGCTCAGAATCAACAACTATTTCACTTGTAGATTACAATTTCATGGTCATTTCTTTCAAATTGTGAACTCTCTTTCTTAAATTATTTGATTTCACATGAGTTATGACGAAGAGGTGTAGGTTTATGAGATTATATCTCTGCAAACACTAGTTTTCTTCGATTTTCCTCTAATGGGTGAATGCATTTGCCTCTATCCTTAAAAATTTATTCCATCACAAGGATCATCAAAATTCAACCTCTGTATCTATGCCTTCCCAAAGTATACCCATTATACTTTTACCTTAAACACTCTTGTATTCCTTGAATATATATAAGGTGAAAGCTTACAATCCTACATAGACATTTCATAGTAAAAATAAAGGTAAATCTGATTAAGGATTATTTGCATGCTTTCAAAATAATTATCAGATTTCTTGGGAGTTCTATAATTTTAGGTTTGCATGTGATTTGATTGGTTAGGGCCTACTTGAGAGTCAACCTTCTAAACTCCTATCTAAATTATTTGAAAGCATTTGATCACCTCAATTAACATGTTTTATCAATACCTAGGTCATCATTGGTCTATCAAGTGGCACATCTCTCATGTTTTAAATTCCTTTTGAACCATATTTCATGTTCATAGCCTCACTAATTTTCCCACTCATTATTTTATTCACTACCTATAGGATCTAGAGCTTCTCATATAATTTGAAATTTGGAGGTCAAATTGTAAATTACATTTTAGTTTCCACTTTTATCCATCCCTTTTCATGCTTCATGTGGTCTTCTATGGAATCTTGAAGATGATATATATTATGTAATTTATAATTATGAAGTGTCCCTTGCTTGTTTACCACTTTTCCCTATTGAAGCTTTACATGCCAATTTTTACTTTGTCTTTTCAACACTTTCCTTTTGTAAATGTGCTTTCCACAAAGTTATTTACCCTAATTTCTAAATACTTTTCTCACCCTTGACATCTGGTAGAAATTAACCCCCTCAAATGTAGTTTTCTTAAGACACCCAAACATCTAACAGATACTTGTGGTGTCCAATGCAATTCATTGTCAAACTATAGTTAAACATAAATTCCCCACCAATTATTCCTTATAGCCACATGTCCTACTTGTTCACTGACAATCATATGAAATAGTAATTTCAATAATCCATCATGGTTGGCTTATGTAGTATGTTTGTGTGTTGTCTTAAACACATATTTCATATAGAACCAATTCTTCTATGTGGAAAGAGTATTTTTTCATGGATGTATGTATTAAGATATCCACATATGATTTAAGAACCCCATACTAGCATCTAAATAGGGTGCAAATCTAAGCACCAATAATTTGGCTATCACCTAGCGATGTATACCCCCTGTAGGTGTGCAAAGAACCCTAGAACACAAGAATAGGTACCATTCCATTGGGCCATGGAGTTAACAATTAGAGCAAATTATATAAAACACACATGGAAGCTCAGCAAAATAAGGAAGACTAAAAAAATAGAAGAAGAAGATCTTAAAATGAATACATGATAAAAATATGAAATGAAATTGTATAAATAAGGCCCAAAGTATAGGGGAAATAAGCAAAAAAATAATATAAGGACAAAACTATACACTATATAATAATGTACAAAGGTTGCATACTCAATTAAGGAAGTGTTTTAGATATTTTTCATTAACTAGTAGCTCTAATATTTTACCATTAAAGTCTCTCAGGAAGAAAATATGTTCCCCAATCTAGCAGTTAGTGGAGTAGGGATCCATCTAAAAGGCATAAAATTTTCCATGATTGTCTTTCTCCTCATGCCTATTTTCCTAAAGTAAGACTAGATCACCTACCTAGAAGGATCTTCGAGTGACTTTCCTATCAAATATCCTTTTGAGATTTACCTTAAACTTGAGGTGTTTTTCATGAGATTGTCTTCAAAATTCATCAAGCTCAACAATCTAGTTCATCCTACTTTCATAGTGGTTGATTTGATCATCATCTTCTAGTTGTTCTATGAATTTATAGGTCAACAACTATAAATTTATAGGAAAAACTGCTTAAGCTCCATAAGCAAGCTCAAAAGGGCTTTTTCCTATAGCTCTCTTAGGCATAATCATATTAGCCCATACGAAAAACTTTAGTTGTGCATCCAACTTTTTGTTTGCTTCCAATGTATGTCTAATGATCTTGAGAAAGTTCTTATTACTATATTATGCTTTCCCATTCCATTAAAGGTCATAATTGGAAGCATAGACTTATTTGATCCCATACTCTTTGCATAATGCCACTAAAGGCTTAGCTTTGAAGCTCATGGAATTATCAATAATCACCTTAATAGGGACACCAAATTTACAAACAATTTTATTTAGCAAAAAGTTCATAACTATTTTGTGTGTATGCTTCTTTGTAGGGTTTACTTTAACCCATTTCATGAAGTAGTCAGTTGAAATTAGTAACCATCTATGTACATTACTTAATGAATCAATAATTTCTCTAATGAAATCCATTCCCCATTGTCTAAATGTGCATTCAATCATCACAGGCTACAAGGGAAGAAAACCCAAAGCTTTAATCATGTTATCAAAGCACTGACATTTCTCACATTTTCTAACATTGTGAGAAACATCTTTGAACAAAGATTGCCACCAATAACTAGTTCTTATAATTTTATGATCTATGACTCTAGGTTAAAAATGGTCACTACATACTCCACTATATAAATCTTCAATTAGGTCAATAATTTATTCTTCTATCATGCATATTAGGATAACCCCATCCAAAATCTTCCATGTTAGTCAATTCTTACTCAAGAGGTATTTATGGGGAAAAAATACATTTCTTCTTTGATTTCTGTCTAAGTCAGGGAATAATTTAGATTTTTTAAGTAGTAAGCAATGTCCTTATACCATAGAGACATGTTAAATTGACTTAAAGAATCATCAATATTACAAAAATTAGTTTTTACCTCAACATATTTCCATTTGGTCTCAACCATGAGCTTGGATAGACCCATCCCTCTCACTTGTTTGGTGGTCTAAATATCCATGTCATAATATTACATTTTTTTGACCCACCTACATTTATTGATGGATACTTCAATCTATGTCAAGATGTCTTTCACCAAGGTATGCGAGATGTAGTAATAATATTTGAACTTAGAATATAATGTCTAAATACTTTAACATCATTAAAGAGAGTGAATACTTATTTTTCCATGATGATATAATTTAGTTAAACACCATGCATAGCTTTGTTAAATAAATTTATGGGCTACTTGTGACCATCTTCATTATTTTACAACAAGATAGTAACAATAATATTATATGATGTAAAAGATAAAATCTAAAATGCCTTTGTGTAATCAGGGTTGGCCAAAACAAGATCAAACTTTAAATCTCCTTTGATGTCATTGAATGCTTTTATGGCCTTTTATTCCCACTTGATGATTTGGTCCTTATTCAACATTAATGTAATAAGTAGACTACTCTACAAATTTTGACATAAAACTCCTTACAAAATTATTTTTTCCAAGAAGGATTGAATTCCATTCTTGGACTATGGGATAAGCACCTTGTCAATGGATTCCACCCTCTCAGGATAGTTAATGACATTATCCTTGGACACTATATGTCCAAAAACTTGGCCTTTTATACTTCTAAGTGACATTTCTTTAGATTAAGTAAAATTCCTAACTTCTTGTATCTAATCAACTCTTTCTCTAGATGGTCCAAATGTGTTTCTCTAGCCTTGGAGTACACAATAGTATCATCATGATACATGGATATAAACTTGTTAATTATCCCTATAAAGGTAACATCCATATCTCACTAAAATGTTGCACTAACATTCATTAACATAAAAGACATCCTCATATATACATGCATGCCCCAAGACATTATAAATCTATTTTTGGGTCTCTCATATTCCTTCATTAGAACATGGTTATAACCTAAGAAAACATTTAATGTGGACAACATATATAATCTAGTAAAACATTGTAGTAGGTTATCTATATTGAATAGAGGTAATTATCTTTCAAAGAAGATTTAATCAAATTTAAGAAATCCACACAGAATTGGATGTTACCATTTTTCTTTCTCATATGGACTAAGTTCACAACCCATGATGATAACTTGATGGGTTGAATGATTCCACCATCCCTTATCTTCTTTAACGCATCCCACATCTTGGTGGCCAAGATGGGGTTAAATGGTATTTACTTATACCTAAAAGGCTTATTATTAGGCTATACTGAGATGACATGATAAAATAAGTTTTACATATATGCCTTAAATTTAGAATAGGACCATGCTAAACAATATTGATACTTTCTTAATGGATGCATATAAACTTGTTTCTGAGTTTCACTTAGGTGATTACCCAACAAAACCTTCCTTGGATTCTCACGAGAACCAAAATTAAACTCAGTCACTTCTTTTGAAATAAATGTGTCTTGGGTCTTGATTCTATCTACTCCATCAAAATACACTTATAAAACTACCAATCCTCTAGGGAGAATGTTTTTCTTCAGTTGAATAATGTCCTTCCCAAACAAGGTCTCTTTTACATCACAAACTTAAACCATGGATTCTGAGTCTATGAATTGATCATGGAACTCAACTTCACAATTTATAAACCTATTAATCCAATCATCATCATTAAACACCTTCCAATTATGAACATATTTTTGTATTGAATGCCTAACGAGTAACTTCACTTGATACTTATAATGAGGGCTTGTACTTGAAATATCAAACTGAGCACCTAACGCTGCAAGTATGTTAGATTCTTCATTGAAATTCCTATCATGATAATAAATGTTTAATGTATCAAATAAATAAATAAAATCCTAAACAACATTCCAATATTATTTCAACATTTTGTGTTTGGTGGTGTAAGAATTACGAACCTTCTTAACCACTAGCTCATAATCAACTTTTATAATCAAACATTTAATTCCATGTTCATGGGTAATCTATAAACCAATAAAGAGTGCCTCATACTTAGTAGTATTAGGGGAATATAATATATCTCTAATTCCATTTCCAATATTGTAACAAGCCTTGTTTAAATACATCTTCCAAATGGCACCTTCAATATCAAGTTCAACATCCAAAATAGTAGGCTATTGAACAATGTCATTATTTGCAATGAAGCTACCCAATTCAATATACATGTATTAAAATTCAAGAAGATCATGTTTTGGATCTTTAATTTCATGTATCATCTTTGGATCTCTATAAATTTTGACTATTTTACCCTCCAAAGGAATGGTTGCATAGGAAAGGTCTATTTATACACTTCTGCCCATGCTAACAGCCCATTTACATGACAATAACATCCCCCACTTAAGTGGATAGTCCATAACTACTACATCCATACTCAAATACTTGCCTATATATATTGATAACTATACTACCAAACCCTTGACTTGTCAAAAAACTATAACTTCTCATGAATCCATGGTATAACACTTACCAAAATCTGATGTTATTTCTACTTTAAGTTTATTTAGGACACCTAGTAGCATCACATTGCAAGAATTTTTGGAATCAAACATAAAATTATGGAGAATTAGACCATTAATAAATAGGGTTATATAAAATGGATCCAAATTTAGGTGACTTTATACTAGTTTAGTTCCCAAATAGAAATCTGGAACATGTTCAACAACCTCTTCAAATTATTCATCATTTTCTAGGGGTGTTTGAGGTAAATTAATTTCATTTTTAGATGAACTCTTAACTAATTAAAAATGTTCAAATTCCCTATTCATATGTTTAGTTATTCATATTAACTCAAAAAGTGGCACAGTGATTTTCAGTTGACTCAACACTTGGGCCATATCACATATGCTATACTTAGGAAGAGGAGTATTTGGTGGAAGGGTAACAAAACCTTTAGATAGAATACAATAACTTAAGGTCTAAAGAGGAGTGGGATATGATGGATTTTTATTAGTCACAATAGCATTCAAGGGTGGATTTGTTTTTACATCATTCATACCCTTAGGTATACTAGACAATATGGGTAACCTATTCTTGGTTGGATTACATCTAGGCTTAGCAAATTGGGAAACAAGTACTAGTTTAGAATCATTTCAGATTGCTATAGTTTTTTTAGTTTTGAATCACATCCCCTACCCTTATATTTTTATGGATAGTGTCTCAAGGATATGTACCTTGATCCTTGCTTCTCAAGTAATACTCTTTCTCTTGGTCACCTAGTTCATTAAGTAGTAGTTTCCTATCCTTAATCAACATAATTCCCCCATCATATTTTTTAATCACAAATAATCTTAAAAAATAAAAATCATGAATAGGTAATTCATATTCTTGTGTCATATTAACATCATAATCAAATTCACAAGTTGGGACACATACCCTTTTGACTGCACTCCAAAATTGATTAACAATAGTATCTCTCAACAATTTCATGGAGGCAGTGAATTTACTTCAGGGAATTTTATAATTGAACATCAAAATATCATCACCAAATTATGCATACTCAGTTTCATCCACTTATTCACCAATTAGTTTAGTTTTATCACAAGGAGGATGTGGGAGGAAGCACTTGTCACACCAATAAATTTTAAAATCATAATTTATAGAATTTACTTTAGAGTTCAATAGATCAGGCACATCATTTCCAACTTATCTATTCTAACTTATATTTTTTCTTTCATCATGTTTAGGCCTCTTCCCTATATAATTATATCAATTATGTAAAATAGGTCCCATTTGTGTTTGATTTGGATTTGGAGTCCTCTCTTGACTGGTAGATCAATGAGGGATCCCTTTCTCAGCCCTGGCCAACTTGTGTGACATTTTTTTAATAGTAGAGTCCAATGTCTTAACCATATCCTCAAGTTTGGTTGTATTTTTGGACTACATTTTCTCCATATTAAACAATTTTAAATCAGATTATTTTTTCATAAGCTTTCTGAAGGCCTTTATATTATTCTCAATTTTGATGGTAATATTGAATGCCAACCGTAGGTTCGTGGGAGCCTTATCCCTCAAGTAATATGTAACCTTATTATCAAAATCATCATAATAATTATCTATTGGAGAGTTTTCAATTATGTCATATAAGTGTCCAAGTTAGTATATTAAGTGCCTTTATAGTCTAAAGAGACAATGACAAAGTGTGCAATCTGATTATCCTAGTACATTTGAAGTAGGTTTGGTTGATATTCATAGTTTGACTATTTAGAGATAATTACGAATGAGTTTAAAGTATTGAGATTATGAAATAGGTTTATTAGAGGTTAATAATGCATTTATTACTTGTGTTCATAAGTGAAATTATTTCGGTAGTCTATAGTTTTCATCTAGACATTTTGGGTCTAATGGCAGAAAATATGTGAAGGCAATTTGATGACATCATAATTACCACATGTGGACGAGAAGTGGGGAGTTGGTCATATGGTTGTGATCACATTAAACCCAAGTTTCTATGTTCCAAGCCTCAAATCATGTGATGAATCATAGATTTAAAAAAAAAAAAAAACTTGTGCAAATTTGGGTTCCCAAGCATTTTAGCAATGTTTTCTATGTTCAAATAGCACTGAGTACACAATTTGGTGATGTCATATCTCACATGTATGAAAGTTTCAAGAACATATTGATATATGGATGAATTACCATATGATATATATTATGCAATAAATCTCAAGTCATGATACTAGGCATGATAAAACATATGCAGGTTTTAAGTTGGCCTCCCAATTAGTTTGACATTGTTTTTCCATACTCAGAAAAAATTGCATGTGGCAATAAAAACTAAGTAGTCATTTTGATGTAGTCATATTTCGCATGTGTGGTAGTTTCATAACAGGTTGTTCATATGGGTCTTTTTAGTATTTTTACTCATTTCTATGTGATAATTTCTAGTTCATGCTATGAATCACATGAAAAGATATGCATGTGAAAAGTTGGCCTCCCATATAGTTCTTGACATAGTTAGCTCAATGGCATAAAAAAATTAGTGAGTAGATTAATGGATTTATATCTTGCATACACAAATATTTCAAGAGTATTTTTATAAAATTTTGGATTCGCATATGAACTAATATCATATGGTGTAAATTTGAGAGCATGCGTTTGATCACAATAAGAGATATATCTCTCCAAAGTTGGCCTTCCAGGGTTATTGCAGTGGTTCCTTTACTTAGTCAATTTTTGACAAGGTAAAGTTTGAGAAAATATCAAAGAGATAAATGGAGTGAATTTGATCCAATATGTTAGGAATTATGACATGATAATAATTTTATGATGTTTAATGCTGAGCAAAGGTAAAAGATAAGGATCAATTGGTTCACGTCTATTCGTACATATTGATCTAACGCTATGATTGGAGTTGAAGTGGGCTAAGCAAAAATTGTTTAATGATGTTTAAATTCAATATCATAAAAATAAGATATATTTTGTGTGAATAATCTAATAATCAAGGACACAAGATGATAACATAGCATCTGAGGTTTAACTTTGATTGTTGGCATTTGAATATTTGAATTTTACAAGGGGAAAAACTAGTGCTCTATATTTTGTCCATAATGTTTGATCTAGGATGAATTCAAAGGTGGTATAAAAATAAAATTTGAAGAGGAATAAATCATGAATATAATGAACCTAGTTAAAATGTATGAATATATATAGAATAAAATATATTAAGCTCAAAATTTGACTATGTGTTTGACTATTTTCTACAAGTAACCTAAGAAGGATATTCATGCTTATTTTAATGATGTTCAGATGTTTTATGATCTAATAGCTATTGTAAAGTATTGTGTAATAATTTTATATTATTCATATGGTCTTTATAGGTTTTAAAAGTTGATATTATATATGAACAAAAGCTTAGAAGTTGACTGTATGTTTGTTCATGATGTTTCTATGCACCAAATCAGTGTTTGATCAAATTGATCATTTAAAGAGGTGAGTAGAGTTGATTGTGATATTTTAATGAAGTTAAAGGGGTCATGTGGAGTGTAAATATGAATTTTTAAGTTATATTATGCTCTCTTTTTTTATTTATGAAGTGCTAAGTGGGTTAATACATCTTCATGAAACCTATAAAAGCTATAAGGGCCTAATTGAAAGGTGTAGATGTTTAAGAGTGACCCATAGATGCTATGACTAACATATGAGGATTGTATTGAGTCATATCTTGATTTTATAGAAGCCTTAAGGGTTAAGGCAAGTCTAATGGCTGACTGAGAAGCTATTTTCATGAAGACTCTATATATAGTGAAACTAAATGAGATGGTTTCTAGGCTTGTGTGAGAGTAGTATGTGTTGAAGAGAAGAAGAGAAGATAATGCTCTTACAGGTTTGAAAGTCCAATATGTGTGAAGAGATATAAGTGTAAATATGAGGGTAGTTTTAGTGAATAACGAGAGATATTATGGCATGACTATGTGGAAGACCTATATGAGATAGAGATGGAGTTTGTGTAGGAGTTAGAAAATAAGAGATCCATCATTAGGTGTTGAAGACATCAATTCAAAGGTGGACGTGTTCATTTCATAAGAGGTCTAAAGGGATTGATCTTCCTTAGGGTAAGGTGCTCCTTTTCAAATAGGTGTTTCACTAAATGCCTTAGATTATAAGGACTTGACCAAGGTTAATGCTCAAAAGGACTTGACCAAAAGGTGGTTAAAACCACATGATCATCATAGGGGTAGGTGTTCCTTGTAAAATTGATGTTTCACTAAATATTGGTTAGAAGGAATTGAACAGTCTCTTATTTTTAATCTATTATATGACAAGTAGTCCATGTGTTATAGGCTTAACAATGGGTTTTATTCCCCATGAGATTTTGCCACAGGGACTATGCATTGTGTATTTGATCTTGTGTATGCATTGAATGAATGAGATATCTTGTTAATATTTCTTGATCAAGTTGATATATGATGACTATTTAATAGTTTGAGAGGATTATAATTGAAATTAAAATATCTAGGTTCATTGATTCACCCCCCTACCTCTTAGTGACTTTACCTCAAACATTGTCAAGCATGTTGTATCACTAGGCTTGATGTTATTGAGTAGCCACATCATAGATTTGTTGAAGTATGTGGTGAAGTCTTGCATTAACTCATTGGGGTTCTTGATGTTTTCGACTCAACTAGAAAGAACCTTGGATCAAATTTATCACCATACTAAATTATTTAAAAAGTCATTTCTTCCCATAAATCAATACATCTATAGGGAAGGTAATTGAACAATTCATGAGCATGTTCCTCTAGCATGTGCAAAAATAACCTAATGCACACATCCTCATGCTCAACCTCATAGTCTTCAATGATATTTTGAAAATTCCTCAAGTGTTGATCACCACTCACTCCATTATTCCTCTAAAATTTTATTATGTAGTTCCTTACTTCATTTGGGGCCTCATTGGGATAACACTCCATTTAATCAAAATTGATAGGCTTGGATGTAGGAGTGTATAATGCAGGATGTTCATTCTCATCTTGGTCTCTATGCCTCATGATTGGCTCAATGGGAGGTTTAAGAACAATGTGTATAGGTATATGAGGGATTGAATGAGATGGAATTTATGGATTAATCTTAAGAGTGGGTTCAACTGGTTTAGAATGAGCTAGATAATAAATAGGACTATAAGTTTTTGAATGACTAAGAGAGATATGAAAATCCTCACTCATGGGGAATTAAAAAAAAAAATTCAAGATTATCAGAATCTTGGCAGTCTGGAGTGTCTTTAGAAACTAAACTTTTCCCTTTAAGAGGACTTCAAACATATCTCCCTCTTCTTTGATGAATACTTATGGAAGAGACATAATGTTTTGATGAGTCTCCTTTGAAGGATGATCTCAATCCTTCCACCTTTACAAACAAGAAAGAATACTCAAAGCTGAAATGAAGATATTGAAAATAAGCACTGATCTTCTTTGAAACTAGATGATAAAATTTGAGTCACCACTCTGATCAATTTTTAGAATATATTAATTAACAAACTTATGTGATACACATTGGAAACATAATTTGATGAATATTATTAATGAGATAATAGCACAAAGACATTGGAATTTTTAGAATTGTGTTCAAAAGGGATAAAAACACCTTCCAATATGTAATTTTAATTTCTCTTTGAGATAAAAAAATTAGAAGTTAAATAATCATATCTTCCAATTATTCACACATCCTTAGTGAAGTGTTACAATATTGATGGCCCAGATAGTCAAAATGTAGCCAAAATTCATAGAGAACTTCACAATGTACAATACTTACATCTCTATATAAGATTCCTCATAAACACAAGTGACCATGACTTCAATTTAATATTTGACAATGGTGCTAGTAGAGTGGTGATGTTGACAAACCAAAGGTAGTCTAATTAGTGCAAATATAGGTAGAGAACTTGATAATATAAATTAGTTACAACCCTCTACAAGAGTCCCCAATAACACATGTGATAAGGATTGTCCCTAACAATACTACCAATTGAGTTTTGGTTCCCAGTTGTATACCTCTTATGCTTGGCCTTGCACACTTAAATAAAAATGGGAAAAAAAATGAAAAACCCATTGATGTGTCATTGTAGTTGAGAAAGGGTTTGGCATAAAAAAGAAGCCAGATGGAGAAAATGACTGAGAGGTACTGACAGAGGGTATGGTTAGCTCTTTGTTACTTCTAGATCTAGCTTAACCAAAGTAAGAAGACCTAAACTTTAGCTTACTCACATGGATTGACTCTTCAATTCAACTTCTATGGGGATTATTGGCACAAAGAAACACAAATATCACCAGGACACAACCAAACTTGTTCAGTCCACTCGGGAAGGGTTGTCACATGTAATGAACAAATGCTCTAGCTCACATAAAATCTACTAAAGCCATATGGAAAAGTGACTTCAATCTTCATTCTAAAGAATTTTTAATAACATGCACTGAATGGAAAATTGTAGTGCTAGGATTTGAAGCACAAACTACAAACACATATTAAGTTTGCAACATTTATGCATCTACAAGAAAATAACACTTAAAATATGCCAAGAGTGTAATATTTTTAGTGTAGGATAGGATAGGAAAAGTTAGATAATAAATAAAGGGTGGTGTGTTGGTGATTTTAAAACAATAGGCTATCTTGTAGTATTCATGACATTATGCTTTGTAAAGCTGTAAAAAAAACTCAAATGCAAGCTAGTGGGAACTACCATGAGTGATTTTTAGCTATTAGTGCCAACGAAATGAAAATATCTAAATGAGCATTGAAAGAATACAACATACACTAAAACTATAATCTCATATGCCTTTTCCCGTTAAATCCATAAACATAAGGTACCCTAACAAGTTATTCAACAATATATTCTAAAACAATGTAGAAAGGGTATTATAATTCAGATCTATGATTAAAATGACAACAAGTAGTAAGCATGGAGACAAATATATAGTCAATAATATTTACAAAGCACATTTTTTCACTTCATCAAAAAGAAATTGTAAGAGCCACAAATAGTTTTTGTTAACTTTGCACGAAAAACTTACATACATCAATTTTCTAGAATGTTTTCATGGAGATAAACATGTTATTTTTTCTCTTTTGAAAAGGGATACATAATCATGCTCTCAAAGTTTGTTAATGTATGTATACTTGTAACCACCTTAGGAAGGGAGACAAGATCTACATACAATAGTTTATTCAAAAAAAAATTCAGAACCTATACTTAAAGAAAATAAACAACCAATAACAATGAAAGAATAGAGGAGAATCCCTTTATGTATACACTCTTTATACCCTTTTGAAAATTGGGAATGGGGGTTGAATTTTGAAAAATTATAGAACATCCTTACAATTTCTGCCATGATGTTTCTAGCTAGAATATGCCCTCTGCCATGCCTAGAATGTTCATCCATTTGCATGAAAAAATAGTTCTCTATCTACCTCTATAAGGAATGATGAATATTTTTAACAAATCATTTTATTTTTTGGCTAGAGATGCTTTTCACCTGAGTTGGAAGGTGAAAATTCATGGTGGAGACCAAATAAACTTTATCCTCATGTGTAACTACTTGGAGATGCCCTTCACCACTTGCTTACATAATTGGAACCTCTTGGAAAACTGTGTTTCTTTTTATGCATGCCATGAAACAACCCTACTCTTGTAATGATTTCATTAGAATATTCTAGATCCATGGCCCTTTGAATAATCTTCCTCCAATGGGCCTTGGCCTTGAAAACATGCAATATTATTCCATGGAAGTTCCTAAACAATTAAAGCAAATGAAAATACAAAATCTTAAGTCATTTCATCTTTCTGATTTTTGTCTCTTGACTTGTTTTTCAACATTTTTCATTTTGTATTTTTTCTTTTTGTAAATTTGTTTTTTGCACCTTTGCCTTTTTCAAATTTTCTTTTTCACATTTGTAATTTTCGCATTTGTTTTTTGCAAATTTGTCTTTTAGGGTTTTCTCCACATTTTTTAATGCATAAAATCTTTACTTTTCACCTTTTAACCTTTTGAGAAAATTCTAGCCCCTTTTGCAAATTTACGATTTACAAATTGTAGAATTGTAATTTGCACATGTAATTCCCCTAGGAAGTTCCCTTTATAAATTACAGAATTACAAATTACAACATTGCATTTAACAATTGTAATTCTTTTTAGGGAATCTAGAACTCCAAATACAATTTGCAATATTGTAATATTATAAATTACAATTGGGGTTCCCATTCCTTTAAAAATATCCTTTTAGGGAATCTGGAACTCCCAATGCAATTTGCAATTTTGCAAAATTTCAAATTACACTTGAGGTTTTCATTTTCCTAAAAAGCATCCTTTAGGGAAATAGTAACTCCAATTGCAATTTGCAATTCTGTAAATTTGCAAAATTGCAAATGGTCTTGAATGTTTCTCATTTACACTGCGACCCCATGTTGACTGGTGTTGACTGGAGGAAATGGGAGATCCATGTACAATTTGAAATTTGCACAAATGCAAAATTGAAAAATTGCATTTGTTATTCAATTCTCCTTGAATCTCCTTTTGTTGACTTTTCTCTCACCTACTTTGACTAGAGGGATTGGGAAAGTTGATCCCAATTTTCAATTGCATTTTGAGAACCTACTTTTTGAAAGTTGCATCTCCCATTCAAACATACCAGAGACCTTTGGAGCTAATTTTATAATTTATTGAAACTTGCAATTTTTTTTGGATTTTCTCACTTCACTCCATTCTTGCAACTTGGTTCAGTGAAACACCATATAGAAGAGTTTTTTCAAAAACCAAGCTTTTCTATGCAACCATGACTTGATTCGAAAATATACACTTTGTGATCAAAGTTGAATCCTTTATGTCCCAGCTACTGGGACTTGGCAATGAATTCCTAATTCTAATATCATGTCCACCATTAGAAAGATATTCAACCTCTCTAACTGCACTCACCATAATAGATGATGCTAGAGTCACAAACAACTCTTGCACCCCATGAATATCTTTCACTTTGGGGAAATGTCTTAAGTTCCTTCATGTAGATAAACACTTGCTCCCAAGATTACTTAGCTTTTCAAGAGGATTCATTTCTTCAGAATGAAGATCTTTGCCTTCTTCATTCAAGGGTAATAACTCTCCATCGTTAATTCAATATTCGTGATGCCTGGACCGTGTCAAATAGGTTGAAAATATAAAAACCAAAATCATGTTGCAGCCATAATATGTCTATACGCTGAATCATCCTTTTAATAAGAGTGTTTGAAAATATGTCTTTCAAACAAGGACCACTGTGATTGTGCAGTATCAAGGTATCCACCGCAAAGTCCTCCAATCCTGTAGAAATTTGCATTAAACAAGTTAGAACCTTAAAGGATCTGTAGTAATTGTGCTCAAAATCAACAACTATTTGACTTGAAAATTACAATTTGATGGCCATTTCTTCCAAATCATGAAATCTCTCTGCGTAAATTTAAATGGTGTGCTTTCACATGAGTTTGCTGAAGAGGTGCAGGTGCCTCAGATTATAAATCAGAAAACTCTAGATTTTTTGGATTTGCCTCTAATGCGTGAACGCATTTGCCTCTATCCTCAAAAATTTGTTCAATCACAGGGATCATCAAGATTCAAACTCTGTATCCATGCCCTCCCAATGTCTACCCGTTCTCCTTTTACCTTAAACACCCCTGTATTTCTCCGATTTGTATAAGGCGAAAGCTTGCTTTCTTGCCTAGACATTTCATAATGCAAACAATGGTAAATGCGAATACGAATTGTTGGTAGGTTTTTAAAACAATTATCGAATTTCTAGGGATTTTTAGAATTTTAGGCTTGCATGTGGATTGATTGATTAGAGCCTGCTTGAGTGCGAACCTTATAAAATCCAATCTGAATTCTTTGTAAGCATTTCATCACCTCGATTAACATGTCTTTTCAATCACTAGGTCCGTTGGTCTGTCAAGTGGCACTTCACTCATGTTTTAAATTACTTTTAAACCTTCTTTCACATCCGGAGCCTTACTTTGACTTTTCTCGCTGGTTCTTTTATTCGTTACCTACGGGATTCACAGCCTCTCATGTAATTTGCAATTTGGAGGTCAAATTGCAAATTGCATTTTAGTTTCCGCTTTCCACCATCCCTTTTCATGATTCACGTGGTCTTTTACGAAATCCGGAAGATGATATACATTATGCAATTGAAAATTGTAAAATGGCCCTTGCTTGTCTGCCACTTTTCCCCACCGAGCCTTTACATCCCAATTTGCACTTTATATTTTCAACACTTGCCATTTGAAACTGTGCTTTCCACGGAGTTCCTTACCCCGATTCGTAATTGATTTTCTGACCCCTGAAATATGGAAGAACTCGACCCCCTCAAATGCAATTATATTTTGACAGCCAAACTTCCGATGGAGCCTTGTGGTGTCCAATGCAATTCTCGGTCAAACTGAAGTCAAACTTAACTTCCCCACCAATCATTTCTTATAGCCACATGTTCTCCTTATTCGTTGGCAATCATATGCAATAGTAATTTTCATAAGCCAACATGGCTGGCTTATGCAGTGTGGCCATGTGTTGGCTTGAACACGTGTTGCATTTATAACCACTGCCTCCATGTGGCAATAGTATTTTGGCATGGCTGCATGTATTAACCTGCCCATGTATTATTTAGGACCCCCATGCTGCAATATAAATTTGGTGCAAATCCAGGCACCAACACCATCCTTTGTTGATGTATAATCTAAATTCATAGATTTTAGAATCATTGTATACTTTTTTATTATATCAAAAAATCTGATACGATTCATAATTTCTTAATTTTTCCTAACCGCATCATCCACCATTCAGAGAGCACTAATAAAATTTAAATATGCATGCCTAATGAAATCATTTAGAAATAAAAAGTGTCAATCTAGTTTTATTACTACCTAAATTAAATTTTATGTGTATTACCTAATATTTATGTAGTGTTGATATATTATTAATAATACTTATTAAATTTCTAACTATATCAGCCAACACTTAGGAAGTGTTGATTGTCGAGAGTGATTCTAATATTGGCACTTTATTATTAGTGATAGAATTGGTTTATTTAGTTTTTAATGTGTTTGTGAAGGTTATTTATTTCCTTTATGTCATAAATTAGTTGTTTGGTCTAATATAGATATTTTTTGGGAATTTCCTAACAACTAGATGGGAATGTCAACTAACTCTAATTCATTGTCTTACAATTCAAATGACTTCCCAAGAGGTGGGGTGCACTTTTTAGTTTTTGTTAACAGTAATTAAAATTTATTTAATTTAATTCCTATTTTATATGCAATTTCAGTTGCCATACTTCAATAAGTTGCATGATTTGATGACTTTTTGAGCAAGGCTTTTTGTATGTTGACGTTGTCTTGAATGCAAGTCAATCTTATTTTCTTTAGTTTAGTTTTAGTTGCCTTAGAGTCTACTTTTATAATTAGAGTTATAGATTACTTATTTGTCACTTAAATTTATTTATATAATTTTTTACTATATGATTTTCTTCAAATAACTTGTCATGGAAGTTATATTGTATCTAGGATTATTTTAGCATTTTTTATTAATAAGCAGCGGTCAACAAAGAAGTGTAGAATATTACTTCAATTGAGAATTATTTTTAATTTTTAAGCTTTCATTTATTATAGGTATAAAATAATTAAGAATAAAATCACATGTTTTAAAATTTGATCTTATTATGTACAAATTATTGTTGATAATATCACTTATAACATTGCTAAATTAACTAGTAATTTTAGGATAGATTAGTTGATATATATCTGTAATTTTAGATTAATTAACATATAATTTTCACTCTCTCTATAAATTAAAAACATTTATTTGGTATTAAATCCATATTTAATAAAGGTTTTGAATGGTTTTGGTCTATTATCAAAAGAATCAATGGTTTTAGTGAATTTTACTTCAATGAATATTCATGTTTTCAAAGGTGACAACTCTGAGTATTGAAGATATTAGTTGAAGAAAATTATTATATGGAAAGCAATTTGGTATATTATTCTCCATAAGTACTCTTTAACTAAATATTGAAACACTTTGAAACATCATAAAATATTAAAAAGTGATGTTGAAAACGTAGATGCACAAGCCTTCTTCTATATTCAGAGTACCATAGATCCAAGAATTTATCCAATAATTAAATAATATGAAATAATTCTAATGAAATATTTAATATTTTGTAGAATTCATACTAAAGATATAATAAGGTAAGAGAAGCAAAAATTCAAACCGTAAAAATGATTTTGAGAATTTAGGAACGACAGATTGTGAAGGAATAGGATATTATTTCACAAGGGTGAAATTTTTAGTGCATATAATGATTGTTTATGGATAACCTATCTAGAATAGTGTTATAGTAAGAAAGATTTTAAGGTATTTAAGTTAAATATGGATTCATATTTTGTTAAATATTAAGTATTATAAGGACATGAACAATATAAGTGTTAATAAATTAATGGGTTCTCTTTTGTCCTATGAGAATCATATGATACTATAAAATTGATATCAATAACAAGAACTTGAAACCAAGGAAACTTATTCAAATACCAAAGAGACAAATAAAAAATAGATTCAAGGGAGTTATAGATACTCAAATTAAAATGTAAAATCTATAATTAACTATACATGTATGAGTAACAACTAATTTACTTGTCATTATTGTAAACAACTAAGACACATGATAAAAGATTGTAGGATACTAGTAGCTATGAATAAAAATAATCAAGAGAGTGAAAATAAATATTTTAGTTATTAACAAAGTGATGTTCAAAATGGATTATATTATTATATCACATTCAATGCGGTAATATAATAAGTGAAGTATTGATAGTGTTTTTAATTTAGGGTGCTCAAATCACATGACAAGTTATAAATTTGGATTCAACATATTATATGTCTCCTTAAAAATCCAAGTGCAATTGGGAGATGAAAATTACAAAAAAGCTAAAGGAAATGGGAACATTTGAATCACCACAAATCAAGTTAAGGGTGAAATTAATTATTTTTATTTTTGTCTAAATCTAAGTCACAATCTTAGTAGCATTGGTCAATTAGTATAAAAGGGTTTATAATTTATTTTTGAAGATTGTGTCTATTATATTTTTTATAAATGATATAGCAATAGATTGATTTGAATATATATTATAGGGAATAATTTGTTTCAATTGAATATCATGAAGATGAAGGTTGTTACTTGTTTCTAGACACCATTGAGGATGTTAATGTGTTTTGGCATTCAATATATGGTTATCTTAGTTTTAATCTCTTACATATTATTGACACAAAGGGTATGGTAATATGTATTTCTAAGCTATATTTTAAAAATGATGATGTATGCAAGTCATGTATTATTCTAAAACATCATAGGGAATATTTACCTATCATAAAATGGAGACAAATCACAATTTTATAGTTGGTTCAATAAAATTTATGTAGGCTAATATCTTGAAAAAGTATTTTTATAAATATGCATTCCATTTCATTCAAAGGAAATGTTCCAATATTTACGTGAGTATTTTTTATGATATAAAATAGTGGAGATTTTTCATATTTTAAAAGTTTCAAATATTTGAATGAAAAATAATGTTTACAATCCATCATGTCTATAATAACATATAGAGTAGGTGAATTTTGTTCTAATTTTTTTGATGATTTTGTGCTTCACATGGGTTCAAAAGGTAGCTACTAACTCCTTACAACCACAACATTTTGGTCTTTTCTAAAGAAAGAATAAATACAATGTGGAGTTATCAAGGACTATGTTAGAGAATAAGAAATTTGTAAGGTGTTTTTGAGCTAAAGAAATGAAAATAATATTCCACATATTTATCAAAAGTCCTAAAGTGGCAGTCAAAGGCAAGACACCTTTTGAAGCTTAATGTGGAAGAAAACTAGTTGTTTCTTTATCTAATAGTATTTGGTTGCTTAGCTTTTGTACATATTATATATAATAGGAGGGAAAAAAATATTAAAATAATTTTCATCACTTTTTCACATGTTATAGTGATGAAATCAAAGATTACAAGTATTATAATCCTGCTAGTAAATCAACAATTATTTTTAGGGGTTGTATTTTTTTGGAAAATTATGTTTATGATGATTCTGATCATTTAGATAAAAAAAATACATAATTTAATATTTAAAAACTATTGAATTTTATTTTTATGGATTTAAAAGTCTTTAAAATGTTTCTAGATCAATGCGAAATAATAATAACTCCTTGTAAGAATCCAGTCATACATATTCATCAATTATAAGTAAGAACAAGTAGTTGAATAAAAATTAAGCCACTTTTTTTATTTTATGAGAGTTATGATATGAGAATTAAAGTGATTCAAAATAAGTCATATAAATTTTTAATGATGATTATGATTAAAATACTATGAGTGTATTATCAACTATGGCTAGTGAACCTAGAAGTTATGAAAAAACTAGTCAAAAGAAATATTGGGTTGATGGCATGAAATTAGAGATGGATTAAATTCAAAGGAATGATAAATGGAATTTTTTTAATAAAAAATTAAATATTTTTAAATATTGGGTCTATAATACAAAATTTAAGAGTGATGGGATATTGGACTAGCTAGAATCTAGACTAGTTTCAATAGAATTTGCACAAATATATGGGGTTGACTATGAGGAAACCTATTCACATGGAACATCAAGATATATTAATAATAATTTTTATTATATGTGATCCCAAAGGTTAAAAGTTACATCAAAGTTATATCAAAAATTTAATCCTAAAAGGATTGATTAAAGAATAAGTAACCACATTATTATGGTATCCACATAGTTTTGAGGTAAAGAGTAATTTTTTTTGAGTATATAAATTGATTAAACATATTTATGTGATGAAAAAAGATAAAATATATTGGTACTCTAAAATTTATAGTTTGTTTTTGTATCACATATTTTTAAGAATCCAAAATTAACCAACTCTTTACATACAAGTTTCTAATACAATGTTTTATATGTCTTTCTCTATTTAGATGACTTAATATTTATCAGTAATTGTATGAATATGTTGAATATATTAAAGGAAGATATGAAATAAATTATTGAGATAAATTATATTTTATTTATTAATTAATTTCTTGGAATGTAATTCCATCAAAATCAAGAGGAAGTATTCATTTAAAAGATAACATTGCCCAAAACATGTTAAATAAGTACAGTTTTGAAGATTCGAAGCCCATTAACACTCCAATTTCAAGTGTATAAAATATTATTAAAGATGATATAAGTCATTAAGTTTATTAAAAAAAAATATAATAATTTTCATAGGTTTGATGTATCTCACATTCATAAGAGCCGATATTAATTATAAGGTTTCACTTGTTTCTAGATTTATGAGAAAATTATCACTTGAGCACTTGAAAATGGTGAATCTAATTCTAAGATATGTAATAGGTACTTAAAATCATAGTATTATTTTCATACCATCAAATGTTTTATGTCTCAATGGATAGGCATACTTAGATTATGGAGCATCTCTTGATGGAAAAAGTCAACTTAAGGTTATGCCTTCACACTAGGAGGTGGGTTGGTTTCATGGCCTTTAATGAATCAACTTAAAATTACATTATCCTCTATTTAATATAAATATATCATCCTTAAATTATATTTCATAAAAATATTATGGTTTTGTATACTCTTAGTTGATATAAGATATACTTAACTTTATCCAACATACATATTTTGTTATAATAGTAGGGCAATACAACCTTGTCAAAGAATCAGGCTTTCCTTGATATAAAAAAGAAAATTAAGATCAAACATCATTTTTAAATATACTTGGTTAATGACAAATTTTTTTTCATTGAGCATATAATAAGTTAATATTAGATTTTTTATTTTCTCACTAAAATATAACACAAGTAAACTCATGAAAGAATTAAGGAGATGATAGGAATCTCTCCTCTTTACATCAAAGGGGGAAATGTTGTGTATGATGGAGATAATTTACTTGTACCTTGAATAATGTTAATGGAATTTTGGATATAAATATGTGGCACGTGATAAAATAATAAGTCCTAAAATGTAATGATTTTTTGTGAAGAGAGAAGTTCTTGTCCTCTAATTGGCATTTCCTCCTCTAAGACCTCTAGATGCAAATATATTGCATCAAACAAATCCTGATAGATAAATGTCATATGAAAATGACACTAAAGTTAGTGTTTTGTATCACCATTAATCAACCAACTCTTGTGACTCAGACTCATTATAAATAAATTTCATTCATGGAGAATAGAAACGTGCCAAATGTCTCATATGAATAGTAAGATAAATTGCATTTGAGATATGATATGAGTGGATCTCACTTGATCCCATTACGATAAAAAAATCCTCATACTTTACAAATTATTCTTCCTCTATCACCTAAAAATATATACATATAATATAATTTTATTAATCACCATTTTCCATTTTCTTGTTACACCAATCAACAATTATTTTTCTAATATTCAAAATAACACCATATTCAAACTTTAACTGATCCCTTGAAATTACTCTTTTTACACATGGTTAAAACAACTCTAGGCTCCCCTTTTCCTTGTACATCCTTAATGAAACAATAAATACGTTATACTTTAGTGGTAGCATACATCCTACTCAACTAATAAAACATCTTTTAATTGTGATGTGCAATTATCATACCAAATATATTTTTGATTGAAATTAATATTCTTCTTAGTCAAATTTCCCTAGAACATCTCAAAAAAACCTTGAACATACTTTTTATAACATGATTTATCATCACTGACATATAAATGGTACTCCCTTAATATTTTTTTATCTTGACTTATACTATTTGGTGTATAAATGAATGTTATGTGCTCAAAAATGGTAACCTATACTAAATTGTAATACTATGACTAAAATTTAATTTGTGGTTTGAATGTATAACTCTCAATAAATTTTACTAATGAAATAATAAAAAAAGTGGCAATGTGTCCTTGATTAAATTAAAATATTCATCCAACCATTGATCCCTTTGTGTACCTTACATACTCAAATAATTTTCTCCATAAATTTGACCATAAATTATTAAATAGGTGTTTATTTTATAATAATCTCACACCTTTTAGATTATTTTCCATATTTGAATTTATATGTCACAAATTTGTAATTTCTCAAACCAAATAATTCTTCTCCAATTGCACTTGTACATTTTTCATGGACACAATTTTTTATTTTTGGTAATCCACCACAAATGTTTAAATTTGCATCCAAACATGATTTGTTATAAAAATAATTGTCCATGTATTATCTCACAAAAAATGGTTCAAATTAATTAACTTGTTGATTTTTAAAAAACTTCAATGCTACAATCATGTAAAATGTTGTCAATATGTAAAGTACAATGTATATGGAAAACAAATTATAGTGCATTACAAAATCAACATGTGCCTACAATAATAAATGGTACATGTGTTATTTATTTTTACATAAAAAGGTTTGGCCATGAAAAATATAATTTACTAATATATTTTCTTAATTTTTTATTAAAAAACATATATTAAAATTTTTCTGGGTTATATCTGATGAATGTTTCAAATGTAGTTCAAAGTTTCAAGAAACAACTCTTATTTTCACTACATCTCTTATATTGGGTGAAAATGTTGTATTTTATTTCTAAAACTATGCAATCAAATCTTGGAGAGCATCATCTATAGCCTTTTCCTTTAATTGAATTATACCAAAGAATCAAATTATTTATTTTACATATCAAATTTATTTCATTAGTGATTTTGTATTTATGTTGAGTGCTCATATAGTTTTTAAATCAATTATTTTCTCATTATTTTAAAACCTAATGTACAATTTGTAGTTATACATTTGAAAACATTACAATATTTTTTGGATGTTTTCATTCATATATAGTATGATACACATCATCTAGATGTTCAACAATTTCCTTATATTCACCATCCATGTTCGATGTTATTAGTCATGGGGTATACATTTTATCTCTCCTATTAATAAATTTACTCATTCAAATAATCAACTCAAATTTTCATATCAAATTATATTATTTCAAATAAATATTCCCAAATTATTTTATCTAGTATTATTGGATGGAAGTATGATGTGACTAGATTCAACTTGTCTTTTTTTCCTCCTAGACTTGTAGTATTTCCTAGGTCTCTTAGATTCCTTAGGAGAAAATTTAGTTGAAAAAAAAATATTAATATTTAAAAAAATGGTAGTTAGATGATTTTATAACAAATATATAATATTATGTCTTTATTTAGTCTTTAAAATGTAAGAAGATGAGAAAACAGGGTTTTATCACTAGGTTTATAAACCTTATTCTAGGTCTATTACATCTTATTAGATATATTTGATAAAAATATAGGATTTAATGATTTAAAAAATTATTATTAATACTAATTTATTATTATTATTATTATTATTATTATTATTATTATTATTATTATTATTATTATTATTATTATTATTATTATTATTATACTCAAATAATATGCTTCACCATCTAATTTAAGTCTATTTCAATCAAAAAGACCCTAATAGTGATCCAACTCTTACATTCTTGGTCTGTATTTTGTTTTTCTAGGCCTGGTTTGTATCTTTCAAAAGCAACTTAGAATTTCAAGACCATTAAGGGGTTTATATATTCATAAACATATTATAATAATAAATTTCATGTTTTATAATCATTTTAAACTTCAATTCTTATG
Source organism: Torreya grandis (assembly GCA_037957365.1). Lineage (NCBI taxonomy): Eukaryota > Viridiplantae > Streptophyta > Pinopsida > Cupressales > Taxaceae > Torreya > Torreya grandis. Next base: position 193,281 of record JARHVA010008944.1, on the reverse strand, counting down.
CAAATTGGAAAACTTTCACCATTAGCCCTATTTAGGCCTAGTTGTAGGTTTGATATCACATAGTCATAAATATTTGGTCCCTTAGAGATTTTATATGATTTAAACCTATTTAATAACTTATAAAAAAACATTGTTGATCTCACTATAATTTTTTATAAATAAATAATTGATTTTATATAAGATATTTCCCTCTTTGTGGATCATAACCCTGACCTAGGGATTAAGGCCTATAGGTGACCCAAGACAATAAAGAATGAAAAATATCACGGATTTATGATAATAAAAGACTAATATTAACTTTAATATGATATTAGTACATTATATTGATTGTATCAAGCGGTTTTCAATTTTAAAAAAATCATGAAAGCATGCAAATCATTTCTTCTTTCATAGATTGTGTCATTAAAAACAACATTTTAGAGATTTGTAACTAAACAAAACATCATAAAATAATTTTCCAATACATATTAATAATAAAATAATGTATTAATACCATAAATATTCTAATAATAAACTTAAATATCAAAAATAATGTCTTCCATTGATGTCGTTTCCAAAGTTACATATTTGCCTCTATTAATACATAATGAAATTACACCATTTGTCCTACTAACTTAGTTTCTCTATTTCTCATGTATTTCATGACTCATTTTATATTTGTGTATATTATATGTCTTCCTAATTTATTTATAAAATTTTATTATTCTTGCTCCATATACCTATGATCTCTCAACCATCTATGGCATATCTTCAAACATGCTTGTTTTAGTCATCAATCTATGTTAAACATGCCTTGGATTCGTTTAATGTAGATTTATACTTAGTTATTTATTAAATTACATTTAAAACATGTATTTTAATCTTTATAACCCCTTAAAAATATATCCATTTAGAACTTGTTGAAACTTTTTAAACTCTGAGAAATATGCTCAAATGTCTTAATTTTCTATTTTGGAGAGACACAAAGAAGGAATATAAAATAGACTAGAATGGAAAAGAGAAAACCATTAAATATTATTTATTAATCATTTATGACCTATAAGACCTCATGAATGCCAAAACCATCATTATTTAAATACCTATATAGATGCACCCGCATCAGACTCCCAAAAAGCAAAAATTATTCATGAACTCTATTTCATGTGTCTTCATGGATGTTCTTATACATGTCAAAACCATTGGAAAATTATTTTAATATATATTATCTTACTCATAATTCCTCATTATAATTCACACATACCATCTTACATCCCATGATATACATATCATGTATATTAGTTGATGTAAACCTCCATTGTGATCACATGCATGTTTACCTAACTGTGGTTAGGTATATTTACCTTTTAACTCAAATTATTTATTAATATCAGTTCTCTCTATAGTTTCACCAAAAGAGTGAATTTTAAAATTTACAATTTTATTGATACAAAGACATACCAGACCTTCTTCTCTTTTCTTATATCCTCTATGTGATTGGACTACCTGTGATATTCAAGCACTAACTTCATTCATCTTTGTACTTTTTAGTTTTAGCTTTTCCTTGTCTTCTTCTGTTGAACCTACACATGAAGGAAACATATAAAACAAATCAATATTTTCATTAGTCCTTTGATGTCAATTATTAGATATGAAGATGAAATCCATAAATAAATTAGTCAATAAGACTTGAAGGAAGAAGAAAGGATTGCATACCATCATAGAAGTTATTTATTTCCTTTCTTCCACATATGGGTAGTCTACTACCATGTTATTCTCTTCATGTGTGTGATATTCCACCTAAATCCCTTAATTTTTCTCTTTCTTCATGGAAACATGTGAATATGTAATGCCTTAATTAACTAAGGTTGATTCTACTTCTTCACACTTATGAAATACTTCAAGATTTTACCCATCATAAAGTAATGGGCCTTCTTCTTCCTTGTTAGTAGCTATCACATCTAACACTTGATTCACAATGGCTCTTTTATCTATGGAATATTCATAACCACCTTATTATTTCTTACTATTTTCAAAACCAACTTTGGGTTATTCACTTAGTAATCTCACTATTTTGTTATCTTTCAAGATAATCTCCTCCTCACTTACATGTCTTTCCTGACCACCACAGACTGCCAATGAATCCTCTATAATATTCAAGGTTTATTTATCTTCTACATATAATCTTATATGAATATAATTTTCCATGACATAAATCTCTTGTGTTATTATTTATTTGTCATCAATCCCATTACAATCTAATTGAATCTTATCATGTTCATTAGCCAATTAATCAATGATTTTGTTATCATGTTTATCCAAGAAATTATGAGGTTCTAGTAAAAAATAGTTTACCTGAATAGGTGTAATAATTTTTTTGGTTTGGTAAATAATGTACAATTTACTTCTTATTCCTTTAACTAGTGTAAATTTAATAACACTTTATTCATCATCATCAATACCTAATTACTAAATTTTTTTATTGTTGTACCTTCATCTCTCAATGGAGTCCAATTAATTATTTTTCCATCTTTATAAAATGCATATGTTTCATTTCTTCCATAAAAAATTGACATATTTTCAAACCACCAAATCCTACCCTATAGGACATTACAAACATTTGTGGGCATAACATCACACAAAAATTCATCTTTGTAGCTACCTATTTCAAACTCTACCTTGAATTATTAATTTAATAATACCTAAGGTCCTTTATGAAATGATGACACCTTATAATGTGTTAGATGAGATAACTTAAACAATTTCAAGTTCTCAACCATACCTAGAGATACTAGATTATTAGTACTAGGACTATTTATTATCATTTTATAACACTTACCTTTGGACTTGAAGATGGTTCTAAACAGATTTTTCTTCTATGTTAGATCTTTGATCTCCTCGGTTAGTTTGAGAAGTATACTTTTCATAAATAAAGATTATCTTTGTTCATGTTTATCACAGGATCTTACACTACCTTATTATTAAACTTGAACATCCTCATTATGGTGCCTTACTTGTAGATAATCTATGAATTCATAAGATCAGTGGCCACATTGTTTTTAATTAAAACATTTTCCGAAAAATAATCCTCCACTATCTTTTGCATGTGGTTTTTTTTTCATATGAATGACCTTATCTTAGACTTTGACCTTGACTTATAGATCTGGTTTCTCCTTGATCACAACTTGAATTCATTTTTTGCAATCATGCTACCCTCTACCTTTCAATTGTAATATTTTCTTTAGAAAACTGAGTTTATTTATAGGATAGCTTTTCCTCTACTTTTATATCAAACTAGTAGGCTTATTTTATTGATCGTGGATATAGATAGTTGATTTCATCCTATATTTTGAACTTTATGCCATTGAGGTATCTTCAAAACTTTTCCACATCCTCATCTATGTGACTGCCATGATTCTTTTTATTATTTTTTACACTCATTTCCTTTTGCCTCTAATTTTGAAGTCTCTTGAACAATTATGTGTGATAATCTCTTCACATAAATTTGGATTTTAACTTTACTACCCTTCCATCCCATGATTTGATCTTTTGTTTACCTTTTCTTCTTATCTCATTCTAAATTCCATTTGACCATAATGAAGCATGTCCTTGTAATATTTTAGTAACATGATTTACCTTTTTATCATCATCTACTTCTTCATACACTAACTATTTATCTAATACACTAACTCCTCAACATTAAAACTAACCTAATACATAGAAACCTCAAATTTTGGATTTCAGATTACTTCCATAACTACCCTTATGAGTATGTCTTCTATAGTTCCCTATTATTCTTATTTTATCACATCTCTTTGCGGTTTTTCTTCTCAATCACTCATGTAACTCGATTACACCTACCTTATTTGAGTATTCTTTACTGTTTGTAATCATTCTTAGATGCTACTCATATTTTTCAAAAATTATTATATTATTAGTTGCCTCATATAACCTTATTTAGATTTTTCTATTCTAAGTACCATCCTCACAAGTTGCTTTCTATGATCTTGTTGTCCTCTCTTTTTAACTCTTCTTCATAGGATTTTCTTTCACAACCTATATTTATTATCTTTAATGAAATATACTCTTCTCTATGACACCTCTATAAACCAATAATTTTTATTTATCTATTTCTCTCTTCAACTCAGATCTTCTAATCTCTAATACCAATCAAATGTGACTAGATTCAGCTTATATTTATTTTCCTCCAAGACTTATAGTATTGCCCAAGAGAGAATAAAATTAAATTAAATAAAGAATTAATAGGATTCAAAATAATTTTTTTAATTATATTATTTTATATCCAATATATAATAGTATGTATTTATTTAGACTTGTAAAATTAATAAGGTGAGAAAATAAGGTTTTCTCACTAGTCTTTTAAACCTTATTCAAGGTCTATTACATATTATTAGATAAATTTGATCAAAATATAGACTTTAACACTTTAAAATAAAATTATTAAATTAAATTAAGGATTATTAAACTAAATTAATAAGTTTCACCATCTCTTTTAATTCTATTTCAATCAAAAAGACTCAAATAGTGCTCCAACTCTTACATTCTAGGTCTATTTTTTTCTACCATTAATATATATATTTTAGAAATAAATAAAACCTAAGAAAAAAATGGGTTTAATATATTCATAATTTTTTTATAAATTTCAAAATACATGTTTTATTATAATTTTTAACTTGAACTGTCAAGTAAATTTGGAAAAATTTGCCTCTAGCCCTATTTAGACCTAGTTGTAGGTCTAATATGACATGATCATAAATATATAGTCCCTTAGAGATTTATTTTGATTTAAAACTATTTAATAAATTATAATAAAAACTTAATAATATAATTACAAGGTTTCATAAATATCTAATGATTCATGTATGCAATCAGAAATGCATCAAATCTAAAAATCAATCCTAGCTCAAAAAAGATAGATCTTACTTATACTTTTGATTGGGAATACATCAAATAATTATGAACATGACCAATATGTATCTTATATACTCATTTATGGGATATTTTATCATAATAATATCACAAGTGAGGGTTCCAAATCCTTGATTCAAATAAAACCATGCAATAACCCTAATTAAGACCTATGTTTTCATATTCACTATACTAATATCAAGTAAAGCATAGAATTCTAAGATAGTGCTCACCAAAGCTTGTACCATAATATGGTGGTTTTTTAAACAATAAAACTTAAACATGCATAATAAAATCCTAATTAATATATGCATAGGTAATATCATAATGCATGTAGAAGATGAGTAGTATTATTAAAAAGCCATTACTTATGTTACTTCTATCTACTAAAGAGAAGAATAATGTTAGAGATACTTACCTAGAAAATTAACCCAGTGAGACTCAATATCTCCCTTAGATAATTTTTCTTCACAAGAGGTTTTTATGGTTTTTAAGGATCACTAATAAAGGCCAAAGCCTCAAAAACTTTTCCACAAGACTGGATTCTTCTCCATGTAGAAACCCGAACCTAAGACTCATCAAGTAAAATGGTGGAAGAGTAGATTATATAGATTCACAAGTAAATAATAAATATTGATGTCTATAAATTGGTGGAATAGATGTATTTATATATTTGTATCTAAGCCTAATCCATTTTTAAAAAAATAACTGATAAGGTCGACCCAATCAACCTTGTATCATTAGTGAAAAAACTCACTACGTCATGAGCTAGGTTGGCCAAAAGCTGACCTATACCCTAAATGAGTTTTACCAATAAGATTATAAGTTTCATCTAGTCAACATAGTCATATATACTATAAAATGGGGTTTTAAGTTAATAAAATGGCTAATGAAGGTGGAAAATGAGATGAGGAGAGTGCAAAAGAGGAGACAAAGCTTAGGATAATATTTATAGGAGTTAGTTGGATTGATAATAAGTGTAAATAAGGGAAAATAGCCCTAGGAATCACCAATGGTTTTCCCACCCCTTTCTCAGTGTACCCCATAGGGTGTGCACTCAGAGATATTGAGACTTGATGGGTTCCTATGAGATAGAAAGCATCATTAATTCATAATATTGAAAACATTATGCGAATACATATCCTCCATTCAAAGATCATCATGTTTCACTCAGGGGTAATAGGTGATGGTCCTTAAATAAAAAAACATAATAACACACAATGTTGAGGCTAAAAAAAAGTTCCAATATTCTAAAGTAAAAATAAGTGAAAGTAAAATGAATGAAAGGGAAATAATTGAAAATTAAATGTAATATGTACCTTGACTTACCTTTTTCACTATATGTTTGTATACTATGTTTTATTTTTTTATTTCAGAGGGTGTATAGATTACTTTTTACAAACCCAAGAATAAAACAAATAAAGATTAAAAAACAAGCAAATACAAGAAAGCCAAGATAACTGGTGTTATGTAGATAGGTTGTAATTGTAAATTTGGAAAGATGGGATGAGAAGTGATATGTTACATCAAATGACCAAATAAAAATTTAGAGTAAATCAAGTAACAAAAAATCCAAGGATACTAAAGTCTAAAAAACTCAAACAAGTAAAAATTAAGTAACAAAGGCAAACTCACCAAATCAATCCAAGGATACATGTCAAAAAGGATGGTAAAAAAACATCAATATGAAAGAAGTAACAATCCTTACTTATATAAATATGGGAAATAAAAATGTTAAAACAACATTGAGGAATGAGAAGTAACAATCCTTACTCAATCATCAATGAAAAAAAATTCATAAAAGGAAAAACAACATTGGTGAGTGATAAGTTACAATCCAACCTCATTTAACAATAGAAAAAACACAAGAAATTAGAAATGTACCTAGGTGTCTGCAAAAAGATGAGTGAAATAATGACAAATGGTAAAATAAAGCAAAGCACACTGGGAAATGTAGATCCATGGTGTAAAGAAAATTAATCCTAGTCACTGAAACCTATTGTTTTGTTTTAAGGATAGATAAAAATGAAATCAAGTAGTGCTACCATGTTTTTAAGATGTGAATCAGAAGCAAGTATAGAATAAGGGAAAATAGATTTAGAATCACATATGCCTATCATGGGGTGCAATGAAATGGGTGGAGGGAAGAATGAATAAAAAACTAAGGAAAAGTAACTCTTTATTGAAGTCAAGACACTGAAATTAGGTTTGTGAAAAAAAGAGGACTTTTTACCTTAAGGATTCTAAATAATTTCACTTAGCCACACAAGTCCTAAGTCAATAAATTAAGTATGTAGATCATCCCATGAAGGCTATATACATGAAAATTAAAATGGACCTACCTTCCCACATAGTGTTTTGTATTCCTCATGAACCCTTACAGAGCCATTAGTCTACTTCAAAAATTATGTACTTGTGTGATAAATTAGGTAGTATCATAGATTTTTTTAATTTTCCTATTCTTATCTTTTGGCCTACTACACCGCAATGGACCTAGACTCTATTATGATTCTAACTATGGATTTTGGCATTGGATTGGAGATAGGAGATGTGCTTGTAGTCATGTCTTTTGATGTGATTTTGAATTTTTATATTTGTATGTTACCCTTTTAATATCATTTCCTTTTATTTTAAATGATTTGGCTTTTGACTTTATTGATGATTTTTTCTATTCCTCCTTTATATAGATTTTGAAGACCAAACATGGGTGATAAATATGACTTTATTTTGAAGACTTGGGACATAATTTCTAAGAGATATAAATTAGAGAGCATGATGTCTAAGAGTCTCATAAATATAGGTAAAATAAAAGTCATATCTTGAATTCAACCTAGTTTTATAATATGTGGAGTGAAAAGAAAGGAAACCAAGAGGAATGAAACATGAAATAATTTGAATTACTTCAAATTGAAAAAAATGTGAAAAGTGGTGAAAAAAGCATATAATGATAGTAAAGTGTGATTCTTTATCATTAAAATGAGATAAATTAAAGAAATCATGTAAACATAGATTGTTGTCCAAATGTCATCTATCAAAAGAAGCAAAATTTAATGCTCACAACATAGATATAAAACTCATAACCATTACAAAACACATTCTAGAAAAGAAATGAAAAAGATGCTGAATTTATGTTGAAGGCCAGGTCTTATCCATGGTCTTACACTAAAAATCATAAAAGAGAAATCCAAGGGAATTTCTAAAACATTTGAAAAATAAATGAGGTAAAAAAGTGTGGTATTTGTGAGGAAGGCCAAGTCTTCTCCATGGTCTTACACTACAAATCACAATTGGGAAACTGAAAGGGTGTTAAAAAATGTATAAAAAATATGAAAAAAAGGGACTAAAATTAAATCATGAGTAATTCCAAGTCCAATCCATGGTTTTAAAATAAAAATAATGAGAAGAAGATGAAACAAAAAATACCAAAAGGAAGACTAAGGTTTGTAAAAAGAGAGAACTATTGTAGAGGGTGAGATTCATGCAAATAAAATACAAAAAGTGTTAGATAGATAGAATATATAAATTATGAAAATAATTATAGAAATATATGTTAATGTATTTATAAAATGTGAGAATGTGAGAGACAAGCGTATGTTTCTTGAAAGGTTTATTGAAGTTGAATTGGTTTGGTAGCATGTAATGGAGAATAAGAGTGGGCATTTCCATTTACCTTAATGGGTAATTGGATGTAGGGATGGGAATCACAAGACTCCATAGAGTATAAAATTATATGTGTATAGGCATATTAAGATGACCCAAAGGCTAAATTAATAGGTGGATGGGCATCACAAGATACCCCAAAAGCTGAAAAAAGGAAGAAAAGATAAGAAAGATAAGAAGGAAAGAGTACCCCATATAATATCTAAATAGATTAAAGTTATCCAAGAATATTATAATATAGGACATCATGATGATTCCAATAAAATTAATGGAATTCAAAGGAAAGATAAAATGGGAACTGATTTGGATAGGTAAGATAGTAGTAAGAATACAAAGTCAACTCGATTGACCTAATACTACAAACTGGGAAAAACATATCCTGATAAGGGTAAAAGGTTGACCAATTCAACCTAGTACTATTATCTAAATGGTAAAATAGATACAAAGTTAACTAAATTTATTGAGTATTTAAGAAAGGAAGGAAAAATACTCTTTAAGATACCATGTTGAACAAGTCGATAGTGTACTAAAAATAGGAAAATATGGTGTAATTTACTTGAAATCAAGAAATAAAAGTAAAAACACAAGCAATTGGTTTAATGAGAATGATCCAAATGAGGCACATAATAAAAAATCATGCACCAATGCTAACCAATGTAAGTTTTTTCAATACAACATTCAATGAACAAAAAATAAATAGTCAACTAAAAGTCAAATGCTAACTATGTGGTCATCCTGAATGTTATTATTATTATTATTATTATTATTATTATTATTATTATTATTATTATTATTATTATTATTATTATTATTATTATTATTATAAAGTGTTATTTTAAGTGTGATAGGGAAGTTGGCTAAAATTCAAGGACTAGAAATTAATTTTTGGATGGTTTCATGACATTTAGGTAGAAAGTGATATGTATTAGAAATGGTACTAGCTTGGTATTGGGCCTATCCCCTCACTTAACAATCTCATAAACATAAGAATGGCAAGTGATTTGAAGATATATACCATTAACATTGTGTTTATAATTGGCCATAAAAAAAAATTAGCTTCCCCCTTAGTGATGAAATCCAATTAGGTAGTCCTTTGGTAGACAAATGTTTAAATGTATTTTGAATTTATGTTATTTGGTAGTGTGTGCAAGAAAGATAAAAATAGTGAACATAAATAGTATATTCAAAAACTACCTAAATATACTATGTGATATATTGTAAGCATGCAAACAAATAAAAATTAAAGTGAGAAGTAATTACTAGCAAATAGTTATTGTTTCCCAATTTTAAACATAGTACAAAGTTAGTTTTAGATGACAGTGTATGGAAACATTATAGAACTGAGTCGACAGGGTCGTTACTAAACTATAAAGTTAATAGTCCTTAAGAAATAAATCAACAATATCAACCTAGTCTTTTAGACAAAAGATATAATATGGAACTATGTTGACTAGGTCGACCTAGTTTGTTTTATGATTGTAGTTTTAAAGACTATAGATTTTTTAAATAGAAATATAAGGAAGAAATGAATTGAAAGAGAAATAAAGAAAGCAACCTTGGTGGGTTGGATGATGTTAAGGATTTTGAAACTTATGTTGAAGTTCCTTAAATATTGCTTTCAAGTTTTACAAGCTCTATTGATTGGGTTGACCTAGTTCCATAATTTTATATTTATTAAAGCCTATTAAGATGACTATACTAGTATAGTTGACCTAGTTTACTATTTTAGAGTTTAATAAGAGATTAAGTGACATATTTGACATATTTTGCTATCTAAAATTGAATAATAGTACTATGTTGACATATTTGATCAAGTAATATGTATTTGACGAAGACCTAAATAGAAATAATAGATTCATTTTGATGTGACTATACATTAAACCTATGCATAAATGTTAGAAACTATACCAAACAAGTTGAAATATTATCAAAAATGTATAATAATAGTAAATAAAATGACATAAATGAAAAATTTGAAAAAAACCTATAAGGATTAGATTCACATCAAGTTCATAGGAATGTATGCAATAAAAAATGCATTAGATCTACAAATCAATCCTAGTATAGAGAACATAGATCTTGATTATACTTTTGATTGGGGATACATTAGACAATATAAAACATGACCAATATGGATATGCTAAACCTAATTAGGGGATTGCTGATCAAAATAATATAACTAGGCAGGGTTCTAAAGCCTTCAGTCTAGCAAAACCATGTAATAACCCTAATTAAGTCTTATGTTTTCAAATTCACAATACTAATAAGAAGTAAGGTAAAGAAATATAATCTATTTATAACCAAACCTTATGGCACAATATGGTGGGGGGGAGGGGTTAGTAAAGATGCATAATATAATCTTAATTAAGCTATGTACAGGTAAGAGCCTAATACATGGAGAAGAAGAGTAATATTATTCAAAAGCCATTACTTATGCAACTTCTATCTATTAAAGAGAGGATAAAATTTAGAGATACTTACATGGAATACAAATCCATTGAGACTCAATCTTTCCATTGGCCAAAGGATATTTGTAGGAGGTTTTTATTGTTTGTAAGGATCATTAAAAATGTCCAAAACATCCTAGACTTCTATATAAGACTATATTTTTCTCCAAGTAGAAACCCTAAGATAAAATTTCATAATTAGAAGGGTGGAAGAGAAAATTTTAAAGAAGTGAAAATTAATAATAAATCTTGATGTCTCTAAGTAATGGTAGAACAGATGTTTTTATACAAGCATATCACACCCTAAGCCCTTCCAAAAAATTTATCTGACAAGGTCGACCAAGTTGACCTAGTAACATTATTCACAAAAAATTAATAGTACACAAGCTATGTCAGCCAAGATCCAACCTAGACCCTAAATGGTTTTTACCAATAAGAGTACAAGTTTGACCTAGATTACATAGTCATGTAAATCATAAAAAATCATTCTAGGTTAAGAAAAGGGATAATGAAGGTGGAAAATAACTAGAGAATTTTGGCAAAGAGGAGACAAAGCTTAGGGGAATGTTTTTAGTAGTTGGTTAGATTGATAATAAGTTAAAATAAGGGACAATAATCTTGAGAATCACCAATCATTTACTTTCACCTTTCCTAGTGTACCCCTTAGGGCATGCACTCAGAGAGATTGAGACTCAACAGGTTCTTGCGAGATAGAAAGCATCAATAATTGATAATTTTGAAAACATTACATGTATACATATCCCTCATTTTAATCTCATCATGTGTCACTCATGTGTAATAAGGTATGCTGTTTTGAGAAAAGAACATAGTAACACACAATGTTGAGGTTAAAAAAGTTCTATTATTTTAATGCAAAAATAATTGAATGTAAAATGAATGGAAGGGAAATAACTAAATATTAAATGAAATTCATACCTCGACTTACCTTTATCACTAGATGTTTTTATGCTATGTTTTTAGTTTTGATTTTTGAGATTGTAGAGACTAATTTCAACAAACCTAAGAATACAAAACAAAAGAGAAAAAAGCAAACACAAGAAACCCCAGATAACTAGTGTTATGTGGATGGGATATACTTGAAAAAAATTCAAGATAGGGTGACAAGTGTTATGTTAGACCAAATTATCAAGTGAAAATTTAGAGTAAAATGGGTAACCAAAAATAATAGGCTACTAAAGATTGAAAAACTCAAACAAGTAAACCTTAAGCAATAAATACAGACTCACCAAATCAAACAAAGGATACATGTAAAAAATTATGGTAATCAAACATCAATGTGAAATCAGTAGTAATTCTTACTTAAACAAAGATGGAAAATCAAAATGGTAAAACAACATTGATGAATAAGGAATAACAATCCTTACTCAATCATTAATGAAAAAAGTATCATAAAAGGGAAAACAACATTGATGAATGAGAAGTAAGAAGCTAACCTCACTCGATAATGGGAAAAGTATAAGAGAGTAGATATTGACTCAAGTCTCCACAAAATGGTGAGTACAATAATGAAAAATGGTAAAATAAACCGAATCACACTAGTAAATATAGATCCATGGTGTAAAGAAAAAGAATCCTAGTCACTCAAACATATATTTTGTTTTAAGGTTAGATAAAACTAAAATTTAGTGCTAACATGATTTTAAGATGTGAAGAAGAAGGAAGTATAGAAGAATGGGAAATAGATTTAGAATCACACATGCTTATCAAGGGGTGAATTGAAATAGGTAGAGGGGAGAATGAAGTAAAAACTAATGAATGATAACTCTTTATCAAAGTCTAGACACTCAAATTAGGTTTGTCAAAACAAGAGGACTTTTGAGCTTAAGAACACTAAAGAAATTCTCTTAGCCACACAATTATTAGGTCAAAAAATGAAGTATGTAGATCATCCCATGAATTCTATATGCATGAATTTTAAAATTGACCTACCTTCCCACAATGTGTTCCCCATTCCTCATGACCCATTATATAGTTGTTAGTTTACTATGAAGATTAGGTACTTTCATGAGAAATTAGGTTGTGTCATAGAGTTATTTAAATTATCCTATTCCAATCTACTAGATTACTGCATGCCAATGGACCTAAACTCTATTGTGAGGCTAAGTGTGCATTTTGATCCTCAATTGGAGATAGGATATGCGCTTATAATCACATATTTTGATGTGATTTTTAGTTTTGATATTTATATGTTGCCTTTTTTATATCATTTCCTTTTATTTAAAATAATTTGGATTTTAACTTTCTTGATGAAATTTTCTATTCTTCCTCCATATAGATTTGGAAGACCAAATATGGGTGTTAAAAATGACTTTCATTTGAATACATGGGACTTGGTTCTTAACTGAGAGAGCTCAGATAACATGGTGTTTAAGAGTATCATAAATTTAGGTAAAATAAAAGTGATATCTTGACTTCAAAATTTTTTTATCCATTATGAAATTAAAGGAAAGGAAATCAAGAGGAATGAAACATGAAACAATTTGAATTACTTCAAATTGTAAAAAATGTGAAAAATGGTTAAAATGGGATACAAGGATAGTAAATTATGATTCATTGTCTAATGAGGGAAATAGATGAAAATATTCCATCATAGAATGTTTTCCAAATTTCATCTATCAAAAGAAGAAAAAATTAAAGCTAAGAACAAACATAAAGAACTCGTAACAATTACAAAACACATTCTAGAAAAGAAATGTAAAAGATGGTGATTTTACGAGGAAGTCCATGTCCTATCCATGGTATTACACTAAAAATCATAAAATAGCAACCCAACAAGGTGTATAAATCATGTGAAAAATAAATGAGACAAGAAACACATTGTATTTTTTAGGAAGGTTATGTCTTGTCCATGGTCTTACACTACAATTCACAAATGAGAAACCCAATGGGTACAAAAAAGTGTATATAACGTATGAAAATAAAGAGATTAAAAGTACATCATGAGAAAATTTGAGTCCTATCCATGTTTTTACAATGTAACTCATGAGAAGAAGAGGAAATGAAAAGATGAAAAGGTTAGACTAAGGTTTGTAAAAAAAAGACATCTGTTAAAGAAGGTGAGACCCAAGTAAGTAACCTAATTTTTTTTTTATATATAACATATATAAAGTATGAAAAGAAGGGAAACAATATACATTAACATATACATTAAGGATGAAATTGTGAGAAACAAGCCTATGTTTCTCAAAAGGTTTATTGAAGTTTAATTAGTTTTGTAGAATGTAATGGAGAATATGAGTGGGCATCACAATATGACCCAATAGGTAGTTGGATTTAGGGATGGGAATCATAAGATGTCCTAGAGTCTAAAATCTTATGTGGGTGGGAATCAAATGATTCCCCAAAGGATAAAGTAATATGTGTATTGACATCGCCTCATGCCATAAAATATGAAAAGAGGAAGAAAAGATAGGAAAAGATAAGAAGGAAATAGTGCCCCATATAGAGTCTAAATGGATTAAAGTTTTCCAAAAATATTATGATAGGGGATTTTATGATGACTAGAATAAAATAAACATAATGCTAAATAAAAATAAATAGGGAACTGAATTGAGTACGCATGACAATAGTAAGAGTATAGAGTCAACTGGGTCAACCTAATACTGCAAACTAGGAAAAAAAGGTTGATAAGGATGTGAGGTTGACTAGGTTGACCTAATACTATAACCTAGATGATAAAAGAGGTACATATTCAACATGGTTGACTCTATACTTTAAGTATAAAGCAAAAATAGTCTATAAGAGACTGTGTCGAATAGATTGATAGTGTACTAAAAATATGAAAATATTTCAATAATGTGCTTGAAATTAATAAATAGAAGTAAACACACAAGAAATTGGGTCAATGAGAATAACCCAATTGAGGCACATAGTAAAAAACCTTTCACCAAATATGGCCAATGCAAGATTTTGTAATACAACATATAATGAGGAAAGATCAAGTAGTCAACTAAAACTCAAATGCTAACTAAAAAGTCATCCTGAAATTTGTTATAATTATAAAATATTATTTTAAGTGTGATAGGGAAGTTGGTTAAAATTAAGGAACTAGAAATTAATCTATGGATGGTTTCAGAACATTAAGCTAAAATGGATTTGTGTTGGAAATAACACTGGCTTGGTTACGGGGCCTAACCCCTATCTTCACAATCCCGTAGTGATAAGGGTATCAAGTGTTTTACCAATATATACTATTAACCATGTGTTTATGTTTGGCCAAGAAACCAAGTCAGCTTCCTCCTTGGTGATGAAATTTAAATAGGTGGCCTTGGGTAGACAAATGTTTATATGTGTTTTGAACTTATTTGATATGGTAGTGTATCTAATAAAGAGAAAATTAGCACAAATAAATAGTATATTGGTAAACTACCTAATTAAACTATGTCATATATTCTAAGCATGTAAAAAACTAAAAATGAAAGTTTGAAGTAAATTACTAGCATATAGTTGTTAATTCCTAATCTTATGCATAGTACAGAGTTTGTTTTAGATGATAATGTATGCAAATATTAAAAAACTGAGTTGATAGGGTCATAATTGTATTATAGAATCAATAGTCATTAATAACTAGGTCAACCAAGTCAACCTAATATTTTAGATAGAATATAGAACTAGGTCATCTAGGTTGACTTAGTTTTTTGTATGATTATAGTTTTAAATACTGCAAAATTTGTAAAATACAACCATAAGGAAGATCTAAATTTAAAGAGAGAAAAAAAGAACCTTGGTGGGTTGGATGATGCTGAGGACTAAATTTATGTTTAATTTCCTTGAACATTAATTTCATGTTATGCCAATTGTGTTGATTAGGTCAACCTAGTTTTGTAATTCCCAATTTGTCAAAGAATGTTAAGATGACTATATCAAATTGGTTAACCTAGTTTACTTTTTGAAGCTGAATAAAAGAATAAGTTGACCTAATCAACATAGTCTAGTATCTAAAAATGAATAAGAGTATTGTGTTGACATATTTGATCTAGTAACTTATATCTGAAGAAGACCTATACATAAAAAAGATATTCCTTTCGATATGATTGTGTGTTAAACCTATGCATAGAAGTTAGAAATTATACCATCCCATTCAACCTAGTATCATAAATATATAAAAATAATAAATAAAATGATATAAATCAAAAAAATAAAATAAAACCTATAAGGGTTAGATTCAACTCAGGTTCATTGTAATCTATGCAATTACAAATGCATTAGATCTACAAATCAATCCTAGGTCAGAGAAGATAGATCCTACTTGTAATTATAATTGGGGATACATCAGATAATCAAAAACATGACCAATTTGGATCTGCTAGACTTGATTAGGAGATATCTCATCATCATAATATCAGTTAAAGGGTTATATATCCTTTAATCATTAAAAACCATAAAATAACCCTAATAAGTCATATTTTTAAATATTCACTATACTAATAATTATTGGTATTCTAGATTTACACCCTTAGAAAGTAAGGGGATTGCTTAGATCTTCCTACTCAAATCTATTCCAACCTGGGACTAATATTAGGATATGGGTGTCCTAAGAATGGATTAGACCTCTGGAGAAGGGTATCTTCCTTTTAGATCTATCACCTAAACTAGACCTAATCTAACACTTGCTTGGAAAAGAGATCAAGAGACATAATAATATATGAAATCATGTCCAATGGGTTAATGCAATAGTAATTGGAATAGTTCTACTTTGGAAAAAAACACACTATGAGACCCATTCAAGACCAATGAATATCAATCTCACATAAATATTTCACAATAAGGAATGAATCAATTATTAATCTAGCATGAGAGGGAAGATATTCACTTTCAAGCTAAAAAACAAACTACAAATTACACTTATAATGGCCTATGAGAAATATCAAACACTTAGTGAAGGTGAGGAAAACTCAGATATAAATAAGAAACATACATTCACATAACTATAATACATGAATTCATAGAACACATTTCAATCTAGCTTTGAAAAATGATAGAATTTGGTCTTTATTGCATCAAAAGGTGTCATAGTACAATTTTTTTCATAGCCTAAGCAAGCCAAAGGATAAGAGTGTAATTCCCTAAAAAAAATTAGAGATTTCTTCCTAAAAGTTTTAGAGAGCCACAATGTGGTAGAAAATGGAACATATATAGAAAAATAAAGAGGAAGAGGGAACTGTGATGTATTAACACAAGTTTGAGGATGATGACTCATGAACCTATCAATAAGGAGCAAATTTCTTAAAAGAATTATATTCCCAATTCCCTTATACCTTATCCAACCTCTAGGTCTCCTTCTTGGAATTCCATGTCATTATCTATCAGATCTATTGACTAGGACCATCTCTTGGAATTCACAAAATTGTGCCACATATGGTTTGTGTGGCCATGGTTACCTCCTTATTGTAAATATAACCCTTAATGATAGGTGACACACCTCTCCATGGTCACATTTACATTTGTATCTACTCCAATATCAAACATAGGTCCATTATAAGTGAAAACCAATTCAATTATTAGTTTTCATAGTCACAATATCTATGAAAACCTGTAAACTATTTTATCCTAATTGAGCTATGTTATTTTGTCTTCAATCTCTATATTAGTCCAAAAAGACCTATTTTATCTATATGGATCTCTATTGACAATGTTTGGTCCCTCTAGTTCCACCTAGATCTTGCTCAATCTCTAGTTCTTTTGTTTTTATCTTGCCTATCTAGGTTAAAAAATGCCTTATCAACTTCCATCAAAATGTCCTAGGCTAGACCTTTGTTCATTTTTTGTCAGTTACTAACTCATACCGTTTACATTGTGCAAAAATATCTTTATGCTTATTGATCTCATAGATATGTTCACTTATTGACTTTGATCCCACCATTAGATATGGATATATGAATGCATGCGATTCCTCGATCTTCTACTAGGACCCAATGACTTTTGACACTTGTCCTCTTTATATTCATCATCAAGATCTTCTGACCCTTTTGACTCATCTCACTCTGTTGATCTTGATATATGATTAAATGCACTCAATTTATCTTCTAGGTACTGGCAAACACTATTAGGTTGCCTAGTTCCATTAGATCAAGGTGTATAATTGAATTTGAGTCATTGATCTTAAACCTATTTAAAACCCTAATGTCTACTTTAAGATGCTTAAATTTTATGTTCACATGAACATTAGTTGAGATTTTTGTAGATGTATTTGACATCCCATAGACCATCAAAATTACGCACCGATAGATGTTTCAGTGGCTTAAATTTGATATCTGTACAAATGTATCCCATTATTTGATTAACTTTGAAGATTTTATATATTGAATCACAAAAATCATGAAGTGACCAAATTAGATAGATATGTTATTGATGTCAAAAGTATTCTACCCACTTAATCCATTGATTCTAGGATATTTCTAAGTGGATATAAAAAAAAGCTCAAACAAGCTTGTCATGCATTTTTACATGATGTTTGTGTGACTATTTAGTCATTATAATCTCAATAGATATTTAATGAGGCTTAAATTTGACACCTACATGACCATCTTGATTTATGTGACCAAATTCAAAACTCCATAACTTAATCTAGGAAGCTTGCATGGACTTAAAACTTGCAAGATATATTCTTGGAAAAAAGAACTATATGTCACTACAATCCCATTGCCCATGAGGCCTTTTGAGATTATTTATAAAATGTGCAAGTAAACTGGTTTGTTTATTTCTTACATGATGTTATGGAAATGGTTTGGTTCCTCAAATTTGCATAGTCAATATTTTTCTCAATCTTTCAAGGTTCTGATGATCTCTTAAATCTTGTGCAACCTGGTTCATGTTTTTTGACACCATGAAAACTATTCGGACCCTTCACCTGAAATTGTAGACCTATCCCTTAAAAATAAATTACATCACCCTTTAATCTTTCTTAAAGTGTTTATAAAATATTTTCAAAATCTATATGATATCCACTTGAGGTCTATCTACTCCTCGTGGCATTGGGTTATTCTTCAATAAGGATCCTACTCCTTCCACTGAACTCTTAAACTAGGCACATTTTTGGTATGTAGACCACATTTGGTCAACACATTTAGCAACTTGGTTGGGTAGAATGCCTATTATGATTGAAAAATCAGACCAAATACATGAATCTTGGATCAATTACATGACATATGGACCATTTATAATATTATAAGATAGACTTTTAACTTACAAAATCTAGAATTCCAACATATAGGGAAAGAAACAAACTTTAAATGGAAACTAACTTAATAAATCAAAAGCAACTAACATATCAAACAACTTGAGAAATTATTTGGGATAAAATAGAAGGGAAACTAATGTCTTAGAAAAAACATAGATAAAATCCAAAATAACGATCTATAGGGGACTTAGCTTCCTTAATAACAGTGCTTTAGATGTATCCCATTGACTGGGATATGAAGATCTTCACCATTCATCCTTGTGAGTTGGAAAGAATTAAGGAATTTACAACTAGAGACTGTGTATGGACAACTACAAAGAGATTAAAATATTGTGTACCTTCTATATTATCTCTATCCTCATGCAATTCGAGGATCAAATTTCCTTCTTGGAAATTTCTTGAAGGATCTCCTTTATCAAAATATTTCTTCACCGTTGCTTGGTGGGCTTCCATATCTAACATGGACAAATGCCTTGTCTCTTCTATCTCCATGGGCTTAGAATATATGATTTCCATTGGCTCATTCTCTAAAATCTCAAGTTGATGCATTAATTTAAAAGTAAGGAATTCAATAGAAATAGTCATTCTTTCTTCCATACCATATACTAGATTGTATGGAGAATTGGAAATTGACCTCTTATAGGTGATCCTACTAGCCCAGAGAACTAACTTCAATTTGAGATACCATGCTTTTTGATTGTCTTCAATTATCACACTAATAATCTTTAATAAATTCTTGTTAGTGGATTTAGCGAGGCCATTGTCTTGTGGATAATAGTTTTATGAGGTAATGAGAAAAATACTATGATAAACTACCTACTAGATGATCTTATACCTTAAAAAATTCATAGCATTATCAAAAATTATAGTTGAAGGGACCCCAAATCTAGTAAGTAGACCTTCATTGAAATCTAAAACATTAGTTTTGTTGGCTTCCTTTAGTGCCACTTCCTCTATCCATATACTATAATAATCTATGGCAAATAGGATCCAGTTTGTCCTAAGCTTTAAGGGGGTTTAATGATACCAATAATGTCCAACCCCTATTTGACAAAGGGTTTATTCACTTAAATTGGATAGATAGGTAAGGCTACAATCTTAACCTTTTATAACAAATGTCACATTATCTACATTTTCTTACCCATGTATGATAATGACCAAATAAACTTGACCAATAATACCCACCTCCCATGATCTTATAGTCTATGATCTTTGTTAAATAATGTTTACCACCATGTCCATCATGGAATTATTGAAGTAGTCTCTATGTTTGACCTATTTTTATGCATCTTATCAATATGCCATTGATATTCCTTTTGAATAACACATTATCAACAAGAAGGAAAGTAATTGATTGCAATCTAAAATATCTCTTCTTTGAAGGTGATAGATGAGAAGGATAAACACCATCTTGTAAGTATCTTACCATATCTTGGAACCAATTAGAAGATGAGGTCTAATTAGTTACAAATTTTTCATAATTTGACACAATAACCATTCCATTAGTCTCCTGAAAGTCTTGGGCCAGATGTTCACAAAGTTCTTTGCCTCTAACCAACTTTGTGACCTTGATCTCAACATCATATTCCATGAATTTGGTTATTCAACCAGCACTTTTGTCATTTATATCCTTTTTCAAGAGAAATTATTTGAGACTTGGATGTGCAACCATTATATGTATATTATTATTAAATAATAAGTACCTAAACTTTTTAAGAGACCTTATGACTAAAAGTATATGCTTCTCAATAAATTAATACCTTGTTTCATATTCTTGTAAGCCTTGACTGAACAAGGCCATTGGATTCTCTAAAGCCTCTTTATTCTATTACATGAGAATACCTAAAATTATGTTAATGTTAACATAGGTGTATAATAATAAATCCTTTATGATGTCAGGGTTAAGGAGTATAGGATCACTATCTATAGCTTTCTTGATCTCTTCAAACCTTCTTACTCCTTCTTTTGACCAATTGAAATGTTGACCCTTATTTATCATGGTTGTGAGTAGCCTAGCTAAAGTAGCAAAATTTAAAATATTTCTCCTTGTGAAATTGATCTTGCCCAAAAATATTTGCAATGATTTCTTATGCTTAGTCAAGGAAAGTGAAAAAATTGAGTCTATCCTATCAGGATCTATGCTTTTACCATATTTTTGAAATCACATGTCTAATAAGCCTACCTTCATTGATAGAGAAAACATTTTGTTCTTAGATTCAAAGATACTCTAAATTCCCTTCACCTTCAAAACACTTGTTTGAGGTGAATCATATGGTCATATGCACTATTAGAGAACACTAATATATCATCTAGATAAACAAGTATACACTTTTTAAGGAGACCTTCAAATTCTATATCCATAAATTTTTCAAAATTTGCTCTATCATTAGAAAAACAAAATGGAATTTTTTTGTTTGCAAAATTCCCCCATTTTGTGGTGAAGGATATTTTAAACTGGTCTTCTTCTTTGACCAAAATCTATTTATACCCACTATAGCTATCCAACAAGGAGAACATTTCTGAGGCTACAACTAGCTGTACGATTTGTTCTATTGATGGAAATGGATAGTGGACTTTAAGAGAGGCATTTTTAAAGGCATAAAAGTTAACACATATCCTGATTTCAAATTTATTTTTCCATACAAGAATAAGGTTTTCCACCCAAGTTGAGTGCTTAATTGGAAATATTATAGATGACTCGATGAGATTATGTAGATCAGCTCTCATCAAAGGTTAAACATTTGGGTTAATAAGTTTTTGTCTCTTTCTAACTAGATTGGTATCATCTCTAACTCAATTTTATGTTGAGGTATACTTGGATCAAATCCTTTAAATTCAATGTACTTCCATGTAAAGACATATGCAAAACTTGAACATAACTCAATAAAAGTTTCTTTTTTTTGAAAATGTGAAAACTCTTCCCAAATTTAAGATCTTGCTAGTGGTAATCTCTACATTTGTATAGTGTTGTTCCTTGGTTGATAAATAATTTTTTTATTTTCTCAATTCATCATATTTTTTGGATATATTTTCAAGGGTGACCAACCCTTTAGGGAACTTTTTTGTCTTTAATTGCATAATCTTGTCACCATATTGCTACAAATGCTTGTCTTGGATTTTTAAAGAGAATTCAGTTTGCTTTTATAAGAATCTAACAATATAACTATCATCTTCAAATACTTTATAATTATTATGTTTGTCTAGGATATAAGGCCTCGCAATTACTTTGATGTGTGATTGAATTTTTTTATTTTTTATGTCATCTAGGATACTAAATCTTACCCAATGGTAGCTTGCCTATCTGTATGCTTCTTCTTATTTCTTAATATAGATTAAATATTGAAAACTTGAAATTATTTAACTAGGTTCCATAGTCTATGATTATTGGACCTAATTAGTGGTTTCTATCATATATTAAGTCCCCTTACTTGGAAAACTACTAGTTCACTATCTCCAAAAATATGTAAAGAATTGAGCTTCATTTTTATTTCCCATTGAAAATCATGTACTAGTGTTTCCTATTTAGTAACATTATTGAAATAACCAAAATAAAAATTTAGATAAGATAAATACCTTTGATTGTATAGAGAAACTAACATCATTCTATCTCTAGTGCCATGTTTATTCTTGGAATCATCAAAATATAGTTGTCATAGGCCATCACTAGGCTGATAATCAATGATGGAATTAGTGTATCATTTTCATGAATACAATAGACACTGAGTCCTTATTAAATTAAATTATAGGGATCATTTCCATGCAAATTAGAGGACCACTCATCAATAAAAGGATTTGGGACTGAATCTAGAGGTGATTCAGATTCCATCTCACTATTTTCTAGTAACTTGTCTGAGATAACACAATTAGTGTTCACCATTCTTGGCATATGTGGATCCAAATGAAATATTAAAATACGTTAAAAATATATTATAACCTTAGTATCATACCTAGTATTTAAAATTAAATAGGTCCAATCAGCTTATAAATATCCTTCAATATTTGAATTAAAGTCTCTTGACAGACACATGGCAAAATAGGGAGATAAGTCTACTACTAGTACATCTTGGAAAATGATAACATTTGGGAAAGCATGTAATGTAAGTTTTAGATATTTTATTATGCCTACTAACTTTGTTTTTGACCCAAATTATTTTAATACTCTTTTATTATTTGGCTTATAGATAAGACCAAGATTGTCTAAAATTTATTTGGGCATGACAGTGCTGCTAGCCCCATTATCTACCATATAATTGTAGGCTAAGCAGTCACTAATGATCAAAGAGAGATAAAATGGAGGGGTTATATTTGATTTTAAATTTTTTTTCCACCTTTTTCATGTTATGTACCTACTGATTAGGTTACTTGATTTTTTGGTCTGACTTTGCGAAGATAGCTCTTTATTTCTCAGTTGGTTCTTTAGATACCTTAGGATCTAAAAGATATTGAATAAGCATTTCCTTTTGCCCTCAAATGCAAAGTAATCTGACATGATAATTATAACATTTTATTTATTTATTTGATATATTATGCTAAAATATGCTCTGCTAACCTTTGGCTGCAACTTTAGAGCCACTAGTTATTCTCTAGTTAGAGGCATTTGGGGAACCTTCATTGTCTCTGCATTTTGAATCTTCTATGATAAAGGAACAGCAACTTGATTATTGACACTCTTATAAATAATATTAGGAACACTATAAGTATTGATCACATCTTGAGATTCTTCAACTAATCTTCTTTAATTTCTAGTTAGAGTTACAACTTTACCATTTGTGTTTCTAGTTTCACAAACTTGGTTAAATTCAATATGATCATCTAATTGCTAATTAACATTGATATAATTATGATTATTTGGAAAATTTTGATATTTTAATTGGAATTGCATATGCATGTCTTGATATTGACCACCTTGAAGAGATGTCTCTTCTTGTGTCATTTATGGCATAGTAATATCTTGTGATAACAATGTTTGATTTTGAGTGTCATTTGGATTACAAGGCTACCAACTTGAATCTTGCATCAAGTTATTTTGAGGAAGAATAAATTTTGAGTAGGAAATTACATTATAATTAAAGGATGAATATGGCTTATTTTGGGTTATGTCTCCTTGATCTTTATAAGGTTTCCTATTATCCTTAAAACCTTGATAAGGGGGTCATTGGTTATTGGAAGACTCATAAGTTTTCTAGTTTTGTTATTGATAAGGTCTACCTTGGTATTGTTGTATCTTAAGTTGAATAATCTCATTTCTAAAATCTTGTAACATGATTTTCATATCACCAATATCATTAGCTTGATTATGAGGGGCTATAGATATAATCTAGAGAACTTGAGGAGGAGGAGGAACAAGTTGTAAAATTAGGAATATTGGCATTAGAGGCATTGGATCAAGTTTAATAGACTGTATTAAGCTATTTTCTACTCTTATTATAATTTCATGGGCATTAGGTAAGGTATTACCACCCATATATTGTATCATGACACTTATATTAGAATTAAGGGCCTTAAGTTAGTACAAAAATGCATACTCTGGAGATGGTCTAACCAATATAGGAATCCAATTCCATGTATATTATAATCTAAGGTTAAAATCAGAAATCAACTCATTCATGTACCTTTATATGGCAATTAGTTATTCAACCAAAGATAGATGATCAGACTTGTCTTCAAATTGCCTAACGAAGGTTACACCTAACTCATCCCAAGTAAAAATGTAAGTAAAAGGGAGGTTCATATACCATTGTAATGCTTTTTATTTGAATGAGGTAGCAAACAATCTGATAACCATATTATCTTGAGTAACATTATGAATAGAACATAGATTGGTAACATATTGGATTGCTCAATAGTGGTAGTTTTATCCCATTCTCTTAAGAAGAAAAGGATAATTTTTAGGGTAGACACAGGGATGTCATTATATTGGGATAAATTTAGGGGACTACCCCTATTTAAGAGAAAAAAAAATTTGATTCCTAATAACTATTTGGGAAAAATGGATTTAGCTTGTGGGGACAATGGATTGGACTAAGACAATATGATAACCAACAAATGAATTATTCTTTTGAGGATAAGGGGTTGTCTTAATGAATATTTATCTTTTATAATAATTAGAAGGTACTTCAATATGTTAAAAAGGAATACCTTTAATTGATGATCTTTTTTTAACCTTTGGCCTCAAAACACTATCTGAAAGATCATATGAAATTTGAAACTTGAAGGATATTCAAATTTTGATGATGGTATATGTCTCCTCCTTCTATGACTTCTTTCTCTCAATATTCAAACTTCAATTATGCTAAAGAAGCTAAGTCCCACCAAGTGTGCCAAAACTATTGGTGTTTTAGATTTACACCCTTGGAGAGTAAGGGGATTATTCAAATCTTTCTACTCAAATGTAGTCTAACATAGGACTAGTCTTAGGATATGGGTATCCTAATAATAGATCACACCTCTAGAGAAGTCCAACTTATTTGTAGATCTATCACCTAAACTAGACCTAATCTAACACTTTCTTGGAAAAGAGATAGAGAGACATAATAATATATGAAATAATGTAAAATGGTGTGATGCAC
>JARHVA010008944.1:137500-162500 GCA_037957365.1 Torreya grandis | reverse complement strand
TCCTATGTATTGGCCAATTGGGTTACCCCATGCAGTCAATGATAGATTGCCTCTTGTACAAAGATGGAGAGTAGACTAGGTAGCATAGGCCATGCCCAACATGACTACTCTATAATTAGTGAGACACATAAACATGATATGGTAATCATATGAGCACATAATA
This sequence comes from Torreya grandis, assembly GCA_037957365.1. Classification (NCBI taxonomy): domain Eukaryota; kingdom Viridiplantae; phylum Streptophyta; class Pinopsida; order Cupressales; family Taxaceae; genus Torreya; species Torreya grandis. The sequence goes on along the minus strand of JARHVA010008944.1, from coordinate 162,337 downwards.
ACTACATGGGTCAGCTATCACATAGTTGAACCAATGATAGCAAGGATAGAAGTGATTAAACACTACATGTGGTGGAAAGAGTCACATCTAGTGGTATAGGTACTAGGATATATGGTCCTACCTCATCCAACAACATTGATACTAATTATTGAAAAGTGGTTTTAACATGTGAGAGAGCCATATGGAAGGAGAGGACTAGGACCACTGATAGTAAAATTGACACTCAAACGACATCATGAGTGACCATGAACTGGTTGAGCATGATAGGGAATAGCATAGGAGGACAGGGATGTGGAGGTACAAATACTAGATGTACCACTACCAACTCTATAATAGGAGGAGCTATGACCACTAAGGACATGATGGTGATAGAGGTAATAGGATATAATGGAGATCAATGTCATTCCTAATGAGCCATCAGAGGATCCAGAAGATGGATGGATGATAGAGACACTACTCATGAATAGGTTGAGATGGATCCAAGACATGATAGAGGTATTTTAGAAGAGGAATTGGCCTATAAAGGAGGTACTAGGAGGTTACACAAATGGGGAAACTATGCTAGGTGGCAATGCAGATAGAAATACCATAGTAGTTGAGACACATATAGGTAAGAAAAGATGGTTAAATTATTGCTTTAATTTTTTATTTAGAAGTAGAGATAGATATTTTGAGAAATAAAAGTGATTTAATATCCATATGGTGTGATTATATAGGTGTAATTGATGATGTAGAGGAGAGATGGGGGTCCTAGATGAGACTCTATAGCCATATGACCCTACTACATTAAAGGACCCCAACAGACCATCTATCCTAGCTCAGGTGAGTTGGTTTAGACTAGCTAGGGAGGTAGTAAGATAGGTACAACTGTAAAGAGAGAAAGGATGTAGTAAATAATAGAGATGGGTGTAGGATAGACGTATGCATGAAAGACCCTAACTGAGGATAGAGCTACGCAACAAGCCATACTGATGTAGATGATAGAGATATAGACCTAGTTGATGCAATCATAGGTGTAGGTAGTAGTTTTATAGGGATAGGAAGATGTACTAAGATCTCAGATGGCTTATTTATAGTGTACTATTTGAAGGAATCAGATTGAGGCCTCAATAGGTAGCATGGCTAAGCCATGATATATATAAGATGGGGCTCAACCATAGGATTGGATCCATATATATGGTTGTACTTATTATATCAAATTCATGATATATATGGATCATTTTGGCATATTGAGGTTTATTGCATATGACATCATTATGGTTTATTATGGTTGTGTTTGTCGATGCTTCGGATATATGTTTTTCTAGCACATGTATTTTAGCTTTGTTGTATATGCTATAGGAAATATATGAGATGTGGTTTCTTTTCTAGAATTATGTATGACACATGAATGGTTAAAAATAAATAGGCAAAAAGGACTTGGAAAAATATAATCAATAAAAAAAAGTACACACTATTTCAATCTGGGAAATGTGTAATAACAAGAAATGACTAGGTATAAAGAACCAAGAAATGGTAAAACAAGATGGTAAAAAGGAATTTATTTTTAAGACCAAAGTGAAAGATTTTTGCACCAGATTAAAATATGTAAAATCATACTAAATCACAATGGGAAGTATGAAAAAAATATAATAAAATGGAAGGTATGTAAAATGGCACAAATTGTATTAAAATATTAAGTTAATCAATCACACTATATCATGTTGGGAATTATAAGAGGAAAAAAATTGGCAAAAATAGTAGTCTTAAATTTATCTCACTAATTCAAGCTAGGAAGTATGAAAAATATAAGAAATTTTTGTATTCTTACATGCACTTAGAAAATAAGAAGATAAAATAAAAATATAAATGAAGTAATCATAAAACACACTAAATCAATCTGGAAAGCATGTCAATGATGTGTAACTTCATAATCAATCACATCTTATTTCATATTTGACACATGTAATTTTGTTTGGAAATTTTATTTTTGGAAAATTTTGTGAGGAATGTTGGGTCCTAACCATGGTTTTACACTATAACTCATTAAAACAACACCACTAGGGGGGAAATTTTTGAGACAATTCGGTAACAAAGGAAGTGGATAATAGGAAAGAAAAATTTGGTAATTTGTGAGGATGGCTAGGTCCATCTATGGTCTTATAATGCAACTCACAAATGAAATACTAAGGGAAGTGATCAATAGACAAAAAAATATTTATCAAGAGAAAATATGAGGGATATAAGGAATGAAAAATGGAGTTTAAAAATCAAGACATAGGTATCTTATGATAATACCTTAGGAGACATGAGGTATACTAAGGATATGATAAAACACTAAGTGACTAGTGGTCATTTATGTAAAAAGGAAACTTATTCATTATAGACACAAATATTTGTAGGCAAATAGGCATGATACTAAGATCAACTCATGAAGGTAGATTGGTACAATAAAATAAAATACACCTACCTTCTCACAACGTGTTCCCCATTCTTCAGGACCCCTTACAGAGCTATCAGTCTACTAGAAATATTGGGTACTTGCATGAGAAAGTAGGTATCATTAAAATATTTTTTATTCTCCTCTTCTAATCTACTAGCCTACCACACCCCAAAGGACCTTAGATCTATCATGAGGCCAATTGTGGAGTTTAAGCTTCAACTAGAATAAGGAGATATGCTTTGAATCACATATATTAGTGTGATTTGACTTTTAATAATAATTTTCCATTTTTCATCATTATCTTTTATTTAAATGATTTGGATTTTAAGTTTTTATATATTTTTAAGATTACTCCTCCATACAGACTTGGAAATACCAACCATGAGATATGTAGTGGTACACATGAATGAGTTATAAGCTAAGGATAAATGAATCAAAGTAACTAAAGACAAATACTGACTAGGACACTTAGGTTTGACAATGAACTAGCATGTGATCTCAAGTCTCAATCGTGTCTATGTTTAGTTTAAATAAAAGGAAGAAGGGAAAAGAGAGATCCACAAAATGGACATGTGTAAGGACATAATAATTAGTAGAATTATTTTCTAATTGATCACATAGTAAAAGGGAGACAATGACCAAAGGGAATAGAGTTTGTATAACCAAGTCACAATGATAATTAATCATGAAAAATAGAGATAGGAAAGTAAACAATCATGAAGAGGAAAGAAAAGAGTTTTCATAATAAATCAATTAATAGAGAGAAATCAATGATAAATAAATACAATCATATGAAAAATATAAATGATAAGATAAGTAAGATATAGTAAAACAAGTAAGATCACCATATATGATAAGGAAATATTTGACAAAGTGTCAAATGATATAATAGATAGATAAAGATAATATTGGAGCACACGTCCAACCCAAATGAGAATATGAAAGCACCATGCATGTGCTCATAAATACTAATAAATATTTCCACACACATTATCCAAGACATCAAATAAATATCTATGAAGTTGGAAATGAACTGTTGCTAATGTCTCATCAATATTTAATGAATACTAGGAAACCAATTCTCTTCTAATCTCTATAAAAAAATTAGGAATGCTCGATGGATCATGTTGAGGATGAAAATTAGGAAAGGGATGGTCAGGATAATCTGTGGTACCAAGTTCTATGAGAGATGAAAGAATCACTAGTAGAAAAGGATCCATGGGTGAGGGAAGGTCCATAAGTGAAGGAATCATGGGTGGTGGCAAAAATGATTGTGAAGGGACCATAGGAGGTGATGGAACCATAATAGGTGGAACTATGGGAGAAAAAGGAGGAGCCTTTTTATGAGGATGAACTATGGGATGAGTCATAGAAGGTTCGATAATGGCTATAAGGTGATCCTTAAGATGTTGTTAAAGGATGTGGAAATGATTGGTATGATGGGTAATGCATAGATGCCATAGATAATTTACCTCACCATACTTGGGTAAATATTCATGAAGTACCTTTAGGAGAAGTATTGTTTTGTCTGATGATGGGAAAGAAGGATGAAAGGTATCAACATATTAGTGTAACTTATGACAATGGGTGGAAGAATGATTATCTATCCCGTGGAAGTAATAGATATGCTTGTGAGTGTTTTTAGTAGAAGCACTCATGGAAGGAGATGTAATAGGAGTGGAAGAAGAGGTAAAAGACTCATCAGCCCATTTGGTGATAAATGGTGCCATATTAGGTAAATTAAGCGAACCATCACCAAAGGAGGGTGATGATAAGGTAGGAATGGAACTAGGCTCAACAAAAGGAGAAATGGAATAAAAATAGGGGTAGGGTCAGCAATAGTAGAAGTGGAAATAGGCTCAAATATATAAGGATCTATTGATGAAGGAATGGGATCTACAAAAGGTCTAAGGAGAGTTGTACAAACTTTAAGGGTAAACCAGCTATGAGTGTTAGGGTACCTATTAAAATGGTAAGGCTGGATCATAGCATGATCCATGAGTATAGTCCTATGTGGATCCTCAAATAATAGGGGTGTCATTTCCATCTCTAACCTATTATAAAGAGGTAAAAACACAAAAATTAGGAACTATAAGTGAAGGAAAATAATAAGATGTACACAAATAATCAAGTAAATAAGAATGATAATGGACAATCTCAACATCATGGGATTCTACAAGACCACATAACAATGGATCATATAAGGAATAACCATCATCATAATCTACGGTGTGAAGTTTAATGATGCAAGTAGGTATGACCTTATTAGCCTATGAAGTATGGAAAATAGAAATCCTAGTCTTGGTTAAGACTATAGGAATGTCGTCACAGGGAGACTTGTGAGAGTCAGGTTGTAAGGAAGAAACAAGTTGTAAGATGAGATGAGGTGAGAGATCAAAAGTCTTGATATTTAAGTTAATCCCATTAGGTTGATCATCATCACAATCTAAGAGTTTAGGAGGAAGCCTCACAATGATCTCAGGATGCCCATTGTCACCTCAGGTTCAATTAACAAGAAAGTTAAGATGGTGAAACTCATGAAATGGAATGCTTGATAAAGGCTCAAGAGTAGTGATCTTGAAGACACCATGATCTTGGAATTTTTTGAATTTTCAAGGGTTAGTATCATCTTGAATCCTAAAAATGGCTTCATTATGAAGGAATTTAATGCATTGGCAACTAGAAGAAGTAATAGTTTTCATGTAGTGAGTCCATGGCTTACTAAACAAGATGATATAATAAAGGTGAAAGTTAAATATTATCACCTTCACATGAATAGTAACCATTGGGATAGTAATGAGAAGCCACATGTAACCTGAGGAGCCATTTTCCTTCTATCATATCCTTGATAAGTTCTATGTGTAGACTTGAGATTACATTCCCATCCCAATACCCAAGATTCTTAATGAAATGAAGAGAAGTAACACATGTTCCAAAATCATCATTAAACAATGCATGATTAACTTGGATATATCCTATTTGAACACTAATGAATAAGGGGGGATCATTTTCATGAAGTAGAATTTCATCAAGAATCATAGAACCTTAAGGAAATTTTAAGGAAAGAGAAGTGTCTATAATTTCATCAATGTTGATATACATCTCTTCACATTGTTGTAATATACTATCTTTGGATTCAAATAAGGCTTCCTCTCATCCTGATAGGGGAGGATGAGGGACATTCATCTTGAATAGTAGCTAATAAGATGATTTCTTTGACGTGGAGAAGTCCTCATAAGCTCAAGGAATGGAATTTGGAATGGGAGATTAGTGAGCTCCGCTATGGGATCCCACTCATCATAACCCATAAGAATGGTTTTACACATAGATTCATAATGATTAAGAAGGTTTTCATAAGGAAGAGTTGAAGTGCATTCAAATTTATGTTGATAGGAATGATAACGTTTGGGAGAAGGTTGTAAATCATTTTCTGATGATGAAGTAGCTAGTTTAAGCTGATTTGGAGAAATGGTAAAATAAGTGTTAGTACAAACATGATTATAATTAGTATTGAAAGATGATGGAAGAGTGTTAGAAATACAATGGGATGTGTTATCCAAGGGAGAATTGGAAATTGAATGTTCAAAATCAATAAGGTCATCTTTTCCTAACTCATTTAAATGAGTTGGAGAAGAATCTTGGATAACATGATATGTTTGAGATGGAGGAATGTAGATAGGTTTGAGAATAAATAAAATCAACTACCCTTTACATATTAGTCATGCTAACCATGTTCTCCTTAAAATTTGTTTCAACAAGACTTTCAACATTATTGGTAGAAGGGGTGGATATATCTTGATTGTCTTGATTAGGTTGATGATTAGGAAGAGGATATTTATAGATAGCTAAATGAGAATTTTCTTGATTTAAGGATTGAGTTTTATCATGTGATTTATATTCTTTAAAATCAATTTCACAGTCCTATTGATGCTTAATAATGATAGAACCATGATAAAAATTAGGTCCAAGAAGAAAGTCCATAGCTAAATTATGAATTTGTATATAGCTCTCATGAGAATGACCCTTACTAGCATGAAACCAATAAAACTTGTTAGGATCATACTAGGATTTTGTAGGATGAGTAGGATCAAGATATCATGGAAGAGGCCTAGGTAGATAATAAGTAATTAAATTGAGAATAGAGGTTTAAGAACTATAATTTTTTTTGGTGAAGGTAAATGAGGATTGGTATATTTTTTAGACTAGGGAGCTGGTTCTGATGAAGAGGTAGCAATGATAGCTTAAAAATTATGAATGGTTTCATAAGAATGGGTAACAACATCATTGGTAACATTACAATTTTTATTCTTAAGTAAGAGATGAGGACCAACAGAAGGTTGGGGTGGCTTGAATTGATGAATTAGGAAATCTTGATGTTTAGCTTGGTTAGTAACCTCCTCCAAGGTATGTGGAGAAAGAGTGTGGACTCAATATGGTAATATAGGAAAAGAGCATTGATAAAGAGATGGATAATATTATCATCAACGATGTTATGTTCACATTTATTTGATATAGTATTCCATATTTTAACAAAGGCTTGAGTAGTTTCATTTTCATTTTATTTCTAATTTACGAAATCGGCCAAAGTGATTTCAAGAATATCACTAGTTTGGAATTCTTGAACTAAAACATTGGCTAAATATTAGAAACTAGTAGTAAAATTAGGTCTAAGTTCATTGTACCAATCCAAAGAATCACCTATGAGGGTTTTGGTAAGGATCTTGGTAGAAGAAAAGCTATTTAATTTGACCCAATCCTTATAACGATTTTGAAATGTCTTAACATGAATGGTAGGATTAGTTGATCCATTACAAGAAATTGTAGGTTTTATACCTTGTATGTCAATGTTAGTAATCTGAGTAGTAACAAGCTCATTTTGAAGATGCTTAATGGTTTTTTTATTAAAGGAGGTTGAGGAACAATATTTCATTGAGAATATCAAAGAGGAGGTGAGGGAAAATTTTGGTTATGTGTGCTCCAAGCCATTGGATATAGATTATATTAAAGGTGTTGAAGATGGTTTTGCATTCTCATCATTTGATTTATGTTATGATATTGAAATGTATTCATTTGATTAATATTTTAGAACAAAAGTTGATGTGTTTGATTAGAATTTTTAGAAGCATTAGGGTTGGTATTAGTGTTAGTATTAGTGGCTTGGGTACCACTATTGGTGTTGATAGTATCCTAAAAGGAATTATGAGAATGTGATGTATAAGTGTAAAAACTTTTTGTTGTAGCAAAAGATGGACTAGTGAATGGTTGAGAGGAAGAAGCACAAGAATCATGATTTCCTTGGGTAGAAAATAAAGCACTAGTATATGGATTAAGGATAGTGGATCTTAAGAGAGTTTGACTAGATGTAGAACATACCATGTTAGTTGAGATACTAGGCAAGGAGGTAAAAGAAAGGAAAGAAGAAGAGTTCATGGCATGAGAAGTGGTCATAGTTTAAGGAAGTTACTAAGAATAAAAGAAAGTGGTACCCATAAATATAGTTGAGAATGTAGGAGTAGATGATTGGCGTTCTTCATTTTGACCACTAATCATAAGATTGTAAATGGTAGAAGTATCGTTTCTTTGATGTCGAGGAAATTCAAAGATAAAGAAGAGAATATAGGGAGTATACTCTAACTCAGGATAGTCCTATAATAAAAGAGGAGAATTATGATGTAAAGATGTATTAGGAGGGGTCCCAAAGTTAATTGTGTGAGTGGAAATATGAATTTTACTAGTATCCAAGAGTGGAGCCCTACTCTATCTATAAGAGACCTTATGAGAATTGGTAAAGTTCATCATGTCTGTTGACTACAACTTAGTGTTATCATCAAGCATAAAGTCCATGATGAAGGGAGATAAAGAGAGATGTTAAATCAAAAAACCAAGAAGTGAAAAAAATATTATAGGTTCTATTGGGTTGACCTAACATAAAAACAAGGATTACACAACTATACAGGGTCGATTCTGTTGATCTAGTAAAGTGTAGAGAGACTGGAAAAAAGGCAAAAGGGGATGTAGATAGTAAATGGTCGACTGGGTTGATCTTGTATAGTGTACAAAGGCTATAAAAAGGTATGGGGATGATTGGGCTGATATATTACAACAAATATGGAAAATTAGAAGGTTGATAATAAGTTATGAACTAAAATAAGACAATTTTGTAGCTAATCTAGGAAAGTAAGAACTAAAAGGAAACAAATGATTGATTGGATCAATGTTGGCCAATCCAATTGAGGCACACAATACAAAACCTTGCACTAACAATGGTTAATGCAATTTTTTTCATATATAATTGAGCAAAGGACAAAAAATCAACTTGAAAAGTAAAGAGCTAACTAATTGGTCAACCTAGGAATTTTATTAGATTATTAAGAATATGAGTTTAAATATGATTAGAAGTTGGTTGTAACCAAGGAACTAGATAACAATCTAAGGATATTTTCAGATAGTTTAGGTTGAAAAATAATGTAGTGGCAATGATATAGGATTGGTATTGGGGCCTACTCTCTCACTTCACACATCGTAATTATAAGGGTGTTGGGTGCTTAGCCAGAATATACCATTAACCACGCTTTATACTTAACTAAAGTATCAAGTTGACTTCCCCCTTGCTGATGAAATCTAAGTAGGTTGGCCTTGGGTAGAAAAATGTTAAAATGATTATTTATTTTTTGTGATTTGGTCATGTGTGCATAAAATATAAATACTGAAACTAAATTGTTAATTAAAAAACCCCTAATTAGACTATGTGAACTATTCTAAACATGGAAGCAAGAAGAAAAGAAAGTGTGAATTAATTACTACCATATAAGGTTAATTTCAACTTTAAACAAGGTATAATGTTGACACTATATGCATAAAATACAAAATAAGGTCTATAAGGTTGAACCTGTACTATGGAATGAAGGTCTATAGATGAACAAGGTCAACCAAGGTTGACCCAATTATTCAAATAACACATAAAACATAGAAATAGGTTGACATGGGTGATCTAGTTGACCATGTAGGGATAGTTTTGAATACTATAAAATGTGAAAGGAAATATACTAAAATAAATAAAATAGAGATAGAAAGGAACCTTGGTTAATTAGAGATGTTAAGAATGAATATTGCTAGTCAATAACCTTTGAATATGCTCAAAAACTCTGCTAATTAGGTCGACTGGGTTGATCAAGCTTTACATAGTCCTTCTACTAAGTGATTAGAATGTATAGGGTCCATTGGGTTGACCTAGTAGTTAAATCTTGATGCTCGAAAGTGTATAGGGTCAATTGGGTCAACCTAGTAGTCTGAACTAGAAGTTTGGAATCCTATACTAGGTCATTTTGAGTTGATCTAGTTGCGTATTCCAAAAAACATGTGAACAAATATTAGAATTAGGTCAACAAATTTGATCCAATATGATAGATATATGATAAAAAGAATTAAATAAAGTGAAATAAATCCTAAAAGGGTTATTTTCATGGTGGGTTCACCAGAATGTATGAAATAATAAATTAATTATTTATATAAATCAATCTTTGCTTGAAGAAGATAGAGGATATCTACACTTCTTATTGGGAATACATTTGTTAATCAGGAGCATTACCAATATGGGGATCTTCTAGACTTGATTATGGGATCACTTATCATAATACACAATATTATGAAGTGTTCCAAAGCCTACAGTCTAACACAATCACATAATAACCCTAAAAGAATCTGAAGGTTTATCATTCACCTATTCTAATAAAGAATAAATTAAATATAATATAGTGCACACCAAATCTTGTGGCATAACTTGGGGGTTATAAATAAAACAAACAACTAAAATAAACATTCATAGAAGACATATACTCACATCAATGTCTACAAAATCCTATGCATGGGAATAGAAGCACAACTCCATTATTTATTTACTCTTTCAAAGGATAAACAAAGTTAGGAATACTTACCTTGAATAAAAACCCACTGAAATTGTTGTGGTATATAAGGATAACAAAGATAAATCAAATATAGGATATAAAACCTATCTAGGCATCCAAGAGACTTCTCCACAAGACAAGATCAATATATCCAAAGAAAGTATGGAACCTAAGCTTTATTTCTAATGTAGAATGGTCAATAAGAATTTTTTATTGTGTAATTATTTTTCTTCACTTGTATTCTTAAAAATGTTTGGAAAATAACTTGTATAGATACGCAGATCTTGCCCTAAATCATCTTGCAAACATTGGTTATATAGGGTCAACCCAATTAACTTTGTATGTTTTTAGGGATAATTAACTAGGTCTGAGTTAGGTTGGCTGAAAGGCTAATAAACCCAAACAGTAAAAATACCCCTAAATTGTATAGGGTCAACCTATTTGACCTAATATAGCTGACTAACAAAAGAGAATTAAGGCAAGATGAGGATGGAAGGAGGAAAATGACTCGAATGGGTAAGGCTGAGAAGAATAAGTTTAGGGTTAATATTTTTAGGTGATGGTTATCTAGATGGAAAATGGAAAAAGGGACAATAATATTATGAAGAACCAATGGTCTACCCACTCCTTTCCTAATACACCCCTTAAGGTATACACTTAGAGAAATTGAGACTCGATGGGTTAATGTAAGATATAAAGTATCAGTAATCAATAAAAGTTTGAAAATATTATATGTATACAAGCTCCATTGATCTTTTGGGGACCCACTGACACTATTAGTCCACCTTTATCCATTGGATCAATGTGTATGATTGAATGGGATCCATTGATCTTGGACCTATTTGAAACCCCAATGGATACTTTATGGTGCTTAAATTTGATGTTCATGCGAATGCCATTTGACATTTGTACATACATATTTGATGTCCCACAGATTTTCCAATTTAAGAACCAATAGATTTTTATAATGGATTAAATTTGATATATGCATGAATGTATCCCATTATTTCACCAAATTTTAAGATTTATATCTTGAAGTGGAAAAATCATGGAGGGACCATATTTTTTTGGAGATGTTCTTGATATCAAAAGAATTCTTCCCACTTGATCTGATGCTTTTTAGAGCTTTGTAAGTGGAGATAAAAATGCTAAAATAATATTTTTTATGTGTTTTTACATGACATATGCATGACCATCTATTCATTTAAATCTCAATTTCTATTCACTGAGGCCTAAACTTGACCCCTACATGACCATCTTACTCTGCATGAGCAAAATTTAAAACATAATAATTTAATCTAGGAAGGTTGTGTAGACTTGAAAATTTTAGGATATGTTCTCTGAACAAGGGAATTTATGTCACTATAATACTATTGCTCGTAAGGACTTCTGAGCTTATTTATAAAATGTGCAAGTAAACTAATTCATTTGTTTCCTACATGATGCCCTGACAAGGGTTTGGTTCCTCAAATTTACATAGTCTATATTTTGATCAATATTTCAAGGTTATTATGATCTCCTAAATCTTTTAAAACTTATTTCATGTTCTTAGACACCATAAAAATTACTTGGACCTTTGACCTATAATAATAAACTTGTCCCTTGAAGATAAATTAGATCACCCTTTAATCTTGCTTAAAGTGTCTATAAAAGATTTAGAAAATCTATATGATCTCCATTTAATTTGTTTCTACTCCTTTTTTGATTGGGTTACTCTTTAATTAGGATTTTTTTCCTTCCACTAGACTCTTAGACTGGGCACATTTTTTGTATGTAGACCAAATTTGGTCCACAATAACAAGTAAATCAACAAAATCTAATCTAGTGCTCACCAAAGCTTGTGGAAAAATATTTGGGGTTAGTAAACAAAAAATATTAAACATTCATAATAGAATATTAATTAAGCTATGTATAGGTAAGACCTAATGCATGGAGAAGAAGAGTAATGTTATTCAAAATTCATTACTTATGCTTCTATCTACTAAAGAGAGGAGAAAAGATAGAGATACTTACCTAGAAGATGAACCCATTGAGACTCAATCTCTCCCTTGGCCAAAGATGATTTGTATGAGGTTTTTTTGATTTGTAAGTATCACTAATGAAGGCCAAAGCATCCTAGACTTCTCCACAAGACTAGATTCTTCTCCAAGTAGAGACCCTAAACTAAGACTCAAGTAAAACGATGGAAGATCAAATTGTAAAAAAGTGAAAATGAATAATATATCTTCATGTCTCTAAATAATGGAAGAATGGACATGTTTATATAGGCAGATCTAACCCTAATTACTTCCAAAAGTTTATACCGATAGGGTCGACCTAGTGGACCTAGTATCGTTATTGACAAAAACTCACTAGGTCATGGGATAGGTAGGCTAAGAGCCAATTTCGACCCTAAATGAGTTTTTATAATGAGAGTATAAGTTTGACCTAGTTGACATAGTCATGTAAACTATAAAAATGGGTTTTAGGTTAGGAAAAGGGCTAATGAATGTGGAAAATGACTAGAGAAGTGTGTAAAAAAGGAGACAAAGCTTACGTAAATGTTTTTAGGAGATGGTTGGATTGGTAATAAGTGGAATTTATAGATAATAATCCTAAGAAGCATCTATGGTATTCCCACCACTTTGATAGTGAACCCCTTAAGCCATGCACACTAATAGATTAAGACTTGATGGGTTCTTGTAAGATAAAAAGCATCAGTAATTGACAATGTTAAAAAAATTATGTGTATACATAGGCCCTAGTCAAATCTCATCATGTGTCGCTTAGGTGAAATATGGGATGATGCTTTAAGAAGAGAACATAGTAACACATGATGATAAGGCTAAAAATAGTTCAAATATTTTAAATAAAAAATAACCAAAATTAAAATGAATGAAAGAGAAAAAAATAGAATATTAAATGTATTGCATTCCTTGATATACATTTATTGTTATATGGTTGTCTACTATTTGTTTAGTTTCAATTATGTAAGGTGTAGGGACTACTTTACACAAACCCAACAATACAAAACTAAAGATTGAAAAAAAATAAACATAAGAAATCTATTATAATTGGTGTTATATGGATGGGACATAAATGGGAATTTGACAATATGGGGTGTTAAGTGCTATATTAAACCAAATGACCAAGTGAAATTTTAGAATAAATTGGGTAACCAACAAGCCAAGCCTACTAAAGAAAAAAAAACTCAAACAAGTAAACATCATGTAATAAAGGCAAACTCACCAAATTAAACCAAGGATACATGTCAAAATGGATTGTAATCAAACATCAATCTGAAAGCAATAACAATCATTACTTACACAATTATGGGAAATGAAAATGGTCAAATAACTATGATGAATAATTAGTAATAATCCTTACTCAATAATTAATGAAAAAGGTTGAATAAAATGGAAAACAACATTGGTGAGTGTGAAGTAACAAGCCAACCTCACTCAATAATAGAAAAAGTGCATGAAAGTAAAAATAGACTCAAGTGTCCATAAAAAGGGGAGTAAAACAATAATAAATTATAAAATAAAGTAAATCACCTTAGGAAATATAGATCTATGGTGTAAATAAAATGAATCCTAGTCACTCAAACATATTATTATGTTCTAAGGATAGATAAAAATGAGATAAAGTAGTGCTAGCATGTTTTTAAAATGTGAAGAATAAGGATGTATAGAAGAGGAGAAAACATATTTAGAATAAAACATGCATATCAAGGGGGGAAATGAAATGGGTGGAGGGGAGAATGAAAGAAAAACTAAAGAAGAGGAATTCTTTATCGAATTCAAGACACTCAAATTAGGTTTGTCAATACAAGAGGACTTTCAACCTTAAGGACTCTTAAAAACTTCTCTTGGCCACACAAGTATTAGGTGAACAAGTGAAGTATGTATATCATCCCATGAAGGCTATACGTATGAAAGGTAAAATATACCTACCTTCCCACAATGTTGTCCCCATTCCTTAGGACCCGTTATAGAGCCATCAGTCTACTATGAAGATTGGGTACTTACGTGAGAAATTAGGTAGCATCATAGAGTTTTTTGAATTATCATATTCCAATCTACTACCCTATTACACCCCAATGGTCTTTGAATATATTACAAGGTGAACTATGGAGTTTGAACTTTGATTATAGATAGGATATGTGCTTATAATCTGTATTTTGATGTGATTTTTACTTTTTATATTTGTATCTTGCATTTTATATCTCATTTCCTTTTATTTCAAATGATTTGGATTTTAAATTTCATGATGGATTTTTTATATTCCTTCTCCATACAGATTTGGAAGACCAAACATGGGTGCTAGAAATTAATTTCATTTTAACACTTTGGAACTTGTTTCTAAGAAAGAGAACTCAAATAGCTTGGTGTCTAAGAGTCTTGTAAATATAGTTAAAACAAAAGTTTTATTTTGAATTCAACCTTATTTTATCCAACATGGAAAGAAAGGAAAGGAAATCAAGAGGAATAAAACATGAAACAATTTAAATTACTTCAAATTATGAAAAATATGAAAAATAGTGAAAAAGGGATATAATGATAGTAAAGTGTGATTCCTTATCATAGTAATGATGGAACTGAAAAAAATCATGTCACCATAGATTGTTTTCAAAACATCATCTATCAAAATAAGAAAAACCTAAAGTTTAGAACAAAGATAAAATACATGTAACCATTGTAAAACACATTTTAGAAAAGAAATGAAAAAGATGGTGATTTTATGTGGAAGGCCAAGTCTTGTCCATTGTCTTACACTACAAATCATAAAATATAAATTGAAGGGGGTGTATAAATCATGTTAAACATAAATGAGGTAAGAAAAACATGGTATTTGTGAGGAAGGCCAAGTCTTGCCCATGGTCATACAGTGTAACTCATGAACAAAAAACCAAAGGGGTGCCAAAAAGTGTATAAAAATTATGAAAAAAAAGTGACTAATATTAGATCATAAGGAAGTCTAAGTCCTATCCATGGTTTTAAAATGAAACTCATGAGAATAAAAGGAAACCAAAAGACCAAAATGAAGACTAAGGTTTGTACAAAAAAGAGAAATGTTGCAGAGGGTGAGGTTCATATAAGTAACACACAAAAAGTGTTAAATAGATAGAATATATAAAATATAAAAATAAGGGAAAAAATTATGTTCACATCTATATCAAGGATGAACATTTGAGATAAAATCCTATATGTCTTGAAAGGTTTCTTGAAGTTGAATTAGTTTGGTAGCATGTAATGGAGAATAAGAGTGGGTATCATAAAATTCCCCAATGGGTAATTAGATGTACGGATGGGCATCACAAGATTCCATAGAGTCTAAAATGGTATGTGAGTGGGAATCAAAATATTTCCCAAAGGATAAATTAAGTGGATGTGCATCACAAGATGCTCCAAAAAATAAAAAGAGGAAGAAAAGATAGGAAAAGATAAGAAGGAAAGAGCACCCCATATAGTGTCTAAATGGATTCAAGTTATATAAAAAGATTCTGATAGGGAACTTCATGATCATTTAAATAAAATTTATAGAATGATAAGGAAAAATAATGAGATAATTGAGTCATGTGAGTAGGATAATAATAAGAGTACAAAGTTGACTAGGTTGACCTAGTAATATAAACTAGGAAAAGCACAGCCTAATAAGGGTATAGGGTCGACTAGGTTGACCTAGTACTATAACCTGACTGGTAAAAGATATACATAGTTGACCAAGTTGACTAAATACTTTCAAAATGAAGTAAAAATAGTTTATAAGATACTATGTTGAATAGATCAATAGTGTACTAAAAACATGAAAACATTTTGCAATGTACTTTAAAGAAAGAAAGAAATGTAAACACACAAGCACTTGGGTCAATGAGAATGATCCAAATGGGGAAAACAACATAAAACCTTACAAAAGTATTGGCTAATGCATGTTTTTTCAATACAACATATAATGAGTAAAGATCAAGTGATAAACTAAAAATCAAATGGTAAGTAATTGGTCATCCTAAATGTTATTATTATTATTATAAAGTGTTATTTAAAGTGTGATAAGGAAGTTGGCTGAAAGTAGGGAACTTGAAGGAAATATATAGATGGTTTCAAGACATTTGGGTTGAAAGGGATCTATGTTGGCTATGGTACTAGCTTGGTATGGGGGCCTACCCGCTCACTTCATAATCTTATAGTGATAATAGTATCAGGTACTTTTCCAATATATACCATTAACCATTTGTTTTTACTTATCCAAAAATCCAAGTTGACTTCCCCTTTGGTGATGAAATCCAGGTAGGTAGGCCTTGGGTAGACAAATGTTTAAATGCATTTTGAAGCTATATGATTTGGTAATGTGTTTATGAAAGAGTAGAATAGTGAAACTAAATGATATATTTAGTAACTACCTAATTAGACAATGTGATCTAATCTAATCATGCAAATAAATAAAAATGAATGTGTGAAGTAATTACTAGCATATAGTTGTTAATTACTAATTTTAAGCATAATATAGTGTTAGTTTCAGATGACAGTGTATGAAAACATTATAGAACTAAGTTGATAAGGTCACTACTATACTACAAAAGCAAGAGTCCTTAAGAACTAAGCCAAGCAAGTCAACCTAGTCTTTTAGATAGAATATAAAATATAAAACTCGATCTAGTTTGATGTATGATTATAGGTTTAAAGACTAAAAAAATTACAAAATAGAACTATAAGGAAGAATTAAATTTAAAGAGAGAAAAAAACAACCTTAGTGGGTTAGAGGATGTTGAGGAATATAATTTTTTTGTTGAAGTGGCTTGAATATTGTGCTCAAGTTTTGTCAACTATGTCAACTGGGTTGACCTACTTTTGTAATTCCCTATTCGTTGAAGCTTGTTAAGATGACTATACTAGCCTAATCGACCTAGTTTGTTATTCTAGAGTTGAATAAGAGACTAAATTGACCTATTCAACATAGTCAACTATTTGGAAGTGAATAAGAGTATTATGTTAGCATGTTCGATCGACTAACCTATATATGATAAAGACTTACACAAACTTAACAAAGCCATTTTAATGTGATTGTTTGTTGAACCTACACATAGAAGTTATAAATTATACAAAATGGATCGACCTAGTATCACAAATATAGAAAAATTATAAATAAAATGATAGAAATGAAAAAATGAAATAAAACCTATAAGGGTTAGATTCACATTGGGTTTACCATAATGTATGTAATAAAAAATCCTTCAGATATATAAATCACTCATAGCTTAGAGAAGATAGATCCTACTTATACTTATAATTAGGGATGCATTAGATAATCATGAACATGACCAATATGGAACCAGTAGTCTTGATTAGGGGATCTCTTATAAACATAATATCGTCAGGTAGGGTTCCAAAGTGTCCAATGAAGAAAAACCATGAAACCACCCTAATTAAGTCTTATATTTTCAAATTCACTGTATTAATAACAGGTAAAGTGAAAAATATAATCTAGTGTTTATAAAGCTTGTGGCACAATATAGGGGGTTAGTAAACAAACAAAAGTAAAAATGCATAATATAATCCTAATTAAGCTATGTATAGGTATGACCCTAATGCATGGATAGTAAGAGTAATATTATTCAAAATCCATTACTTATACTACTTCTATCTAATAAAGAGAAGATAAAATTTAGAGATACTTACCTCGAAGATGAACCCATCGAGACTCAATATCTCCCTTTGCCAAAGGTGCTTCACAAGAGGTTGTTGTGGTTTTTAAGGATAACTAAACAAGGCTAAAGCATCCAATACTTTTCAAAAGATTAGATTCTTCAACAAGTAGAAACATTAAGTTAAGACTCCTCAAGTAAAATGGTGGAAGAGCAGATTACAATGAATCAAAAATTAATAGTAACCCTTGATGTCTATAAATAATGTTAGAATTTATATGTTCGATCTAATCATTATTGATAAAAAATCACTAAGTCATAGGCTAGGTCAGCCAAGAGCCGACCTAGACTCTTAATGAGTTTTACCAATAAGCGTATAAGGTCAACGTAGTTAAGATTAAGGGAATTTTTAACTATAAATAGTCTTCCTAAATAAATATCTAAAATATGAAATATGACATATGAAATTTATATAAATTATTAAAAACATGACATCATCCCTTGGGGTAACACACATATAATAATTATTTATTATATAAAACGTACTAAAATTTATAAATCAACTCACTTTGGTTAAAATGACACTACTTAGCTTATCTCATTTTTTCCTTTTTATTAAAAAAATATTTATTTTTTGCTTTTTTACTTTCAATGAATATAAAAATTATAAACAAAAAAATCAATAAAGTTTATTAGAAAAAATTAGCCTTTTTAAACCCCTTGGACTATAATAAAATACTAAAAGATGATTCATGAATTATTCATTGTCATTTTTGGAATATTAATTTTACTGTATCAGATATATCTATTGAAATTTCTTATCAATCAAGGATTGATGTTGTTTTGTGTGGGGTGTCATGGGATCATGAGATAATAAAATACCATGTTGTGCATGGGGTGTTTTTATACATGGGATCATGGTATCATGATGTATTTTTTAACAAATAAAATTACTAGAGGAAACCTATTTAAAAAAAAGGTTTAAAATTCAAATTTTATTTTCTATAATACACTAGTATGATATGATGTTCTTAACTTCTCCATGACTATGATGTCTGAGTCAGTTTTGAATTTGGAAAACAAAGGTGTTTTATAATAAATATGTTACTAAGTCTTCATTTCCTTTATTTTAATTCTTAAAGTTTTTGAGCCTTGGGATAAATCCACATATCATTACCTTTAGTCTTATGACTATGGAATCATACAAGTACATCTATGTATAGAAAACTACTCCTAAAAATAGTGTTTTAGACAAATGATATTTTAAAGAATGTTATAATTTCTAATAAAAAGAAAAATTCATAAACTATTTGAAAAAATGCCTTATTTAAATTTGTGAAGTCTTGGCATAGGTAAGTAGGACACTTGGTGATGTGATGTTGAGTTTTATTAGAGAAAGAGACTAACATAGTTGCAGTCATAATCTAATCATTATTACAAATAGATCCAATAAGGACATCATTTAATTTTTGATTCATATTTATATTATAGGAAACATCATTAATCCTCATTAACTCTTCTCTACTCAGTAGATGATGACTTGAGATTTGAGGTTCTGATTCATCTCCCAACCATAGACATTTTTATGAGGAATACAACTAGTAGATCATCCAATATACCTAGTATTCTTTAAAAAATCCTTCCTTTTAATCCATTCATAGATAATCTCATGGTTAAAATCATTATGTGGTTAAACATACATTAACAAATCATTTTTTGACGTACTTTTTGATCCAAGGTGTGATATTTATAGTTTCATAAAATGACTTACCTACTAAAAAAATGGAAGATAGTTTATATATTTTAAAAATCATTAATACTAAATTCATTCAACATTTAATATAAAGGATTATACTATCTTAAAATTCCATGTTTCCTATGAACATAAACTAATCAAAGGCACTTTTATGAGACAAAAGAATGAGATTCCCTTCTATTGGGTTGTATATAAAAACTAGTTTTTATTGATACATATTTATGATATCACCCAAACATTTTCAAATTTGGTTAAATAAAAAACATTATCTTTGAATCATAAGAAATTTAACATTATTAATTAAATATTTTAATATAATTTATTTTTCCTTGAAATGTCTAAAAACCAATAAAAAAAAGTTGTTAATGTGGTTGTGGTTTTAGTTATGGGTTAAAAATAATGAAACAAGCTTAATGAGGGTGTGGTTTTAGTTATGGTTTGTAAACAAATTTTATCTACACCACATATAATTTGGTCTCCCATCACATTAATCAAAACATCTTGTGGTTGTCGCGTTATAAATTCCTATTGTTTCAATTCTCTGAAGACTCCACTTTTGTCTTGATATTCAATCGACCCTAACAAAAATTCATGTGATTTCTTTTGTTTTCCATATCCCAATTAGGCTTATGAGGGATAATCATAGCCAATTTAGCTCTTTTGTTAGTTATATAAATTTGTAAACTTCATTAGGCCTAGTGTTAATACCATATACATGAAATTACAATGTAATATAAATAGTGATTTTACTTATTCAAATTCTATTGTCATCTCTCTAAAATCATCTATAAACTTCATTATGTAAGTTTTTAATTTCTTTCAATCGACCATCTCTTTTTATTTTCCTTACTCCTCATCTCCTCCTCTAGCTTATCATTAGTTTATATAAAATATTCTAATGCCATGACACCTCCATTATATCTCAAAAAAAGGTATTAATGGATAATCAAATAATATATATAATTCGTTATGCACACTGCATACTATACATATTATTTTATGAAATCAATAACATGATTCAGATATCCAGACATGTAGGGAAATACTTTTTAGAAACTAGAAATAAACCCTGGTCCCTTTTTTATAACTATAGGTTCAACACTTGACTTTGTTACATTGTATGCAGGTGTTTACAAAATATTTCTCTTGGCATAGCCAATAATCTCCACAAGAACATTATCCATTATTGGAATGATGGGATCAGTTAGCATATCTTATAATAATTTATCTTTTAACAATCTTGGATATAAAATTTGTTGTAGTGTGGAAATCAACACATACTCTAAGTTTTTAGGAAACTCTAATAGTTGTCCTAAGGGGTATGTTTAAAAATCCAAATTAAATTTCCAACTTCTCACTATGGTGATAGAGGAATAATTATTTTTCCTCTTCCTCTACATTATTCACTACAATTAATCAATGTGTAAAATAGACTATTTCTTTCATCTCTCAAGATAATTTATCCAAATTTACATAAATATCCTATGCCTATGGGTGTCATCTATCTCCTACACACATAAAAATGTACCATTTTATGCCCTTCAATCTAACTATATCTAGGTATAATTTTTATGCCTCGAATCTTTCATCAATCTCCTTACCATTTTCACCTCACCCAACCTACCCAATTATGCATATATGTTTGATAGATGAAAATGATTTTCAAAATTTAGAGGATCCATATCAAAACTAAGAGCTACTATAAATACTCCTAACCTTATATTCTTATGTGCTCTGTAGGTATAAAGTAAACACATTCACATAGCCACCATATGTATGATTGGAATTTTGATCATATAGTTTAGAGTTTCCTCAAGATATACAAAAATACAAGAAGGTAAATCATTCACAAATAATTATCAATTATATTAATAACACAATTATATTTACTCATTCCATTAAAGTATTTACAACCCTCATCCACTAAACTTGCATAGCTAAATACTAATAAAACATAAGAAAAGGTTATGTTGTTAGGGTATGCTCTAGAGTGATTCATTACTTCAAATAATTTTAGATCATCCTTGTGAAATCCATTTTGTGCATATACTAAAATAATTATGTTCCATTGATATTACATCTATTTGATACATTTTTTCAAATAGTTCATGTGCCTTATGTGTGCTGCTCCATTTTGCACAAATGTCTATCAAGTCATTCACAACTATGGTATCTGATGAAAATACATATTCAATTATGATTTTATAGATGTCCATACCTTGGATAGAATTTGATAATCTATTTTGGAATACTCATCATGGGTTTTAGTCTATGCTTGTACTAATTTGCTTTTTATTTTGTACAAGAAAGTGAAAGGCTTGTTTAATTAGGAAATGATTTCCATTGTTGAATGTATAAAATTATTGATACAATAATTTATTATATTTGATCTTAATATACACATTAAATACTTGTAATATATTAAAATCATCTTAACCCATGATTTTACCACTCTATATATGTAAACTTGATATACATGATTATATTTTTACAATATCTAATAGTGACTATAGTCTTGAATCAGACACATAGCTTAGTGTATTGCCACAGAAGCGAATGTTCAAGGTATATTTATATAGGTGAATCACTATAATTATGTAAATTTATTTTTTTCAATAATCATTATACTTATTATATCTTTTTAAATAATGAATTATTGGTTAATAGTCTTAAAAGTTAGACTATATGCTAGTTTAAAAGTATTTCTATAAATATATGCATAATTTGTTATTGTAATGCATCATTATAAGTTTTAATAGGATTATTAGGGAGTTTACAACGTGTATATAAGTCTTATATTCCTTATCACATTCATATATATCTTAAAAGGTCAAATAAATCAAATTATAACTAAAGGATTGTAAGCAAAGTCATTCATATCTTTAGAATAGGTAGTTAGGAGAATATATGTAAAATTCAATTTCAACATGAAATAATATTTTTAATACTCAAATTTAAATTTTATTACATGTATAAAACATAAATTTTAAGTGAAACATATGATAAAAATTATTATAACTATATGCATGTCTACCAGAGCACTTGAAATAAGGAAGAATGATATAATGATGAAACAAAACTTGTAGTTAGGAACTAAAAAAGTACATTTTGAAAAATTAAGTTCTTATATAATTCTGTTTGAAAGTTTCATGTTATCTATCCATCATATAGTTTTTTAGTCAAGCTACTTAGTCCACTATCTTCTAGTCTTTTTTTCATTAAAAGTGAAGAGTTCATAATCAATATTCAATTTGTGTCAAACAACCTTTAAAATGAAGTATGAAATAGGGGAACTCAAGTTTGAAATATAGGTTTCCTTCATTTTTTATAGTCACCACCTATATTTACATAATCTATCATCATTTCATCTACTTATAATTTTATATGATTCAATTTTTACATTGTTTGGAATCCATACTATGGATTTTATAATATGTGTGTTCTCATGGATCCGAAAAAAAGGTCCAATGAAGGGTCACAATGTTGGATAGATATTTATAAAAGTTATAATAACAAGAGACTATAACAACTAGTAATTTAATGTATTAAAAAAAGTAACGAGTCTATTTAGAAAGAGAAATAAATGATAAATACAAATTCATTATGAATTCATACACTAATTCAATAGACAACACTTTGAGTGCTTTTGACTTGTTATATCTTTTGATAACAAATGAATTTATGTAAAGTATAAGATATAATAAAAAATTTAATTTATATGGAGAAGTTTTCAATTGGATGGTTGGTACCTTACAAATACTAAAGTAACTATGATAGAGTAAAATAATTAGCATGTCATAACTAAGCTTTCTAGATCTGTTGATAACAATGGAAACAACTAGCATGTATTTTATTTTTAATAACACAACGTTGAGTCTTTGGAATTAAATTCTTCAAATAGAAGACCCACGTTCTAAAATCTATATGACTTATGATGCAAACAACTTTTATTCTTTGTAGGATGATGGCCTTCAAATTGTTAAATAGTAAAAAACTAAATATTCTAACATAATAAGTGGAATACAAAAGAATTCACCTTCAGGGCCACTCAAGGCATACTAAGTTTTTTAAAATGTAGATAGGTTATAGAATTATATAGTAATCAAATACTATTAAAATTTAAATTTTTGCCTTCATGAAACCACTACATTACAAATATTGGGAGCTATGATGACTGAATTTACAAATTTCTAGGTACAAATTATTTTTAGGCCCTCTACCAAGTGAGACACCAATTTTGTGTATCAAGAATTCCCTTATTTAATCCTGCATAAGGATTATATTTTCATTAATTATATATCTTGTATTTATCAGGGGTATGTATATGTAAGGCTTCTTGATCAACTACATAGGTCTTCACTGATTAGATTCACTTAAAGTGTATGAAATGTGAATAAGTTATAATAATATATGGTGATCAAATCATTGTCTTCTACAACTATATAATTTTTTTAAAATGTAATCTTCCTAAAATTTATGGTGGGAAAGGATTTTTTTTAATTAGATATATTTTATTAATTTTAAATTATTGTAAATAAACATATTACAAACTAAAATTAATGATCAAATTAAAAATAGAAAAAATGTGAGATGTAAAATTAGAGGGTGGAGGGATATTTTAGAGGGAAGATTCAAAATATTTGATTTTTTTTTTTTTTTTTGAAATTAATTAACATGGATATTATCCATATCATGTATGTCTTTTTTTGAGTTCTTCAAATTTAAAAGGAGTGACTAGAGACAAGAAGGTAGGATTTGGAAGAAGGAAAACTCATTTAGTATCAATTTATGGTATGATTTATTATTCTTTCTATTAAAAAATATAATATTTAATACATATATTTGTTAGTTTAAATCTACATTTTCAATTTCATTTTCATTTTAATGTATAATTTTAGGAATGTGTAAAATCTTATGATTATAAGGTTTTCTTATCAGATGTTGTTTCATTTTTTCTTTCTAGATGGACCCAAATGTAAATAGGGGAAACATGAGGAAAAAACCATATGTTTTATGTGTGGAGTTGGATGAATAAATGGCAGCATTTCAAAAATTAAATAAAGAAAAAAAATTAAATGTGAATGAAAACTATTTAATAATATTGGGCCTAAATAATATAGATATATGGGTT
>JARHVA010008944.1:35000-132500 GCA_037957365.1 Torreya grandis | reverse complement strand
CTAATACTTATATGACCCAAGTTTCCATTAATTTAAGGAGAAGAAAGAGTATGCTTAAGAAGAATTATCAAGGAAATAGAGAAGGATTTAGTAAGGAGTTGAGGATTGGTTGGCACAGTGAAAGAAAAGTGAGGAGATTTAGGTGATTGAATGAATTATAATAAAGAAATGATAAATCATGAGGGAATATCATGTAAAATAAGTAGGAATAGATAATTTGAGTGACATGAATAAGGTTTCATTGCATGATAGATCCAATTATGAGTTTTGGTAGAGGTAAGACATTTTTTCATTTCATCATACATTAGTGACAAGTTTAAATGGCCCTCTACATAAAATATTTCCTTTGTCAATTTGATGGCCTCTTCCCATTCCTATTTTAAATAACCCTACCTATAAAAGATAGTGACATATGTATACTAATGTGTGTAAGAAAGTATACCCTACCTTTAACATTATTCTCCTCATTTTTCATCATTAATCTCTCTAAATGATGTAGTGAATCTGATAACATCCCTTATATTCAAATTACTTTAAACTATGGCTCTTTTAACTCAATTTATCCTATTTCTACATGTATCTCTCAATTTTAGCTTGTTTTTATTTAAAGAAGTAAGAAACTAGTAATAAAGGTGTGGTAGAAGAAATTATTTGTTTTTGCATGCATGATCTAGATGATTTTGAAGATCTCCTCTTTGTCTTGGGAAGAATGACATATAGATAAGAAAGAAATCATATAAGTGGGTTATTAAATGGGTAATAAGATGGATTGCCTAGTGCAATTTGGATCCAAGAAGTGTGACCTTCTTAGGAGGTTGTCAATCCACACTCTTAAAATAGTTAAGTGGGTATAAATTAAGATAAAGTACTTACATCAAATGATAGAAAATAATGAAAGATATTACAAGAATTAAATAAATACTTGATAAAACAAAGATTATTTATAGAAAATAGTGCATCAAAACTAATGATAAGGATGTTAGGTTATGTTAAAAAAATATGTGAGGTCTCTATGAATAGGCAAGGACACGAAAAGTGAAATTTGGTTGAGGGTAGGTAGGTAGAAATAACTTGTTAATTATTACCACAATGACCGTTGGTAGTCAAGGTGTTTGTTAGTAGTTAATCTAACCATTGACAGTTTGGTAACCATCAATAGTTGAAGGTTACCATCAAGGGTCAAGGTTACTATCATTAATTTTTGTGGGTTCTAAAGGGGTTTAAGAATAGGTTGAAAAATGGATCAATAAGTGGTCTAGGATCTATTTAAGGTTTGGGGGTTAGGAGATAAGATGCCAAAAAAGTTTGATTTGTATAGTGAAGTAAGAAACAAAACAAATAAAATGTAAAATAAAAAATGTACCTAGTTTGTTGCTTGATGGTTGATGAATGATCTTGTAGACACCTAAAACCAGCCATTGAGAACCTTTAACTAGGCTTTTGACAAATTTCTACCAAAGTGCACAATTTGGCTTAAAAACACTAAAATGATTTAAAAGAGTTGAATTTTTTATATTCAAGTGCCAATTTTTTCCATAGTGTCATTATAATGGGGTAATAAAATTAACGAAGCAACTAAATTTGATCAGATCATTTTGAGTCAAAATGACATTTTCACACTAGTTGTTATGGATTGTTATTTTCTATCAAATTTCTTATACAAGACATGTGGCTTTATTATTTTGAATTGGAAACATCCTAAATGGGAATATATTTCCAATGAATATAAAATCAACTTCAAATTCCAATAAAATAAAATTTTGAGCCAATAATATGATATTATGACCAATTTGATTAATTTGTACATAAATTGCCAAGGTTTTGCATGAAAGTTGACTAATCATGTTTAAGGCTAATTAAACCAAATTAAGAGCTTAAGTTAGTTTTTCATGGATATTTTTGAATATTTTTTTTTTATAAATTGATATTTAATAACTATATCATCAAGTGACATCATTTCTTGTAAAGACATCCCTAGGCCACAAATGCATAAAATATCTCATCAAGCTACCCCATTCCTCATTAAGACCCTCCCATACTTCATCAATGTCTCCCATGAATTTTTAATTCCACTTTTTCCAAAATATTTATAGGTAATATTTATGAATTTAATTACATAGTTTAGATTAATTCATGGCCACACATCTCAATCTTGAGATGGATGGACATGGTTGATCCTAAACCTTTTAAAAAATCTATAAATAGAAGAGCCATGAACATGAATTTTAAGCTTGGATAATGAAAAATTATAATTCACAAATAATTCTTAAAGCCATTGAAATTAGTGTTATAATTTCAAATTTTTGAGGCCATCACAAAGGTGTCAAGGAGAAGAGGAGAAAATCAAGCCTCCTTTGATGAAGACTCATTGAGCACAAGTCAAGCAAGCCACTTCAATAAGTTATTTGGAGCATCAAAGTAAGGTGAAGGATTTATTCATATTTACATTATAATAGTGTTTACCATTTGGTTTTGTTAATATGATCCCCCCTTGAGATACGTTTAGAGTGTTAGCTTCGTGCCTTCTTTATTTGGATTTGATTTGATTCACTAACACCATACTAATCTCCCCCTATTGTAATTTTATGTTTACATATCCTAGAGAAATTTTGGTAGAGTAATGATACTTTACCTCAAGATAAATTTTGGTAGAGGTTCAGGTCTTTAGTTTAGTTATTAAATTTCTAGTTAGAAGACCTACTGGTTGATAGCTTCATCACCTGTGTGATAGAATTATTGATTATGGATCCCTATTCACCTCATACTCCCCTCCTTTTATATGAAAATAGAGATGGAGGTAAAATGTTTAATAATAGGTTAGGATGATGATTTTGATGCATTGTGATGTGTTAGCAATGGGTAAGTCAAAAAAATTAAATTGTGTCTTGTTAGCTTATACATAACTAGTGTTGTGTTTGTTTAGATGGGGAAGGAACCTGATCATCAATGGCTAGGGTGACCATCAATGGCCAAGGGGACCATCGATAGCCAAGATGATTGTTAATGGTTGAGTGTTGAGAAATAAGTGGGGTAAAACAGTGGGGTTGGTTAGTTGTTCAAACTGGCCATAGTTATGCTTGATTAGAGGTTAAAGGGTCAAATTGGTCTAAAGGGGGTCCAAGGGTGTTTCAACATTTGGAACTATAGTGTGTATAATTCCCATGTCTAAATTTCCCCCTTTTTTATTATGTAATCTTTGAATTAACAATTTACAAAAAATATGGATTGCGGGTTGAAGGCTAGTTACCTCAAGCATGGGAGGAGGTTTTCTCCCTCAAACTAGTAGTTGATAAGGAAAAACTGAATCATGTGTGGTTTGATAAGTGGTTTATAGTGAGTCAAGAGGTTGGTGATAATGGTGGTTGGGAATTTAAAGTGAAAACATGTGCACAAAATTTTAGTAAGTGAGATAGCCAAGATCATGCAAAATATTAAGTTTCCATAGTTGGTACAAAATAAAATTAGTTTTAGGATTGACGATGGGGTAACTAGGCCATAGTATTAGTCATAGATAATAGGGTTATTATTATCAAGTATAAGGTTGGTGTTTTCATGGGTATATAATGTAGGAAGATCTCATGTGAAAAATAAAAATGGTCTACTGTGCACTAGGTGGTATAAATTCAAATGGTCAACATGGCAAGGTTGGTCGGTGTAGTCAAAATATCCAAGGCAAGGTCATCACAAAATATGTGATAGTTTGGGATAAAATGGTCAATCCTCAAGGTGAATGTGGTTAGATGGCTGGATGGAGAGGGTGTTCTATAATTG
Organism: Torreya grandis; assembly: GCA_037957365.1. Classification (NCBI taxonomy): domain Eukaryota; kingdom Viridiplantae; phylum Streptophyta; class Pinopsida; order Cupressales; family Taxaceae; genus Torreya; species Torreya grandis. The sequence continues at coordinate 128,729 of JARHVA010008944.1, read as the reverse complement.
TTCATGGTTGGTTTTGGTTTGGTGGAGAAGGTTAATCTCTAAAAATGTGGTACTAAGGTGTTCCTGCCAAATTTTTATTTTGAAAAGTGGGTTTCTTGACTGTCAATGGTTAGGGGTCCCAAATTTGACCATCGTCGGTCACCCTAACTATCAATGGTTAAGGGAAACCATAAACTTTAGATTTTAAAAAGTGAAAAATAGAAATAATTTTCACCATTTACTTTTTGACTATCTGACTCTTATACGTACTAATGTTCTTAGCATTTTATGTGAGAGCATTGATGAGGTATGTTTGATTGTTGATTGGTTTATTAGGGTTTAATTTACATTGATTTGACCTAGGTGGGATCAAGGATGCAAGGAAAATGAGGATATGGCTAAGTGGTGGGAGCTATGATTCCTCCTTGATGATGGTTGAAGAAGGAGGTAGGTTTTGTATTAATTTGATAAGATAAGTTGATTTTTTCATTTTTTAGTTGAATTTTGTTAGCTTGTTGTTGGTTGGAAGGGAGGTATTTGGTGTTTTAACCAAGTTTTTAGGTTAGGTTATGATTTTTTAAAATTAGTAGGTAAAAATCAAAATTAGGTGGACTAGATAGGTTAAGGGTAGGGTAGAGGGCAAAATTAGGGTGATTAGGTATTTAATATGGGTGTTTGTGTGGCTTTTGGGTAGGGTATGGTTAAGGTTTCATTATTTATGGTCAAACATATTGACTATCAGTGGTCATACCTGATCGTCGATGGTCTTAGTTAACCATCAACAGTCAAATATTAGAGGTAAAATTGCTAGCTAACCATTGGTGGTCATAGTGACCATCAATAGTTGACTAAAAGGTTGGGTGTGTTGAAAAAAAGGTTAAAGATAATAATTTAACATGTTTTTGATAAAATGGTTAAGGATAGTGTTTTTATAATTTAAAAGTTAGGTAATGTGGGTTTAGGGTAGGCTTAAAGATATGGCAATGTAGTTAAGATAAAAAAGTAGGTGTTTAGTTGGTAGGTGAAATGAGGTTAAAATGGGGTGAAAGTCATGGTCAAAGTACTTAATAAAAAACTAAGTGTGTTTTTTAATGATTTTTATTGGCACAAGATCATATACAAATGCAATATCAGGTCCATTAGATATTTTCAAAGATCCATTAGGGGATGACTAATGATGACTAGACATAGATGGAAGAGATCAGCCTCGATGTGATGATGCACTTCCAGCACATGCCATGAGATGTAGTGATGATCATGGCCATCATCGAGAGATGGGGTCCAGCCATAAACACCTTTCTCCTATCAATTGGTGAGATGACCATCCTATTAGAGGATGTAGATAGGATTACATGATTTCCCATTCAAGGGGAGATGATATATCACATAAAGAGTGAGGAGAGAGATGATCATATAGAGTTTATATGGTAAGGATTGGACCTTCACTAGGTGGCATGATGGTGGATTTAGTTACAATACATTATATCAAAGGGCCAGAGATGATAGGTAGTTGATGATGGTGATGATGGTAGTCTCATGTTTCACCTTGATAGATATGAGTAGCGGGTAGTTTCCGTATCTATTGTTGGGAGTTTTAGTGGAGATGTTGCTTGGATGAATAATTTTTGGGTTGGCACCTATTTTATTTGTATAGATATATAAGCAGCTATGGGGTTTCAAACTACATAGGAAATATGTCATTAGCATGGGGTTTGTACTTCATTATTGGACCTATGAGCATATCCAAGTTCTGAGACTGATGGGGTTGCTATGGGAGGGATACACCTAGATGGACTTTAGGGTGGGCTTCATGTGGTGGAGGGGTGAATATGTGATCATAGAAGTTAGAAGAGACATAAGGGATATTGATTGTTTTAGTGGGGAATTTGATGCTGTAGTGGTTGGAGATGTAATTTAGAGGTCGTATGTCAGCTTCTCAAAGAGGTCCCACTATACTCAGAATATTTATCGATGTAGACTTACATGTTAATTTTTGGGAAGAGAGAGGGTAATACTGAGCTCATCCCTTTTGACAAGTTTTTTAGGTATTTTGGCATAGTAAAAGAGATTTTAGGTCCATTCTTGAGGTACACAAAGGAGGATGCTAAGGTTTTCCTTCTAGTGTCTTAGCTAGTGAAGGTGGTTCTTGATAATGATGAGCTAATAACTAGAGCAGAGATGAATGATGTTAGTTTTGACAATGTTTATGTGCCATGGCATTAGGCCATTTATGCAACCAAATATTTTGGATGGGATGATGGGGGTATGCAGCCCATAGATGTGGATCCAACTAGTAGGGATCCAGACGTATAGTTATAAGGAGGTGGCCCTAATGGATAGGTGAGATCAGTGTTGGCCACTACACAAGCATAAATAATAGATTTATAGGGGTAGGTGGTCACATTTTAGGGTCAAGTTGTGACATTAAAGGGTCAAGTTGTCACTATAATGTGTGATAGGGATGAGGATAGGACTTCACTAAGCTTGGTGATTTAGGAGAGGGACACCCTGAGAAAGAGAAGGAAAGCAACTATAACACCAATAGGACTACCAGGTAGTATCCTTATGGCATAATACTTGGCCACCATTGAGAATTTATGTTATTATGATTCCATATCTAACACAATATACACATATTCCCTAATGGGGTGAGTACAAGCCAACTTGATAGGTGGTGTAGGTATAATGACTCTAGGTTAGTGGCCTTCTTTGGTGAGTGGATAGGAAGGAACCTTAAGGGGTTAGGCATTAGATGGTAGTTATTCCCTAGGGGCATAGGATATGATATGATATGTATAGATGTATATGAGTTTGATACTAACCTACGTGATAATGCAACAAGATGTATATGTTTTGAGAGATAGATATGTATATGGTTGTATGTACTATTTGATGTTGATGAGACATGATGTATGATGATGATATATATATTTGATGTAATGGTTCATTTTTTATGGTTATGGTTTTGATGTTTATGTTTATGATTATGATTATGAGATGTAGACTCACTAGCTTAGGTATGTGATGATTATGGATGATGTTGATGATGAAATGGTTATACAATATTATGATTTATGTGATTCTTTATTTTGAATATGGACATGATGTTTATGATTATAGTTATGGTCATGGATATGTGATGTGATCATGGTTTATAATTTATAGAGGTAATGTGGTTTATGATGTATATGGTATTGTTATACTTGTTATGATTATGATTATGATTATGATGTGGCTTATGGTTATGCTTGTGATCATGGATACGTGATATGGTTATGTTTTATGATTATAGTTATGATGTTTTCTTTATTATTATTATGATGTTTATGATAGTGTTATGGTTATTGTTCTATACATGGTGATGATTTTACGATGATGTGATGTTTATAGTTTATAGGTATTTTGTTTGATTATATCACATAAAGTAAGTTTAAATAAAAAAACTAGATGTGTGAAAATAAATTAAGATCATGAGACATATGTCTAAGTGAATACGTGAACCAATTATGAGAGGATATGAAAAAGGCATGATGCTTTTTCATTGGTAAGGAATAAACAAAACTACAACTACATTGGTTTAATGAACATAAGCCCTTAAAATGCTTTGCATTAGCATGCATTGGTTGCTAACAACGTGTCTTGGTCACATTGTGTCAAGTAAGCTCAAAGTTCATTGATTTGTAGATGGTATAAAGGGAGGATAGGTGATAATTTATGTGAAGGGAAATGTAACCATCCTATGGGTTGGTTTTCTGTTTCTATAGTTGATTTAAGAACCATAATAGATAATTCCATGTTTGAATTCTACGTGTTGAATGATAGATGTGAGAATTCTACTAATACTATATATATGGAAGCTGATTACAACTTCCTTGAGATAACTTTCTCTAATTTTGATATAGGGTCTTTTATAGCTTTATTATGATAGATTTGTGAAGCTGATCGATGTGGGAAGCTTCAAATGATTGCTTTGACAAATTTAACTGATCCTTACATCAAGGGAGTGGTCTAATTTTAGGTTTGTTTATTTGGTATCTATCCTTTAAGGGAGCAATCTATCTTTCAAGCAATGTAGATTTTGGATAGCTGTCCTTCAAGGGAACACTCTATGTGCTAGAGACATTTGACCCAAGTGATATTTAGGTATCCCAAATTGTTTTGATGCGAGGTTAGACATGGAAAAGTATATTTAGGCTTAGAGGCTTACCTTTATGAGGGAAAAGCCTAGAGCACAAGAGGTTAATGATAAGAAAAAGGGGTCATTTTGAGAGGTAATGACAATGGGATTCCATCTGATTAGGGATGAAAAGTGTCCATGAGAACCATTCCATGGATAGAGTCATGGTACCCATATTTTGGATTAGGTTATGAATGTGATGGTTAGTCACATGGTTTTATGTTATAATCAGTTATCCTCTAAGGGATAGGATGAAAATGTGAGGAAGCCAAAAATGTATTAAATAAGGGGATGAGCTTAAGTTAGACAAAAGGGTGAGTTTGATCCCCATTTAAAAAAATAAAGGATGTAGGTGTGAAGCATTGAGAGGCTCAAGTTTTGGTTTGCCTTCAAGAGAGAACAAATGATAAGCTCATGATCCATACGTGTGGGTTACGATGAAGGGTCCAAGCCAATTGAAAGCAAACTTGCCTCACTTTATTTTCTACATATTGGCCACATGTTTATTTTCGTTTAGTTTGAGGTATTTGATGTTGAATTATCATTATTTTAGGTGCTTGTTATAGGCACACTTGATTTTCTATTGATAGATATGAAGGTGATTAAGTGGAGATATGCAGTGTTCATTAATTAGTTTGAGTCATGGTAGATGCTCTTAATGATAATTTATCTTAGAAATGATATCTTGTAAGGATATGTGAAGAGAGGGAATATGGACTTCAAGAGGAAAGACTAACTATGATCTAAAAACTAGAAATAAAGGGGTAGCACCTATAGAGGTTTAAATACTAGTGTGATAAGACCATAAAGTGAAATGAATGTGCAAGTGCAAATCTTGAATAGAAGTAGTAACCATTTTGGTTAACATATTGTTGAGGGTTTTGTTAGAGACTTCCACTTGTCCATTTACTTGTGGATGGTAAGATGAGGAAAATATTAAATTGATGCTAAATGTGTCACAAAGACCTTCGGGTTGCTTATTTTTGAAAGATTTTTCATTATTAGTGATAATTTTATGGGGAATACTGAAATGATAGATGATAAGATGATTGATGAAGTTGATTATCTTTTTGTCTTTGGTCAAGATCAAAGGAATAACCTCCACCCACTTGGTGAAATACTCGGTGGTAGTGATGATGTAGTGGTTCCTTTATGAAGAGTGAGGATTGATTTCTATGATGAGGTCTAGTCCCCATTATGAGAAGGGCCAAAATTCCCATGGATACTTGGAGTCTATGGACCAACACGTGGTGTAAATTGGCATGCTATTGACATTTACACACTTCTTTATATAATCACAATAGTATTGGTTGACAGTGGGACAATTATATCCAAGGAAAAGGATACATTTAACTATATCTAAACCACTAAAGTATCCCCTGTATATTTTTTCATGAATTTCTTTGATATCATGGGAATCTTCATGACTATGTATACAATGGAGAAGGAGGCTGTCAAAACCATGTTTGTAAAGGATTCCACTTAATATGGTATAATAAGAGGTACTATGAACAAAGGCTCTTCAATAATTCGTAGATAGGTTGGGAGGAATGATACTGAGGTTGAGGTAGTTAAAGGTTTTCTCATACTAAATGTACGATGGATATGACTCCACACTAGAAATGGTAGGGAGGTCAGATTGGATATAAGAGGGGGTGATGAAATAATGAATGGTGACAAAAAGTTTAGAATTGGAAGATTGTGATAGGATCTAAGAAGAAAGGTAAGCCATTGTATAAACAAATTTATTGGTAGATCATGAAACATATTGGATAAGGTAATGATAAAATGAGGCTAAGATTACATCTACTAAGTGTTTGTACTTTTGTAAGACATCATTCTTTCATTGGTTGGATCCATTGACTTGGTTAACCACAAGTTAGGAATTGTCAAAGACATTTATCATCTTTAATCCCAAGGATAGAGTGGTTGGGAAACCTATTACTAGGGTTTCATACTCATTCATATTGTTGGCACACTCAAAATCATGTTTGAAAGAGAGAGGAAGAAATTTTCTATTGAGGGGAATGAGAATAACTCTAGCACCACAACTGTACTGGTATTTTGAGCCATTAAATAACATGGTCATTTGGTAGGAGATGTCCTCTTGGGAAAGAGTCATGATGGACTCATCCATAAACACAAGAGGAAGTCATTGGTTGTCTAGAAAAGGAGCTTTAACTAATTGATCGATGATGAATTACCTTTTAATCAAATTTTATTTGAGGAACTCAAGGTCAAACTCAGCTATGATCATGAGCCACTTAAACATAAGCTATTTTTGGTATGGTTTAGAGTGCATGTACTTGAGTGGGTTGGTGATGGTGATGACAAAGGTAATGTGATTAGGGAGTTAATGATAAATCTTGGTAGCCACAAAGACTAAGGCAAGGAAAATTTTCTTGGTACAGGTGTATCGAGTCTCATAATCTATAAATGTTTGAATTATATAGTAGATAGCTTGCTCTTTGTTTTGTTCATCATGGTGAGTGAATAATACCCCTAAGGAATGGTCAATGGTAGATATATAAAGGTAGAAGGTTTGGTCCTCTTTACGAGGGGTAATAATGGGTAGAGAAAATATGTACTCTTTGAGTGAATCAAAAGCTTGTTGGTATTCTTTAGTCCTTTTAAAATATCTATGTTTTTGGAGAAGATTATGAAAGAGTTGACATCTATCTAATAACTGAGAAATGAAGTGATGGATGGATTGGAGCTTCCCCTATAAGATATAGAATAACTTAAGGTGGGTTGGAGGTGGCATGTCGATGAATGCTCTAACTCTGATAGGGTCTACTTCGATGCATCAAAGAGAGATGATAAATAAAATAAGATTTCTAGATAGGACATAAAAAATACATCTCTTGGGGTTGAGTCAAACATTCAAATGGATTAGGAATTCAAAGATAATTTTGAGAAATTATAGATGATCCTTGTGGTATTTTGATTTCCCAAGCAAATCATCTACATAGTCCTCTGTGATTTTGTGGATGAGATCATAGAAGATGTAAATCATCACATGATGGTTGATCTAGCATTATTCAAATAAAAGGGTATGACCCTATACTAAAAGTTCCATGAAGGGTGACGAAATAAGTCTTATGTTGATCCTCAGGGGAAATCCAGGTCTAATTATATCGTAAGAAACCATCCATGGGAGACAACATCTCATCTCCAACTATAAGATCAATAATTTGGTCGATGCTAAGCAAAGGGAAGTCATCCTTTAGATAATCAAGGTTAGGGTCTCAAAATTTAATGCAGAGGCAAAGTAGCCCTATGGGCTTGGTAATGTGAATGATATTGGAAACCCATTAGGTATAGTCAATGGGTTGAATGAAATTTATAAATAAAAGGTGTTGAATCTCTTCTTTGACTAAAAATATGATATGAGGGTACATCCTATGAAGATTTTGCCTAATAGGTTTAGCATTGGGATGGATGATGATGTTATGGAGATTAATGGAAGGTTAAATCCTAGGCATATCCTAATAAGACCAACCAAATTCTATGCTACAATCATGAAGGAAGGAATGATAATACTCTCACTCTAAAAAATATAAAGATTGAACACTATTTAAAAGGTGAGGGTTATCTTGAGTACCCATGTTGACATTGATAGTGGATTTGATCAACATGGTTTGGTTTTCAAGAGGAAGGGATCTATGGATGGAATAATCCCATGCACCAACATAAGGGACAATGGAATCATTGTCCTGATGTTGGATAATATGGATGGTAAAATAATTATTTTCTACCATTTTAGGATGAATTAGAGGAAAGGTTTTAGTTTGGCCATCCTTTTGATAGGTCAGGGGGAAAACTAATGGTATTGACTAAAAAACGTTAGGAGGGATGATTTTGAAATCCTTAGACTTTGAAGGAGTGGGGGTTGGTGAGGAATGGATGTATTACTCAATGGTGGTGATGGGCTTGGGTAAATTGGTGGGCTCTTATGGTGGTACGAAACCATGGCCAAATAGATCATGAGATTTTAAGGGTTTTTATTGAAGGTAACTCATGGGGTCTATGTTCATAATGGTCAAGGTTGAATCCCTTTTAGGCACACCTATGAAGGTACACTTTGGTGAATGCAAATTTATCCAAATAGGAAAAATTATAGGTGAATGGTTAGATATAAGAGGTGGTGGAGGAAGTGAGAAGTGGATGATCAAGTCCCCTATAGATGAAATTGGTTTAGAAGTCCAAAAGGAATCATGGTTCAGATATTAGGGTCATAATCAAGATCATGGTCAAGGTCCGCATACTCTTGTGGAGTAGGGAAGGCATCCATGGTTAAAAGACAATACTCTCCCTAGGAGAGATGCTGGAATATAAGTTCTAAGGGGTCTTGTATTGGGATATGAGAAAAATGGATAGATGAGCTAGTTGAAGCTCCATTAATGGTAGGGCTAGATTTGTTGTTAATTGGTGGTGAGGTAGATGAGCAAGAAAGAAGAACATCATTGGGTTGATATGTCATGTTGAAAGATGCAAAATGACTAGGGTCAGCTTGTATGGGGATGACTAGATCCTTGTGTTTAAACTTGACACATCGATGTAAGGTGGATGGGACACAACTCATGGAGTGGATCTAAGGGTGTCCAAGTAATAAATTATATTAGAAATTGCCCACTACAACAGAGAAGAGCTATAGAAGGGTGTGAGGTCCCAAACAACTATGGAGGATGATTGTTTCCAAGGTTGTGGACATAATATCATTAAATAAATGGAGTATCACTGAGGTTTCTGACATGATATTCATTGGTATCTAGAGTTGGTCATAAGCATGAGAGGAGATAATGTTAATACTAGCTCTTCCATTAATCATCACCCTTTTGATGCCAGTTTGATTGATGTATGCAGTGATGAAGAGAGTAAGATCAAGATCTTTATGATGAAAATAAGGTATTTTTGAATCCTTAAATGTGACAAGGTTGGAAAGATGAAGAGCTTTGACAAAGGATGCAATAGGTTAAGGGTCTTTGGGTTAGAACTCTATAGAATACATGGCCTCTATCAATTCTTGGCTATGATGGGGTGAGGTATTTATCATTGTGTATAGGCTCATCTTCATAGGGGTTTAGTGAAGATGTTTCATAACTACTCACTGCATAGATTCTAAAGGGTTGGAGGGAAAGGTACCCAAAATGGATATTTTGGGTTTTGGTGAAGGTGAAGTTCAAGTTGAAAGTGAAGGTGTTTGAGATTAGTTGAAATGTTGAGGGGTGGAAGGATATGTCCATGTAATGGATACTTTGGAATTTCCCTTATACTTTTTTTAGTCCTGAGATCGGGTGACCATATGGATAGTGTGGATGAGGGGACATGTTGGGCTAGAAGGCTGCTTCAGATCCTCGTCACTGTTGGATTAGAGTGTGGGAGTGGGTAAATGTTGGGTAGGTTTATTTTTACTATTGGGTTGTTAATGGGATTAATAATGTTTCATCTTATAATAGATCATCTTCATCCCATAATTTATGAACAACTGATTGGAGATATTTATAGTTCTTAGTGTCATGTCCAAGTGTCTTATGGTTTGACCAGATTAATCTATCATTGAACCAAGATGGTTTAGGACTTGAAGGGTCGAAGTATTTGATAGGTGGTAGGTTTAAGGAATAAGTTTGTAATAACCTTTGTAAAATGGTTGGATAATATTCAAGCAAAGGTGTTAAGGGTGATGGGGTTTTAGTTTTTGGGGTGGGAGCCTTTTTAGAAGTAGGCTTCGCCATGGAAATCATGGGTGGTATAATGGTTTCGGTAGGTGGGTTTTGTTAGGGTTATTTTATGTTAGTTGGTTGGGATTTTTTTTTGTTGGTTGGTTTCAAAGTTGAAGGTTTAAAAATTAATGAGTTGGATGTGGGTGATTGATTTGTTGAAGGTTTAAAGATAGGTGGGTAAGTAGAGGTAGATAGTTTTTTATAAAAATACAGGGGAGCTTGATGATTTTAAAGGGTAGGTAAATGTGAAATAATAGGAGGAAGATTGGTTTGGATAGTTTTTGGAGGGTTTTCCCTCTTTATATAAGGATGAGTTCTTAAGATGGAATAAGGATGTGGTCCCAAGATGGAAGGTAAGAGAGAAGGGGGTGGTATGGTTCTAGCTCTAAGCGGGAGTTTGGGTGGTTCCACCTTCCTTCCTAGTTTGGTTATGGTTTTCTTTGGTGGACTAGATGAGGTTAAGTCCAATTTCAAATATGGGTGGGTAAATATATGATTAGGAAATCTACAAAGGTTATTCAAACATTTTATTAGAGAGGTGTAAAGTGTTTTCATAATTTGGGATGTAGATGTTTTGGATGTTTCTTCCACAGTTTTGGAGGGAGAGGTTTCTTACAAAAGGATTGATGTGATAATAGGTTTAATGGGGTATTCAAGTGAGGTTGAAGGTTCTTGTTTATTTTTATAGGGGAGCTCAAGAAAGTGCCAAAAGGTGGCTCGATCCATATTGGGTTGAGAAAATAATTTAAGGTTTTGGACCAATATAGAGAAGGGTTTGTAAATTAGTTTGGTTCCTTGGGCATCATATTAAAAGATTACGACCATAGGTTGAGGTAAGGAATGGTTTCTTAACCCTTGTTATTGAATAAATTTCTTCCATGGATGGAATAGCTAATGTGATTTCACCTTGGGGAATGGTTTCCAAAGAGAGAGGGTGATTCCATGATGGGAGAGGAAGGTTTAATGGTAAGTGTTTCTTCCTTTGGTATTTAAATCAAAGGATATGTGGGAATGTATGTTATCTCACCAAGTCAAGGAGAGGATGTAGTTGTTTCCTTTATTTGGGTGTCTAATGGAATAGACGGTGATTCTATCACATAGATAAGTGGAGTGGGGGAAGTGGTAGTCAAGTAAATGGTTTCATTAATAATAGGTTCACTAATAACCACATTGACCATATAAACCTTACAAGCATGAGATGAATCTAATTTTTTGTCATCATGGTTGGTATAAGGGGCATGATTGGGAAATGGTTGTTGAAAAATGTCAAGCGACTGATTTGATGGTGCATTGGGATTGTCCAATGCAAGTTATCCCTTATCAATCATGTTTTGGAGAATGGTTTTAAAGGTTTTACACCTACTAACATCATGTCCAATGACATGGTGGAAAATACATAGATCATTATCATTGTACCAACTAGGCATAGGGTGAGAAACATCAAATTATAGAGGAGGTTTGATGGGGGGAATTCGTATGATGTTGGATTTGAGAAACTTGTCTAAAACTAAAGAATATGACTCCCCTAGAGGACTATATTTTTTTTAGGTAGATCTATTTTTATTTTGGGTTTGTTGATTATTACATTTAGAGGAGTTGGTTTGGTTGTGTTGGTTGACAACTAGATGTGGGGTTGTTTTAAAGACAACCATGTCTATGGCTACCTTTGGTTTGGTATTAGGGTATTTAGATTGGTTGGTGGTCTTAGATGGGGACGGGTCATTGGATTTTAAGATATTTTTTTTCCTTATTTTTAACTTCCCCTCATTGATGGCTCTAGTTTCTAGTTTTCATGCCATGGTGAAAGCCTCATCAAAGGTTCTAAAAGTTTAAACCTATACAGTGGGGGTGGTATGTTTGGCACAATACTAATATAAAAGCTCAATAAACTTGGCTTATGCAAAATAGAAAGAGATATGGTTGATAATACCTATCCATCATGTTATGAAATTGGTAATCGATTTGTCATCAAATTACCTGATAGAGTAGAGTTTAATAATAGAGATATTCTTAGATATATTGATTGAGAAGTGGTCTAAAAAGGTTTAGGTAAATGAAGATATGGAGTTATTAGTGACAACACTATACCAATCTAATTTTGGCCCAGATAAATACATAGGAAAGGTGTGAAGGAGAAGAACATCATCATAGACAATCAAGTAACAAGAATGTCCAAACACTCTTAAGTGTTGTTGGGGATCCTCCTTGCTTTATAACTTGGAAAATTTGGGTAATTCCCATTGAGGATGGTAAGGTTGGATAGGGATGGATTGGTGAATATGTTTATTATATATTTGGTCATAAGATAGGAGGTTGCTAGCCCCAGAGATAGATGACTCTAGATTGGTCATTTTGTCCATCAACATTTTGACCAAATCTATTTGCGATTGGGTAATTCCATTTTTGTATGGTATGTTTTCCTAAGGTTAGGTGGATGAAATATATCGATAAATAATAGAAGGTTGAGAGGATGACACATGTTGGTATGTGGTCATTGAGGGTTTAGATGATGTCACATAAGGGTTAATTGGCACAAAAGGTTGGGTATGAGGTAGATCTATGTATCCTTGTGGATTAGGAACATAGTATGGGTATGGTGTCATAGGTATTTGTTTAGGGGTTGATGTGGTTTGGTTGGGAGGTATGATCAAATTAATAGATTAGGTAATTGACATGGATTGGGTTGGAGGTGTGGTATGGTTAGTTGGTTGGGGGTGAGTGGTAACTCTAGTACTAATAGGTGGAAAGGTAGAAGGTATAGAAAGTACCAAATTTTGAAGTGGAGTGGAGATTGGTGGGTTGGTAGTGATGAGGGGAAGAGTGGAGATATGGATAGAAGGTATCCCCATGGTGGAGGGGATTTACGTAACTAAAGGTAAAGTTACCCCTATGTTAGAGGAGTTGTTGGTTGGTGTAGGTGGTGTTTGGTTATTGGTTGGGTTGTTTGATTCAATTTGGGTGGAGCTAATGAGTGGATTATTGGTTGAATAAGATACTTAAGTCATCATAGGTAGGGTCGAGGTAGTGGAAATCATAAGTTAAGGATTCATCTCATAAGGTGAAACTCTAGGAGGAACCAAAGCAGTAGGGGTCCAATAAGATAAGGTATTGAGGTAATCTTGGAGGGCCATGGGGTTGTTGTCAAGAAAAGTAGAAAAATCTACATCACCTTGGGAAACTATCTGAGGCATGGTAGGTGGTAGAATGATGGGGAGTACCCTCAACATCTGAGGTATACTCCATCAAGGAAGGAAAATAGGAGGAAGGTGGCTCTTGGTTGTTTTGGTTCCTCAAAATTTACCTAGTAAAGACCATGTGAGAAATATAAAGAAATAAAAAAACCTCACAACTCAAACATAAAACAAACAGAAGAAAATCTCTCAAGGAAATTAGAAACATACACTGGAGTGAATTTAAATCCTTAGGGTACCTTTTATCTGACTTTTGGCTTATGACTTAGTTGAAAAGTGTAAAGAAGGAATTGGTTTGTAGAGTAGGTTCTAGAAAATATGTCTATGGATGGTTTCAGGTGTTCAAGGCTCTCAAAAGGATATATGTTAGAAATAAATACATGGCTTGGTATTAGGGCCTACCCCCTCACCTCACACACTACAATGATAAGGGTGTTAAGTGCTTAACTAGTATATATTGAGATATAGATTTCAGACTCAACCAGAGAGCATAGTTTTGGTTCTCTTCTTGGTAATGACCTCGAAGTAAGATAGCCAAAGGGTGAAGGTAATCCACTAGGAGATGAAACCCCAGTCGGGCCTTACGTCAATTATTTTGATGTTTAATTGATTTAAGTGTTTTGGTATAGCATGTGATAAATAATTAAAACTATAATTGAATTAATTTTCCTTTAATTTAAATAAATGAGCTAAAGATGTAAGGAATCAATGTATGTAAAGTTTATTGTATACCCAAAATAAATTTTGATTTCTTTATATGAGCATAAAATAAAAAAGAAAAGGGAAGCTAAATGCTACTAGGTCCCATTAGGTGTGCTAGAATGTTTTTCTCAATTTCATCTTATTTTTATTTAAATAAGACATAAGAAACTAGTAATAATGGTGTGATAGAAGAACCTATTTGTTTGTGTGCATGTGATCTATATGATTGTGAAGAGATTATCTTTGTCTTTGTAGCAATGACTAATAAATAAAAAATCACTCATGTAAAGTGGTTGTTATATAGGTAGAAAAGTGGATTGACTCACATAAGCTAGATCCAAGAAGCATGAACCTACTATGAGGTTGTCAATCCACACTCTTAAAATAACTATGTTAGAGAAAATGAAGATAAAGTACTTGCATCAAATGATAGAAAATATTGAAAGATAATACAAGAATAAATAAATGTTTGATAAAGTAAATAGACTAATTATAAAAAATAGTGGGCCAATACTAATGCTAAAGAGGTCAAGTTGGGTTTAAAAAATAGGTAAGGTCTCTGTGAATATATAGGGACATAGAAAGTAGAATTTGACTGAGGGTAGGTAGGTAGAAATAAAATGTTATTTCTTACCATAATGACCATTGGTAGTTAGGGTGACCATCATTGGTTAAGTTAACCATCGATTGTTGGATAACCATTAAAGGTTGAAGACGATCAATGGTAGTCATGGTGACCATCAATGTTTGTTATGGGTTCTAAAGGTGTTTAATAAAAGGATACAAAATGGATTAGTAAGTGGTCTAATATTTGGTTGAGGTTTGGGGGTTAGGAGATAAGATACATAAATTTTTAATTCAGATAGGGAAGTTAGAAACCAAACAAACAAAACCTAAAATACAAAATGTACCTAGTTTGTTGTTTGATAGATGATGGCTAATCCTAGAGTAATTTTTATAGAGTAATGGTACTTTACCTCAAGAGTAATTTTGTTTGGGTCTCTAATTTATTTATTGAATTGTTGGAAAGAATCCATATTGGTTGATATCTTTATCACATATGTGCTAGAATTCATGATTATGGATCCCTATTCAACTTCTACTTCCCTCCTTTTATAGGCAAAGAGAAATGGATGTAGAAGGTTCCATAGGAGGTGAGGATATTGATTTCAATGAATCATAATGTGTTATTAATATGTAAGGTGAAAATATTAAATTTTGCCATGTTAGCTTGTACATAGCTAGTATTGTGTTTCTTCAGATGGGGAAACAACCTGACCATCAATAGGTAGGGTGACCATCGGTAGTCAAGGTGACCATCAACAATCAAGTGTTGAAGGCTAAGTGGGGTAAAAGGGTGGGTTTGGTTAGTTCATAAAACTATCCATGGTTAGTGTTAGTTAGGGGTTAAAGGGTCAAATTGGTCCTAAGGAAGTATAGGGGGATTTCGACATTTGAATTTGTAGTGTGCATAATTTTAGTGTCTACACTACAATTAGAGTATTGATGGTGTTTGACCACTAGATAAAAGCATGAAATTTGAAATTTTTAAATAGTTTTTTATCTCCTCATTGACCCATTTATTCTCCTTGAGTGACATCACTATGTTCCTAACCCCTTCATTATCTTATTTACCCTCCAAATAGGGTTTCTTGATAGGGTTAGTAAGGTATATATGCCTTTCAGCTCTATTTTATCTCTCCTTGAACACATTCACTAATTCTAATATTATTAATGACTTTTTATACCTTCCCTTATAATTCCCTCTTAAATTGTAATAATTTTGACTTGTTATAAAAAAATATATATAGGGTTTTCTATACTCTGGGGTTTCATCACAAAACATAGGCCAAGAGCACTATAATTGGCATCCTTAGAGTTCAAAAAACTTCAAGGCTTCAAATCACTCTTAAAGGTTTTATAATACATACATACATCCTTTCAAACAATTATTTATTTTCCAAAAATCTTTTAACATATTTAAAATCCATTAACACAAAATTATGATACCTAAATAGGACTGTGTAAGGATTTCCTTAGATTATTACACTAATAATGATCATATAAGACTATATAGATGTCAATATCGTCATTAATACACTACTTCTGATAATTATACCTCAAATACTTCACAAATACATCTATAATCATCTACTTTATTCATTTACTCATCAAAGGAGACTGACACAACACAAAATTACTATTGACTGCGATTGTCAACTAAGAGTTCTTAATTGATTGTCCATTCTTCCATTTAACAAAAAAATATCTCAATGTTATTTACCTATATTTAAATCACAATTTATTCATTAATAAATTATTTTCAAATTCATGACTATTCATCTACTAATCAACCTCAAAACATGGTAAATTATCAAAAAATACAACACTCACAAGGCAATATTGGGTTTCAATTACCGTTTATTCCTTGAAACTCATTTGGATACATGAAACATCCTTAAAGACATATTTAATACTAAAAAACATCTCCAATATAAATAATGGTATCTACAAATATTAGAGTACACAATTTTTCTCAATAATTCCTCTTTAAAATGCTCTTGAACCATATTCAAATGAATACTAAATAATTAGCTTTGTACCATTTTCATCCTCTCAGGCCTATGGTTCAAGCTTCATGTTGAAGAAACCAACCTTCCTTGACTTGGTAAGATCTTAGATTGATCCAATAATCTCTCCATTATCTTCTCAAGCCAAAAAACTTACCGTATTTGCCCTCTTTCAATGTGATCCTCATCCTTGGATAAAGTGGTGAGATGTAACATCTTCTAGAGGTTGAAAAAACATGTTTACAAGAGGAATTTACCTTGGTGATTCCATTATGACTTTTAAAACTAGTCAATATATTTACAAGTCCCTTTTCAAAATTTTAATTTTTAAATAAAGGATTTTGGAAGGAAACTTGGAATGTTGCATATAATTCCAAGTTATGAATTCTTAATTATTGAAACATCATTATATCACCTATTCATTATTTTCTAAGCTCCATAGGATCTTATTAGGTTTTTAACATGCATTTTTTCCTTTATTACAAGGATTGTTTGACTTACATAGTTTTATATTTACAAAATATACACAAAGGTATTTTTGATCCTACATATTTTATTATTAGTACAAATTCGGATCTTTACACAACATCTAATAGTATAATTTTTAGATTGGATAAAAAATTGCATGGTAGGAAAGATAAGTATATTAGATTATACCTAGTCAAGGGAAGTAGTTGGACGTAACATTTTCTAAAAGGTAGAAAGGATGATACTAGTATATAAATTGATATTAAAATTCATTATAATTGGATGGCTAAGTAGATTGAATCCATTAGTGATTGATCACCAGGTATACTAATTGACAATATTTATAGGATCTTAAAGACTTTTTAGGACTTTTTGGTGTTTTCCCCACATCTCATCAACTCCTCTAATTATTTTAGGTCATGGACAATCATAAACAAATAATCCATCATGTAAAGTTACATAATATTTAGTGCACCTAAGACTAAGTAAGAAGGTTTTGTAAGACTATTACTCTTATACCAGTAAACCTAAACCTCCCAAAGTGATTTACATCAAAATAAATACTCTCCATAATGGTTATGTCTCAAATAATGAATAAATACTTGAACAACTATCAACAATATATAGCTTACCTATCAACCTAGATTGTGTTTGAGCAAAATCACTACAAGTTAGATTATGTGGGGTTTTTATAGAGACATTACATTAAATATTATTGATTGATTGAACTTTGAGCATCCATATGAGTTTTTTTCATCAATTTAGGGTTATTAATACTTTAAATCTCCTTTATACCTAAATATTTTCCTTTTCCTTGTTTTCTTTTCTCCATTCTTTTGATATCTCAAAGTGCCCATTTGGTGGATATAACAATATAGACATATATATAATCTCCTCTAACACAAAAAACCTCATAATACACCTTGAAAGGTGTGTTTTTAGTAATAATTAGGCTCTTGGGTTTATGACTATACAAAAACACTTTTTAAGGTTTTAGGGAGAAAGGAAACACTATACCATCATTTCTATCCATCCAAAAAGATTGAAATTTCTAAGGCATTTAGGAATACATGATTTTATGAATATCGAGGTAGAATTAAGTAGATAAAGTACATATATAGGTATTTATTAAAGTTATATGGTCTGAAAACTATAAGATCAGTGTTAAAACACTACTAAAAACCAATTTTGATCTATTAAGGTGTTGAGAGTTAGAATGAAGATGTAGCCATGTGTTTAATAGGTGGAAAAAATGGTTTTCAAGTTGATGAGAGTTATTTAAAGGTTTATAGGCTTTTTTATAATAAGATATAAAGAAGGCTTATCGACTAGGTCTACTAATAGTTCTAAGAAATCTATTTCATGAAACTTGAAGGACAAGAGTAGATTAAATTTATTAACTACTTTTTGTAAAGGATTAGAGTAGATTTTAAGGTGTCAAAATTGAATAAAATATATATGTTATAGCTTTATGAATTTGATTTAGATCTAGAAGACTAAAATAGAATATAATTATGAGTTTTGGCCCAATATAGATTGTAAAATGTTTGAAGGCTTGTGATCTAGATTAAGGATGTCCATTGAAAGGAATAAAATATGTTTATTATTATGTACAACATTAATATGGATAAGTGAATTCAATAAACATTTAATAATATTATTATAACCAAATGAAGATTATTTATCTCCTTTTGATTATAATTATGTGTGTACTTGTGAATACTTCTCATGATTGTTCATGAATTATTTATATCCAAATGGATACGAGAGAACCTAGAAACTAGAGAGACATTACATCCAACAAAATCATAAATAGAATGTCTAAGACACCACTGAGTTCTAAAAACAAGGCAAAGCCTCATTGAGGTGACTTGGTGTTTATAAATTTGGGGCTTTCATGGATTTTGTATTCCATAGTATAAGATAAACATTCTGGAAAGAAATATTTCAATGTTTAATATTATACTCTCTTATCCATCATGAGGATGGAGTTTTGATAATATTAGATTAAAAAAATTGACAATTAATTGGTGTCCACCAAAGATAGAACCTAAAACAAGAAATGGAAGACTAAAAATCAATTATAACTTCACCTTTCGAAATAATCGGTGGAATTTGTTAGAATTTGTTGGTTCCTATTTGTACACCTCATACACTCAGCCTTTCACACTTGAGAGAAATGACAAGCAATGATGGAAAACCTACTACTATGTCATTATAGCCAATGGAGGGTTTGGCATCATAATTTGATAGAAATATATAAAATGACTAAGAGGCACCCACAAAGGGTATGGATGCTAGTTTTGGCTCTACCTAAACTAAGGTGAGAAAAGTTATGGGGCATCTTGCTCACATGGAGGGATTTTACAACTCAATCTCTGAGGGGATTCTTAGCATAAGGAAGAGATATGACCAAATAATAACCAAGTTTGAACACTTCACCCATGAAGGGATATCACACAAAATTCACAAATGATTTATGTCATACACAAGCTACCAGAGAAATATGAAAGGATGACTACAATCTTCATTTTTATAAAATATTCAACATGGGCTAAATAGAAAATGCAGCACTAGGATTTCAAGCACAAACTTCAAGCACGTTTCAAATATCTAATATTTTATGTGTTTTCAAGGAAAGAAACAATTATGTTATGTAAAAGATGTGTTAAATTTAGGGTAGGATAGGGATGGATAGTTTGTTAGTTATATAAAGGAGGGTGGTGTTCTGGTAGTTTTCAAATAGCAAGGTTTGTTTCTACATACTTGAAATTACCTATTACAAAGATGTAGGAAAATTAAAATGCAAGTCATAAAAACTACAAGGAGAATTTTAAATCCATTGGTGTTAATATAATGTAAATTACCAAATGATTACTGAAGCCTTAGAACATATTATAAAAGTAGAATTTCAAATATTTTCTCCTACTAAATCTATGAGCCTAGGTTGCCCTAATGAGGTATTCAAAAAATATTTCTAAATCTATATGTTAAAAGGGGTTTATAACCTATATTTATGCTCATAATGATAACCAATAGTAAACACAAAGATAGATATCCAATCAACACAACACGTAAAATATCTCATTGCACTTCATTAACAAGATACAATAAATAACCACATGTATTTTTCATTAACTTGAAATAAAATACTACATACATCAATGTTTTAAAATGATTCCATGGAGACAAGAATGTTTGATTTGATCCATGTTGGATAGGGAAGACACATATAAGTGGTCTCAAAACTTGCTAATGGATATAAAAGATGCAACCAACTTAGCAAGAGAGGAAAAATACACACATAGTAGTGAACCCAAAATTTGGAAGAGCCTATACTTAGAGAATAAAAAGACCAAAAACAACCAACAACCCTTGATTAGAAGGCAAATATTCTATTTATACATTTTTCAAACCTTCAAATCCAAGAATAAGAGTTGAAACTTGAAAAGGTGTAAAATACCCCATCAAGTTCTACCAAGATGCTCTGAGCTGGAAAAAACTCTTTGTCATGCCTAGAATCTTCACGTATATACAAGGAAAAAGATTCCTCCAACTACATCTATAAGAAATGATGGAGATTTTCAACAACCCATTACTTACTTCAGTTGGAAATGCATTTCACACAAGCTAGAAAGAGAATCTTCATAGTGGAGGCCAAACAAACTTTGTCTTCTTTTGTAACTTCTTGAAGATACCTTAGAACACATTATTGCACAACTGGAACCTTCTACACTTGCAATGATTGCTTGGGGATATTTCACATCTATGGCTATATGATTAATATTATTTTGAGTGGCCCACCTAGATCTTGTAAACTTGTAATTTCTCTCCTATGGAAGAGCTTGGGAAAATAAAACAAATGAAAATAAAGGAACTTGGTTTTATTTGACACTTTTTACTTTTCAATTCCAAACTTGCATTTTCACATTTTATAATTTGTAGTTAATGTTTTACAAATTTGCCTTTTTGCACTCTTTGCATTTATTTTTTTGTATTTTCCTCCATATTTATTTTTTAATGCATACATTAATTTTTTGCAAATTTTAATCTTTTGGGGGAATCCTAGCCCTTTTATGCAAATTTTCACCAAGTGAAATTTGCACCAAATGCAAATTTTCACCAAGTGTAATTTACACAGAATCTAAATTTGCACAAAGTCTAAATTTGCATAAAATACAAATTTGCACAAGGTAAAATTTACACGGAATGTGAATTTGCACCAAGTATAATTTGCATAGTGCTTTTCCCACTCACATCTCCCTCTGCATCTAATGGAATCTAGAGATGGGAGTGAACATTGCATTTTACATGAAAAGTTGGTATAAAATGCAAGTTGACCTCCTAGCTCTGTCAAACTTATTTTATCCAAATATCTATGTAAAAAGGGGTTTATAACTTAGATTTATGCATAAAATGATAACTATTAGTGTATACAAAGCTAGATATCTAATTATCACAACATGTAAAACATCTAATTAAACTTCATTAACAAGATATAGTAAATAACCACATGTATTTTTCATTAACTTGAAACAAAATATTACATACATCAATGTTTTAAAATATTTCCATGTGAATAAGCATTATGAATTTTCTCCATGTTGGACAGGGGAGACACATAGAGGTTCTCTTAGAGCTTTCTAATGGATGTACAATCTTCAACCAACTTACCAAGAGAGGAAAAATACACACACAATAGTGAACCTAAAATTTGGAAGAGCCTATACTTAGATAAGAACAAAAGACCAACAAAAACCAACAACCTTTGAATAGAAGACAAGCCTTCTATTTATACATTTTTCAAACCTTTAAATCTGAGAATAAAAGTTACAACTTACAAAGGTTTAAAACACCCCATAAAGTTTCACCAAGACGCTCCCAAATGGAAAAAACTCTTTGTCACACCCAAAATCTTCATGTATTTGTAAGGAAAAAGATTCCTCCATCTACCTATACAAGAAATGATGGAGATTTTCAACAACCCATTGCTTCCTATGGCTGGAAATGCATTTCACATGAGATGGAAAGAAAATTTTCATGGTAGAAGCCAAATAAACTTTGTCTTTTTGTTTAACTACGTGAAGATATATAGGACCACATTCTTGCATAGTTGGAAGCTCTTGCACTTGTAATGCTTGCTTGGGGATATTACAAATCCATGGCTTCTTGAGTAATTTTCCTTGAAGTGGCCCGCCTAGATCTTGTAAACCTACAATTTCTCTCTCATGAAGGAGCTTGGGCAAACAATTGAGGTTAATTTTACCCTTTTTACTTTTTGGCTCCAAACTTGCATTTTCACATTTTTCAATTTGCACTTTTATTTTTTTGTAAATTTTCCATTTTGCACTCTTTACATTTGCTTTTTTGTAGGTTCCTCCATATTTCCTTTTTAATGCATAAATGCATTATGTGTAATTTTCACCTTTTGGGGGAATCCTAACCCTTTTATGTAAATTTACACCAAGCGAAATATGCAATAAAAGTGTAATTTGCATGAACTACGAATTTTCACCAAGTGTAATTTACACCAAGTGCAATTTGCATAGAATGCAAATTTGCACCAAGTGAAATTTACACCAAGCACAATTTGCACCAAATATAAATTTACACCAAGTGCAATTTTCATAGTGATTTTCCCACTCACATCTCCCTTTGCATCTCGTAGAATCTAGAGATGGGAGTTCACATTACACTTTGCATGAAAAGTTGGTGCAAAATGCAAGTCAACCTCCTAGCTCCACCAAACTTATCTCTATGACTTTTCAAGAATTTTTATAAGGTGCATTTTGGGTACCCTTAATTTTTACATGGTGTAAATTATGAATTTTCATTTTGCATAGTGCTTTTACCACTAAAATTTCTTGGGGACCCTAGGGTCTCTTCTATACCTTTTGTTGAAACTTGTAAATTTTTTATTTTTCAATTTTAACCCATTTTCATTTTTGTAACTTGGATGTAGAACACAATTATGTAGGTTATTTTTACAAAATCAAGCTCTTTCCTCCTTTTGGTGCTTCAACATAGCAATCTCTCTTCTCTTTACACAATGCATCTAGATCTTGAGCATTCACAAAGGAAACCTAGATTGCCTATTGTCATTATCATTTCACATAAATAATGTCCCATCATGGAATATTTAACCCCAACCATAATTATTTAGATACATGGGGTATATCTATTTATCTTCCCATTACTTTCTCTTGGGAAACTCCAAGATCCATTTTTTCCCACCCTTCCATAACATTGCATGCTTGTAACAATTTTTAGACCTAGATTAAACAACTTGTTGAGCCTTCTAAGTATATTTTTTAAATACACACAAATTTATTAAAATCATCCATTCATTATGTTTTGAATATTGAATTACAACTTGAGCACCAACTTCCCTATTTTTTAATCTAAAAACTAGATTTACCCCTATATATAATGTTGACCAAATTTAACTTTTAGATCAAATTGTGACACCCCTAGTAAAAAAATTGATTCTTAGGCATATTAGGGGGTTTAATTTATTTTCATGAAATTTTTTATAGGTCACTTTATGTATATTAATATTATACTAGCTTTGGTTAATTAGTTTCTAGGTCCATTTATCATTTTGAGTCATTTTAAGGGTAAAAAATAATGTATTTAATGATTTGTACATTTTTTAAGGAAATGTTCAAGTGTGAAAGCATGATGTCATGCCCCATGTGTACATAAAGGTATTATTTAATTGAAAAAATTAAAATTTTATAGGTTTATTAGAATAAAATCAGTTTTCTTAAATAAAAGGATGAAAATGACACGTGTACGGATCCTTAAGAAGTGTGCCACATGTGAGGAGGCCATGGAATGTATCTTCATATTAATAAATTTATTTTACATTATTGATTTATTTTGAAGTATAAAAATTAGTCAAAAACTATTTTTCTCTCTTTTCACCCTCCTAGACATGTAGAAGTGACTTGCAGGGTTTTACTTGGTACGGTCAATAAAAAGGGTTTCAGGTCAAACTCTTATAGGAGGTGATAATAAACTAAATTAGATCCATTTTCATATAAATAATTTTAGGAATGATAAAATTTACTTTATGAATCATCTATTTGAAATTGACCTTCCAAAACTTCCTATCAATCCGTGCGCCCTTCAGGGCTTGGTCTTGTTTGAGAAAATCCATATAAACTAGCTATTCAGATTTATTCCAAATTAAATTGACATATTTATTAAATGCTCCACCTAAGTATGGTGAATTCCTACTCATTTTTATACCATTTGATCAATGAAAGGACTAAGTGTTACTTCTTCATAACTCTTCATAAATGTGTTTGACTTGAATGATGAATCTTGTTTAGTGAAGACTATGGATGCCTAGCATGTGGTCTCATTCTTCCACCTTGTTTTTAGTTGGAAAACTTTTCTTGCAGGGAATGTGAAGTCTTATATGAGATGCAAAATATTGAGTGAGTTAGTCTTTTCATTAGTGTCATTTAAGGCCTCTTGTTTAGTCGTCCTAGCTTTGCACATTCATCATTGACCTCACAATGTAGCATTAATGTAAGAAGATGAAGATTGAAGAAGAATATTTTTTAAGTTTATTTCTTTGTCTCAAGTGTAGAATGTAGTTGGTTGGAAGTCATCAAATTGATTCGGTGTATCACCTCCTTAGTTTAGATTTGATTTCAGTTATGTCTCTCCCTTTTCACTTCTAAATTTAGTTATAGGTTCAATCCTAAGCGGTACATCAAGGGAGCTATCCCTATCTAGAGACTCACCTCATTCTATAGGTTTCCCACAAGCCTAGAGGTGATTCCATTGTGCCACATGGATGAGGAGAGTTTTGCATCTTCTCAAAGGGTGCAAATCCAAGTGGCAACAGATAAATTACATAGATTTTCAAATGGATATGTAAAACTCTTAGTTCTTGAATTAAAATAAAATTAGTAGAGGAATTATCAATTTATTTATTAAATAAAAAAGGAAAATTAATTTTTTAAAATGTCAATTTCTGAATTTATTTAATAGAAATTGACATTTTCTAATCAAAATGCAAACCTAAATAATTGTGAATATGAGTGATTTAGAAACTCATATAATTATGTTGTTCAATGAAAACATTAAATTCACATTTATTTTTAATGCTACACAAATAATCCAAGTTTATAAAAACTTTACAGTCTACTTTGATTAAAACTGATTATTAATTTTCCAATTTCCCTTAAAACTAAATATTAATTTCCAATTTACTTTTAAGTGAATCCAAAAATTAATTTATACAAATTCCATAATTCAATTAAGGAAATTGAAATAATTGTAGACCATAGAGGATAAATTAAAAAAATAAGCATGGTTTAATGTTTTCTTTTAAATTTGATGATAGGATTGAAATAGGTGAATGCTCTGAGAAAGTAGAAGCAAGAGGTGTTCTAGAGAAGTGTAAACCATCATCGATTGAAGATTAAACAAATTATTTTCATGACACTTGAAATAATGTTTATTCTAATTATCCCAGATAATGTAAATATTCTAACAATTTTTTGACTATAATATACAAAAATTTTGGTATGTTTATCCATGCAGTTTTTGTGGATTGTGTAACCACTATGTAGCTAAATGTTAGAAATGTAAATATTTATTAGGAAACATTTTAAAATAACACTCTCCTAGATAGTTTTGAAAATGGCAGTAAGAATATTTTTTCCAAAATAATAGACAAATGTTTTTGTACTTATTGTAATAGGAAAGGACATAGGGTTAATAGGTGTTGGCAGTTTCATCAGAAACAACATTCAAAAGTTGTGAAAAAGGAAAACTAAACCAATGGTTTCATCTATGACCCATGCAACTACTCAAGTATGCAATAAAAAAATTACACCACCTACGTAGGAAAATATGATTATGTGGTCTGGTAAACAATTTATTAGTTTTATGTTTGCATAATTGTGTTACTTTATCAGCATGAAAATGTTCAAAGTAGTTTTAGAATTTCATTAAAATGGATATATTTTAGTTTTAAATAATTTTGGAGCTACCAGCTATGAGGAAATATTAGTGATGGGTTTATCATACTTATTTTTTTTCTCATGTTTATGGTTTTGCTAAGCTCTATTTATTATCTTAAATAAGTTTTTGAGTTCTTGATGCATTGGTAAAGGAATTTACTCATATTTCAACTTGGAGATATTTTCAAATAATTTTAAGATTAGAAATTGGTTTATTAGAGTAACCTATAGATAAAATTCAAGGGATAAGTTTATCATACTTGGATTATTTTTCTCAAATTTGGGTTTTTGAAAAACTTCATTTTCAACCTTGACAACAACATATATAGATTATATGGGGCATGATCAGTATGCCTACTTTAGAAAAATTTGCATGTCAGTATATATATTGAGTAGGTAGTTTACTTATATCTACAATTTAGTATTGGGTAGATATTCCTTTCATTGACATTTTAGGGATTTAGTTTGATTTTTTAATCATTACCATGATATTGTGATTCACATAACAACTGTTTATAGCTTCAAAGAGTGATTTGACCTTTTGGGGACCACAAGGGTCTTATTAGAGAGGTTTGATCCGAAGAATTTTCAATCTTCATATAGTTATGGATAATTAATTAATATTCTATTTAATATTATTTTTTATTTTACCATCGGATATATATTTAATTAATTAATATCCTATTTAATGTTAGTTTTTATTTGACCACAGGATATATTTAATTAATTAAATATCATGTTTAATGGTATCTTTTATTTTACCATTGGATACATATTTGATTAATTAATATCTTATTTAATGGTATTTTTTATTTTACCATGGGATATATTCAATTAATTAAATATCCTATTTAATAGTATTGTTTATTTTACCATGAGATATATTTAATTCATTAAATATCATATTTAATGGTATTTTTATTTTACCATGGGATATATTTAATTAATTAAATATCCTATTTAATAATTTTTAATCTATCATTGAATATTTTATTTAACCAAGTCTAAAAAATATACAATTCCCACTCCCACGTGGATAGTTATTTAAAATAGTCACGGGATATATTTTTAAATCTTTATCCCATAAACCAAGAATCCTACCACTCTTATATTACAAAAAAGATATAAAAATTCTTGTAAAGAATTGGTGTGGTAGTTTAATCATGGATTATTTAAGATAAGCATGATTGCATGTTTTGTTTTAAATCGAAGTCTTTATTCCACCAAAGAAATGTGATGTTGACTTCTTAGATGCTTGTTAAAAAAATTCATGGGGATATTTTAATTATTTAATATTATAAGTTAAACTCCACTTTATTTTCTCCACTTGCAAAGAATCATACAATTGGTGGAAAGATATTTGGTTCTTGATTTATTTTAGTGGGGAAATTATGTTTCTATTTTGGTAGAGATTTACCTACATATTAATCTTTTAATAAAAGATTATCCAAAGTCTTTAACTCTAACATTACTCAGGGATAATGTGGTATTTGATTTGGATAATTTTATTTGCTTGGTAATCTTGTGGTTAAAGATACATGGTATATATGGTATGGAAATAGTGGATTATATTGAATTGTCTACCAAACCAATAATCTTGACATCAAAATAGAGCAATAGATATGCATTAAAAGATGGAAAGCCTATTTTGACTTGTATTTATCACAAAAAAATCCAACCTAAAAATGGGGAAAACTCATTATTATTGGAAACTAATAATTATTCTCAGCCAATGTGTGAAGACAGAGGAAATGACAGAAAGCCATTCTATCGAAACATGAAAACCCAATTCAAGAAAATTGTTGGTGCCCTAGAGGGAAATTTTTTAATGTCCATCTAACACTGAGTAGTTTTGAGAAACATATAATTTTAGGTTATTTTACAGAGGAAGGAAGGAGATTTCTTAGAGAAGCAAGGGATTTTTCATAGAGTGATTTTTCAAGATATATCTAGATTACAAAGGCACCAAAAACCTCATGTAAATTAAAGAAGTTTAATTTTATTTTTACATAAACAAATTATCTAGTAAATAATAATTCCATTATACTCAAAGTGGTTTTTTAATTACTTTTGAAGAGTTTCTAATAGGTCAGAGCACTCAAAGAGTGGATCCGGTGATGTAGCTATTTGGTGAACCCCATAAACAAATATTTTGTATCATTTTTCAATTTCTTCTCTATAATATAAATCTCTTTCAAATTCCTTAATTAAATTATAAAAATATTATAAATTAATTCTAAGATTTATTGAAAATGAAATTGAAAAATGAATATTTATTTTTAATCCAAGCAAATTGTAAAGGTTTTATAAGTTTGGATTTTTGGATCAGAGATAATTTTTTTCATAAAATAATTAAGAGATTATTTTATATAGATAAAATATTGATGGAATTTTTTAAATGAATGATAGAGTTATATAAGTTTACCAATTCACTCATATTTAGAACTACTCAGATTTGCATTCTAATTATAAAAAGTCAATTTCTATTAAATAAAATTTGGAAATTCTCATATTTTTTAAAATCTATTTCCTATTTTATTTAATCAATAAAATAAGAATTCCTCAACCAATTCTATTTTAATTACTGAGTTGAGAGTTTTAGTATCCATTTGAAAAATTATGTGATTTATCTATAAGGGTAAATCTAGTTTTCAAATCATTTTGCCTAGAAGGCCTACCCCTTCTCATATATTCAAGGCTCTGTATTTGAAACAAACACCATTAGCATTCTCTAAGATGATTATATTTAAAAACATACTACACCTTTTTCTAGGTTCAACAAAATTATTGTACATATGTTGAATCCTATTGTCTTGCCATAATTATGATGAATATGTCATGTCACACTTTTCCTGAGACTAGTCATTTCCTAAATCTATTAATGTGTTCGCATAACTAGTACACTAGTCCAATTTTTAATCTATCTATCCATGTAGGGTATGAAATTAAGTGTGGATAAATTGTCATATGGTAGGTTATCTTTCATCATCCTTCAAACTGCTTCTAGCTTCCATCTCTGAGTTCGTCATTTATTAGTTCAATGGATTTGTAGTTTTTGTAGTAGTGCATGCCATGGTAGTTAAATCTCAAAAAATTAAACCTCCTTCAACCAGTTGTATTTATCACCCTATGGAAGGATAACTCAAGAACATCAATTATGAACTATGGCATGGTCGTGCTAGACCCCTTGTTCCACTACCTTCATCTCTCATCATTCTAAAAGTGGATTTAGAGCTTTTTCATTCTCATTATGACACCTCCATATGCTACATTTTCCAGCATAGTAGAATAAACATCCATAGAGCAGGTAACTACTATATTTTCAAGCTTAATTGCTTCTTCTTCATCTTAATGAATCAACTCTATCAGCTAGGGAAAACATGCCCTTTGGTCTTTTCAACTTTCTTGATTATTATTTTGTCTTTTTTTTATAGGATGTGTAAGTGGGGGTGCATAATACATGTTGCACCAAATTTTTGTGCAAAGTACATCCAAATCTCTGATTTCTTCCAAGTCACTTTCTACAAACCTCTATACTTGCCTTTGCACTTTCACAATCAAAAGTGTAGTCATTAATAAAAGATTTACTATGGTTCCCATGTGTACAATATTTCTATCCCTTATCATGTTCTTCTTTACGAGATATGAAGGTTCATCAACATATTTCACTTTGTACATAGTTTTGCTATAAAGTGGGTTTCAATTTCTTTATTCCACCATGTCTCACTCTTTTTCTTCACTACCCATGGGAATGTTATACATGTTTTGAACTTTTGGTGGAGTTCATCGTAAAATTTTGCACTTTCTTGTTAATGTGTGGTCAGACTGAGAACCTCCACCATACTCCATGTGTCTTTTTGTCCCTTTCACCACATAGGCATAGTTTCTTCCATGGCACGATTTAAACATTTACTTCTTCTTTTCACTCTCCATACAGGTAGATTGGAATACCGCGTGGCCTAAGTAATGTATAATGTGGTGTGAAAAGACACTACACACATTTTAAGGAACCATCACTAGGTCTCATGAGGTGATGTACACCCCCATGTGTGTCAAAAGAACCATAGAACACAAGACTAGGTGCCAATCGATTAGGCTATAGAGTTGAAACTTCATCAACTTAAGCAACAAACACCCATAAAGGCTCAACAAAACATGATAGACTTAACAAAAATATATGAGGAGGATCTAAAAATGAATGCATGATAAAAAAAAAGGAACTATTAAAAAAAAGGCCCAAAGTAGAGCATAAATAAAGCAATGAGACAACATAAGGACAAAACTATATGTTAGAAAATATGGTATATTAATTACAAACTTAGTCAAAGAAGTGTTTCAAATGTCTACCATTGATTGAAAGCTCCAGCATCTCACCATCCAGGTCACTTACAAAGAAATTATGTTACTTAATTTGATAATTAATGGAATAGGGACCCATCCACAAGGCATCAAATTTTCCATACTTACCTTTCTCCTCGTGCTTGATGTCCTAAAGTAGAACTAGATCACCTACTTGGAAAGTTCTTGGAATGAATTTTCTATCAAATATTTTATTCAACTTTTCCTTGAACTTGAGGTATATTTCATGATCTTTTCTTCAAATTTCATCCAAATCAATAATATGGTTAACCCTACTTTCATAGTGGTTGATTTTATCATCTTTTAGTTACTACATGAGCTAATAGGTTGGTAACTGTAAATTCATTGGAAAAAATTCATGAGCTCCATAAACAAGCTCAAAATATTTCTACCTATATCTCACTTAGGTGTAATCCTATCAATCCACAAGGCAAACATTAGATGTTCACCCCACCTCTTCTTATTTTCTTCTAAAGTTTATCTAATAATCATAAGCAAGTTCTCATTACTAGATTCTACTTGCCCATTCCCTTAAAGGTTGTAGTTGGAAGGATAAGTTAGTTCAATCCTATAGTATTTGCATAACACCACCAAATTTTTGGATTTAAAAATCATGGTATTATCAACACTTATCTTAACAGGCACATCAAATCTATAAATAATATTATTTAGTAAGAAATCCATGACTACCTGGTTTTTTTCTCTCCTTGTAGAGATTTCATCAATCCATTTGGTGAAATAATTAGGTGTAACTAGTATCCATTTATGCCCAATGATTGATAAATAAGCTATTTCTTCAATGAAATCCATTCCCCATTATCTGAATGGGCCTTCAATTGTCACAGGCTATAAGGGAAGATAACTTAAAGCTTTTATGCTCCCAACAAATCATTGAAATTTATAACACCTTCTAACCATTTGATCAACATCCTTAAATAATGATGTCAACCAATAACTAGCTCTTAGAATTTTATGAGCTATATATTTAGGTGCAAAATGGCCAACACACACTCCACTATGGACGTCTTCAATCAAGACATTATTATATTCTTCTAGCACACATCTTAGGAGAACCCTTTCTACATTCTTCCATGCAAATCCATTTTTAGTCAGGATGTATTTTTGGGAAACAGGTTTGAGAGTTCTCCTTTGATTCTTATCAAAGTTAGGAGGATAATTCAAAATTTTCAAGTATTAAACAATGTCTTTGTACCATGGAGATGTGTTAAATTGACTCAAGGAATCATCAACATTAAAAATAATAGTTTTTACCTCAACAAATTTCAAATTGGTCTTAGCCATAAGCTTGGATAGTCCAATTCCTCTTACTAACTTGGTGGTCTGTACATCTATATCATATTTTTATAACTTGTAGACCCACTTACACTACTTGTTAGATAATTCAGTTTGAGTTAAAATGTCCTTCACCATGGTGTGTGAGATGTAGGTAATAATATTTGAACTTAGAATATATGACTTGAATGTTTTAACATCCCTCGAAAGAGTGAAAGATTATTTCTCCATAATAGTGTATTTCAGTTCAAAACCTTGAATAGTTTTACTAAAGAATTCATGACTATCCTCATTCTTTTGCAACAAGACAACAATAATAATATTGTATGATGCAAAAGAGAATATCTAGAATGACTTTTTGTAATCATGATTGGCCAAAACAGGGATAGACTTTAAAGCTTCCTTGATGTCAATGAATTTTTACATGGCCTTTTCCTCCCATTTTATGGTTTGATCCTTCTTCAGCATGGAAGTAATATGTAGAGTAATCTCTATGAAATTAGACACAAGCCTCCTTAAATTGTCAATTTATCCAAACAAATATTGAACTATGTTTTTGAATTATGAGATAGGAACTTTATCATTGGATTCAACCCTTTTGAGATCAATAATAACACCCTTATTAGACACTATATGTCCTACCAAGTTAGCCTTTTGTACTTCAAAGTGGCATTTCTTCAGATTAAGTGAAATGTCAAACTCCCTACACTCAATCAACACCTTTTCTAGATGCTCCAAATGCTCTTCTCTTATTTTGGAGTACCCAATGGTATCATCTTGAGACATAATAATAAACTAGATAATTATCAATGCAAAGGTAACGTCTTAGCTCACTAAAATTTCACACCAACATTTATCAATTCAAAAGGCATCTACATTTATACATAAGTGCCCCATGGCATGGTGAATGCAACCTTAGACCTATAAGATTCTTTGACCACAACCTAATTTTAACCTAAGAATCCATCTAATATGGATAAATTTTTTGATCTTATAACACTTTGTAGTAGGTGTTCCATATTGGGCAAGGGATAAATATCTTTTAAAGAAGGTTTGTTCAAATTCTAAAAATTCACACACAAGTGAATGTCACCATTCTTATTTCATATAGGAACTAAATTTGAAACCCATGATGAATACCTAATGGACTAAATGATACCACCATCCCTTAGCTTCTTCAACTCTTCCCACATCTTAGGTTAATGGGTCTCTATTTCTACTAGAAAGGTTTGCTATCAGGCTATAATAGGATGACATGATGGAACAAGTATTCCCTATAAGCTTTTAGCTTAGAATAATACCATGCTAATAATTTTTGGTACATCCTTAGTAGCTACATGTAAGCTTTCTTCTCATCTACACTTAAGTGAGTACCCAACCAAAACTTCCTTGGATTCTCATGATAACCCAAGTTTCACTCAATTACAACTTTTGAAATGAACGAGTCTCTTGACTTGATGCTATCAAATTCATCAAAATATGCCTCTAAACTGACCAATCCTCTTGGGATAGTGTTTGTATTTAGATAAATTATTTCTTTCCTAAATAAGGTCTCCTTCCTATCATTGACTTGAACCATAGATTCCAATTCTAAGAGTTAATCATGGAACTCAACATCACAGTTTAAAAACCTCTTAATTTGATCATCATCATCAAATACCTATCAATGATGAATATTTTTTGTGATTGAGAGCCTAATAACACCTCCAATTGATATTGATAATGAGGGATCACATTTACAATGTCAAAATGAGCACCTAGACATACAAGTATGTTAGCTTCTTGATTGAAACTTCTATCATGATAATAAATATTGAATGCATCAAATAACTCTATCAAGTCCCAAAAAAGATTATGATGCTATTTTAACATTTTATTTTCTATGGTAAAAGCACTACAAAAAAAATTTACCACCAAATTAGAATCACCCTTAGTAATCAAACATTTTACTTCATATTCAAGAGTAATCTTTAAACCAAGTAGGAGTACCTCATACTCAAAAATATTATTAGGGAATTCAAAATGAAGTTGAAAATAAAACATATATCATTTTCCATTGAGGACATAAAAGGAAACCCCAACTCCATTTCCAAGATTGGAGTAAGCTCCATCAAAACACATCTTCCAAACTGAATTTTCATTGTCAAGATATACATAAAGAATAATAAGTTGTTCACCAGTATCTACATTCCTAATAAAGTCACTAAGGATAATTTCCTTACACAACACTTCATTAAGACCATGCTTTGGATCTTCAATCACATGTAACATCTTCAAATCTCTATAAATTTTGACCATATTACCCTCAAAAGCAATGATGGCATAGGAAAGGTACATATGCACACTTCCACCCATGTTGGTAGCCAACTTATGTGATAGCAACATCCCCTATTTAGGGGGGTAGTACACAACCACCATGTCTATGTTTGAGTACTTTCCAAGATGAACTACTATCTATACTACTAGTCCCTTAACCTATCCAACAATTAGAGCCTCTTATGATTCCATGACATAACACATACCAAAAATTTTCATGGTCTTCACTCCAATCTCATTGAGGACACCCAAGGGCATCACATTGTAGGAAGCACTAGAATCAAAAATGTAGTTGTGAATAACTAGGTCATTGATCAACAAAATCATATAAAATAGATCTATATTCAACTAACTTTCCACCAACGCCATCCCCAAGTAGACCTCTAGAGTACGTTCAACAACCACTTCTGATTCTTTATCTTCTTTTGAGGGTCAAACACTCTCTTCCTATGTTTAGTTATTCAGAATAACCCAACAAGCAACATGGTGATTTTATTTGAGTCAACACTTGAGCCATGTCACACACACTATAATGAGTAAGATGCATATTTGGTGGAAAGGTAACAACACCTTTAGCTTTGATATAATCAATTAAAATATGAAGTTGAGAAGGATGGGGTTGTTTTATAACTTTGATAATAACCTTCAAAGGT
The DNA here is from genome assembly GCA_037957365.1 of Torreya grandis. Taxonomy (NCBI): domain Eukaryota; kingdom Viridiplantae; phylum Streptophyta; class Pinopsida; order Cupressales; family Taxaceae; genus Torreya; species Torreya grandis. Next base: position 94,314 of record JARHVA010008944.1, on the reverse strand, counting down.
GGATTCTGCTTAACCTCATTTACACCTCTAAGGATGCTAGACAATATATTTATTTTATTGCTCCTAGCAAGAGCACCTCTAGCCTTAGTAGCTTGGGTTAAAGCTACCATTTTGGAATCCTCTTGGACTACTATAGCTTTCTTTACTTCTTTGGTTACATTCCTTATCTTTTGATTTACAAGGGTAGAGTCTTGAGGAACAAATTCTAGTTGCCTACTTCTCATGTTGTATTCATTATTTTGGGAGGCTACTACATTGATTAATAGATGCTTATCCTCAACTGATGGATTACCCCCAAGATATTTATTGATCATCATGGAGTGTAAGAGATCAAAATCATGAATGGATAATTCATATGATTATGCCACAATCTATAATTCAATAGCACTCCTAAACTAATCAACCGTAACATCATTCAATAATTTCATGAAGGCATTTAATTAACTCTAAGGTCTTTGAAAATAAAAGATAAAAATATCATAGTCAGATGATGCATACTTAGATTCATGTAGCTCTTCATTAAATTTTTCAAAAGTATCACAGGGAGGGTGTGGAAGGAAGTATTTATCATACCAATCAATGTCTAAATCAGAATTTATAACATTTACCTTTGAATTTAAAAGATCGGGCACTTCTCTTCCATCACCTTTGTTCTAATTTATTTTCATTCTTTCATCACATGCAGGCCTCTTTGCTTTATCATAATCTTGATTATGGAAATCAGGCTCCCTTTGTGCTTGATTCATATTTGAAGCTCATTCATAACTAGTAAACACTAGAGGGAACCCTTTTTCATGTCTAGCTAACTTGTATGACATTTATTTGATAGTAGAGGCCAACGTTTTGATAGCTTATTTAAAGTTGGCTATCTTCATGATTTGTCTTTTTTGTATTGACATGATTTACATCAGACCACTTGTTCAAAGTCTTCCCCATAGCCTTGATATTTTTCTCAATTTGGATGGCCACATTAAATTCTAATCATAAGTTAGTGGGAGCTTTATCCCTCAATAAATATGCAACATTATTATTAAAGGCATAATACTACTTTATCAAGCATGTTGTATAGATGGGCATGCTATTTTCAGGTAGCTGCACCATAGTCTTGTGGAACCATGTTATTGTCTTGCAAACACTCATTAGGATTCTTTTTGATATTCTCAAATTCAGCCATGAGAAACCTTGGATCAATCCTAGCACCATAATGAATTTTAAAAACATTTTGCATCTCTTCCCATGAATTAATGCATCCATTGGGAAGAGAATTAAACCATTTGTGAGCATCTTCCTCTAGTGTGTACACAAATAAATTTATACACACATCCTCATACTCAACTTCATAATCTTCAATGATGTTTTGAAAATACCTTAGGTGATGATCACCAATCACTTCATTGTTTCCTTAGAATTTTGGGAGGCATTTCCTAACTTCATTTGGGACCTCATCAGGATATCCTTCCATCTCATCAAAATTGATAGGCCTAAATTTGAGAACACAAAATGTAGGATGTGCATTCTCATTTTTCATTATGCCTCACAATTGGTTCAATAATAGGTTAAAAATAAATCAAAAATGGATATGCAGTGGACTTGGTGGATCAAACTTTTGAGGGGATTTAGCTTGTTGAGATGGAGATAGAAAATAAATATGACTATGTGTTTTAGAATTAGTAGAAGAGATTTGATAGTCCTCAATAATGGGGAGTTCAACAAAAATATCAAGACTATTAAAATTTTGGCAATTAAAACACTAATTAATGATTAAAATTTTCCCTTCAAAAGGCCTCCAAACTTGTCTCCCTCTTCCTTAGTGCAAACTTATGGGTGAGACAAGTATTTGGGATGAGTCACCTTTTAAGGATGGTCTCAATCTTTCCATCTTTGAAAAAAATAAAGAACACTCAAAGATAAAATGGATATATTTAAACTAGGCACTAATCTTCCTTCAAACTAGGTGATAAATTGGGAGTCACCACTAAAATCAAAATTCTAGAAGATAACAATTCATAAACTAGTTGTGATACATGCCAAAAACATAATGTGGTAAGTTTAATGATGAGATAATAGCATAAAGACATTAAAATTTCTATAATTATGTTCAAAAGGGAAAAGACACCTTGAAACGTGAAATACTAATAGCTCTTTATTACAAACACAATAGAAGTCAAATTAGTAAAGCTCAAATCCTAGCACAACCCCAAGTGGATTATTGAAATGTTGACATCCAAGATAGTCATATCAATATAGTAATAATAAATAAATTCATAACATGAAATAATTACAGGTCTTTACAAGAGCCCTCAGCAACACAAGTGATCTGGACTTCAATTTAGTCCCAAATAATTAAACCAAAAAAGTGTTGGTTCCTAATTCTACACATTGTATACTCATCCTTGCACACTTGAGAGAAATCACAAGTAATGGTTGAAAACCCACTAGCATGCCATTGTAGTTTGGGGAGGGTTTGGCATCATAATTTTATTGAAATGAAAAAAAATGACTGAGAGGCACCTATAAAAGGTATGGTTAACTCCTTCCTACTTTTGGCTCTACTTGAACCAAGGTGAGAGAACTTATGGGGTAGTTTTTTTCACATGGAGGACTTTGACAACTTAATATCCATGGGGATTCTTATCACAAGGGGTAAATATGACTAAATCATAACCAAGTTTGCATACTTCACCCATGAAGGGTTGTCACATGAAATGCATAAATGCTTTATGTCACATAGAAGCTACTATAAATAGATGAAAGGATGATTGAAATATTCATTTTAATATAATATTCAATAAAAAGGGCTAAATGGAAAAATGTAACACTAGGATTTCAAGCACAAACTACAAGCACATTTAAAATATGAAAGATCTTATGTGTCTATAAGGAAAATAATACTTATGTTATGAAAAGGGTGTGTTAAATGTAGGGTAAGACAATTTATTTTTTATATAAAGGAGGGTGGTGTGTTGTTAGTTTTAAAATAGTAGGATTTCTTTCAACATACATGCCATCACCTATTACAAAAAGGTAGGAAAACTAAAATTCAAGCCATGGAACCTACGAGGAGAAATTTGCATCCAGTGGTGCCAATACAATGAAAATTCCCAAATGATCCCTAAAACCCTAGAACATATACTAAAACTATAATTCCAAATACTTTCTCCTACTAAATATATGAACCTAAGGTGCCCTTCTGAGGTATTCATAGAATATTTTCAAATATCTATGTAAAATAGGGTTTATAACCTAGATTTATGCATAAAATGATAACTAGTAGTGAGCACAAAGCTAGATATCCAATCGGCAAAACATGTAAAACATATCATTGCACTTCATTAACAAGAAATAGTAAATAGCCACATGTATTTTTCATTAACTTGAAATAAAATCTTACATACATCAATGTTTCAAAATATTGCCATGGGGACAAGCATTGTGGATTTACTCCATGTTGGACAAGGGTGACACATAGAGGTGCTCTCACAACTTGGTAATGGATGTATAATCTTCAACCAACTTAGCAACAGATGTAAAATACATACACAATAGTGACCTAAAATTTGGAAAAACCTATACTTAGATAAGAATAAAAGACCAATAACAATCAAAAACCTTTGAATATAATACAAGCATTCTATTTATACATTTTTCAAACCTTCAAATTTGAGAATAAGAGTTACAACTTGAAAAGGTGAAAAACACCCCCCCAATTTCCACCAAGATTCTCATAGCTAGAAAAAACTCTTTATCATGCCTAGAATATTCATGTATTTACATGGAAAAGGATTCCTCCATCTACTTATACAAGAAGTGATTGATTTTTTCAAGAAACTATTGCTTCCTTTGGCTAGAAATGCCTTTCACATGAGATGGAAAGAAAATATTCATGGTGGAAGCCAAAAAAACTGTCTTCTTGTGTAACTACATGAAGATGCCCAGGACCACATTCTTGCACAACTAGAACCCCTTGCACTTGCAATTATTGCTTGGGGATATTACAGATCCATGGATTTTTTTTAATCTTCCTTGAAGTGGCCCACCTGGATCTTGAAAACCTACAATTTCTCTCCCATGAAGGAGCTTGGGTAAACAAATAAAATGAGAATAAAACAGCTTAGGTTAATTTTAACTTTTTTAATTTTTGTATCCAAACTTGCATTTTCAATTTTATTCTTTTTGTAAATTTACAATTTTTCACTCTTTATATTTGATTTTTTGTAGTTTCCTCCATATTTATTTTTTAATACATAAACTCATTATTTACACTTTTCACCTTTTGGTAGAATCCTAGCCCTTTTATGTAAATTTACACCAAGTGTAATTTGTACTAAATGCAACATTGCACCAAGTGTAATTTTAACTAAATGCAAATTTGCACAAAGTGTAATTTTCATGAAATGTGAATTTTCACCAAGTGTAATTTACACAAAATTCAAATTTTCACCAAGTGCAATTTATAGGAAGTAGAATTTGCACAGAATGTAAATTTGTAGCAAGTGAAATTTGTACCAAGTGCAATTTGCATGAAATGAAAATTTTCACTAAATACAAATTTTCACCAAGTGAATTTTTCATGGTGATTTTCCCACTCACATCTCCCTTTGCATCTGGTAGAATCCAGAGATGGGAGTGCACATTACACTTTGAACAAAATGTCGGTGCAAAATGCAAGTCAACCTCCTAGCTTTACCAAAATTATATTTGTGCCTTTTCAAGAAGTTTTTACAAGGTTAATTTTGGACACATTACATTTTTTTAAGGTGAAATATAATAATTTTCATTTTTCATAGTGATTTTGGCACTAAAATTTCTTGGACACCTTACATTTCTTTAAGGTGAAATATAATAATTTTCATTTTTCATAGTGATTTTGGTACTAAAATTTCTTGAGGAGCCTAGGGTCTCTTCTGTACCTTTTGTTGAAACTTGCAAATTTTAGATTTTTCAATTTTTACCCTATTTCATTTTTTACAACTTGGATACAAAACACAACAATGTAGGGTATTTTGAAAAAATCAATCTCTTTCTTCCATTTGGTGCTTCAACATAGCAATCTCTCTTCTCTTTACATAATTCATCTAGATCTTGAGCATTCATAAAGGAAACCTAGATTGCCTATTTTCATAGTCATTTAACATAAATAATGTCCCATCATGGAATATTTAACCCCATCCATCATTGTTAAGCTATATGGGGGATATCTATTGATGTTCCCATTATTTTCTATTGAGAAACTCTAAGATCCATTTTTTCCCACCCTTACATAACATTTCATGTGTGTAATAATTTGTAAACCTAGATTGAAAAACTTGCTAAGATTTAATAGTATATTTGGTAAATCCATGCAACTTTATTGGAAGCATCCATTCATTTTGTTCTAAAGATTCAAGTACAACTTCAGAACTAGATTCCCTATTTTTATTAGAACACCTACACCTTTTCATATGACCTATGCATTTTAAACAAACACCATTAGCATTCTCAAAGATAATCGGATTTGAAAACATACTATGAAATTTTCTAGGTTCATCAGAACTATTGTACATATGTTGAATCCTATCATATTTCCAAAATTATGATAAATATGCCATGCCAAACATATCTTAAGACCAATAATTGCCTAAATCTATTAATGTGTCATCGTAACCAATAGACTAGTCCAAATTTGAATCTAGTTATCCATGCATGGTATCAAACTAAGTGTGGAAAAATTGTCCTATAGTAGGTTCCCTTTTATGATCCTTAAAGCTGCTTCTAGCTTCCATCTCTAAGTTTTTCATTTACTAGTTTAATAGATTTGAAGTTTTCATAAAAGTTTATGTAATGGCAATTAAATATAAAAAATCAAACCTCCTTCAATTAGTTGTATTTCTCAATATATAGAGTGAGAACTCAAGAACATAAATTATGAGTTATGGCATTCCTCTAGCTCTCATCATTCTAAAAGTGGAGTCAATTTTTTTTTCATTCTCATTATCATACCTCTATATGTTTCATTTTTTATGCATAGTAGAATATACTTCCTTGGAGTAGGCAATCATTACATTTTCAAGTTAATTACTTCATCTTATTGAATCAACTCTATTAGCTATGGAAATCCTACCCTTTGATCTTTCCAACTTTCCCACTTAGTATTTTGTCCCTTTTGCTTCATGAGATGCATAAGTGGGGAAGCATAATACACATTTTACCAAATGTTTATGCAATGTGTGTCCAAATCTATACCTTCCACCAATTTACTTGATGCAAACCTCTATACTTGCCTTTGTACCTTCACGGTCAAACATGCAGTCATTAATAAAAGATCCACTATGCTTCCCATCCTTACAATCCCATCGACCCTTATCATGCTAACCTTTTCAAGATGTAGAGGTTCATCAATATATTTCACTTTGCACTTAGTTTTGGTACAAAGTTTGTTTCAATCTCCCTATTCTACCACATCTCACTCTTTTTCTTTGCTACTCATGGGAATGTTATACATGTTTTATACTTCTAGAGGAGTTCACCATAAAGGTTTGTATTTTTTGGTCAATGTGTGGTCAGACTATGAACCTCTAACATACACTATGCATCCTTTTGTCCCTTTATCCATGCATATATACATTTTTCCATTGCATGGATTAAAAATTTACTTGTTATTTTCACTCTCCATATAGGCAAGCTAGAATTTGATGTGGTCTGATCAATGTATAACATGATGTGAAAAGATATTGTGTGTATTTTAGGGTACCTGCAAAAGTTTCATATAGAACTTCACTCCTAGAATAATAAATGGAAGACTTAAAATTAGAGTATGCCTTCTATTTAGGGGAATGAGGTGGATTCCAATTTAGAGACAAAAGAGAAAATTGCAAGTGTGTTAATGTAAAAATGTTTGTTGATGACAAAAAACAAAGAACATGAAGTTAAATAATGACTTGAGGTTGGTGGAAAATTTTAATTTTTAGTAAGGTTTGACATCAAAGTCAAAATTTTAATTGGATGTATTCATGATAACCAATGCTAATCTATGTTGGGGTGTTTTAGAGTAACATGTAATTTAAGCCAAACAAATTTTAAGATAAATCCAAATATTTTGAAACCATAGGGATCTAAAGAGACAAAATATAACAAATTGAAAAGTAACACAAAAATAAATAGTGTCAAATTTAGTGTAATGTTAATGTGTTTGTTTTATTGTTTTAAGCTTTCTAGTTGAAGTAAAATGAAACCATCTATTGTTCCCCAATATTTATAGGGACTAGGGTATTAATATTTTCTCCTCAAATAATCTCATGCGTACAAATTATATTTTTATGAAAAGACATGTTGATCTTGTATTCTTATGTTATGTCATGTGGCCAAATATTATAGCTATAAAAAGGTTAATTTCACCTTACTCATTTTTTTATTAATATAATAACTATTTTTTTATTTCATGGCTTCATAGTTTCCTATGTGGCTCACTATAAGTCATGAATTTTCATTGGAAGACAAGAAATATAATTGTAACTTCTTTAAGTGGGTAATGGATATGAGATCCATCTTTTTAGGCATAGTATGATGTTCTATAACTTACGAAATTTAAGAATAAAGTTATCAAGCACATCATGTAATGACAATAACTAAATATCATTGTAAATCATATACATGTGTAAACATAGTATAATTTAATTGAAATATAACTCTGAATACTATCACTATTTACACCTTATGATCTAATGCTAGGTTTGACTTATTAAGCAGACTCTCAGTTCCTTAGCCAAGTGAAGTGATAAATAGAATAAAGTTATCAAGCACATCATGTAATGATAGTAACTTAATACCCTTCTACATCATATACATGTGTAAACATAGAGTAATTTAAGTGAAATAGAAATATGAATACAATCACTATTTACACCTTATGATCTAATACTAGATTTGATTTATTGAGCAGACTCTGAGTTCCTTATCCAAGTGAATTCACACACAAACACACACACACACACACACACACACACAGAAATATAATCTATTTTAAAGTGTATAAGGACTAGATAACTTATAGATATCAAAATACATGAAATAATTCAATGGTTATCAACATATCGTTAACATATTATCTTTCAATAACTCAGATATAAGATAGAAGATCTCATTTACTCAATATCAGAACAATATTTCTATAAGAAACTTAACAATATATCCCTACATCGTTTGGTAGATAATAAAGTGACCAAATTCTAGTTTTAAACACCTTGGGAAATATTCAATCCAATAAATCTTATGTAAAAATTAAACACTTGAATTGTAGTTGAACTGTAGCACAATATATTTATGTAAAAATTAAGGTAAAGATAGATATGATGTTAATAAAACATAATATCATTGTTTCATATTTTTAGCATAGAAAACCAATAGAATATATTAACACCAAAATACTTTTTGACATCAAAATAACTTAAAATTTATTAATTAATAGTTTAAAGTTATAAAGTCTAAGAAAAATCGATATAATATATTAATAGAGAAAGTATGGTTACATTGGCTACTCTAAGCATTCTATTTCTAACCTTAGAAGTCTAAATACATGCTTATGTAAATTAGAATTATGATCACTAATTTTTTAGAAATAGAGGCTAAAATAATCCATCATCATTTATTATAATTATTAAATACTCCCATCAACATAGAGTGTATGAATGTATAATTCTTCTAGTATACTAATGTTGAGTAATATTTCATAAAATTAGTCTTAAGATTCCTTGATTTACAATATTATAGAGTGAACACAATACTTGTAAATAATGATACTTTACCATCAATTTCCAATATAAGTATTTATAAACAAATAATGATAATAGTTATTTGTACATTTTCCCTATAATAAACATTTTAATTCATATTCAAAATTAATATATGTAAAAAAAATAATGTAAGTTACCTTTTTTCCATTATGTAAAAATATGAAGTCATTGAGTTATTCCTATATTTTAGGATGTTGTATTACTTTAAATAATTTACAATTTTATTCCATTGATAATGTTTTAAAATTCACAACATTCATCATAACAAAAAATGATATTTTTGGAGAATGTGTTCCATCATTTTGGATTCATGTCTATTGACCTCATTAATTAATACATCTCCACCTTCGGAATTGGAATGAAATGGATAAAACTTGCCTTGAAATCCAATACATGAATCATTGATTAAAAAAAACATTCAATTATAAATTATAAAATTTCATAAAATATGATTATAATATTTTTGAAAAATTAGTTTATAAATTTTTACCTGAAGGAAATTGTATCATCAGACAATATACATTCTATTTCTTCTCTATTTTTGAAGTGTAATATTTTATCTCAATTATAAAAAAATAATGATTCTAGCAATCTATAATATGGTGATGAAGTACCATATGTTTTGTTGGTTCTTCTAATGAACATGTCATCCTTAGACATATGACAATAAAATCCCATGGGAATGAATAAATTGATGTGTACATAATTTCCTCCTCTCAACTTCGTACCTTCTTGAACATGTTAAATATTATTGTAGAAATAAGAAGTTATGGTTGACAAATCTATAGTTTTCCGTGTAACTAAATTAATAATTGGCAAAGTGACCTCTTCCATTTTTTCATGTGATGCATTAATTTTTGGAAGGCCATATGTATATTTATAGAACCATATCCCTTATTTCATCAACCATGTAGGATCCTTTCTGACATACATAATTTATCCAATTTTATAATGATTAACATAGAAGGTACTAGTAATAAATTCAATTGGCTCTCAGTCGTCTCAATTTGAAATGCACAATCCTATAAGAATAATTTTTTTGAATCTTTATTAAAAACATAGATAAAAAGAATTGATAAGAGAATAATATATCAATAAATGAAAAGTAGTGAATTCAAAACAAATATATTATTCCTTACTCATAGTTATAACCCATTCTTAGGATGTCTTCCAGTTATGCAATTGATTCCTTCAACATTTTGTTTCTTATCATAGACATGAGTAATTTTAATCTATGATATTATTTTACCACCTTTGCTTATCTTGAAATCTTTGGTCATCCCTCTCCAATGGTGTTTGACATTATAGAAATGTATTCTTCTCACTTTATGTTCTCCATTCTTAGAAGGTATCATTGTAACTAATGAACCAATAAATAAAGTCATTGGAAACTAATTACCATCATCACCTTTTATGTTTTAAATGGCAACAGATCTTATCTCACTTTTAAGTCTTTGAAGTTACATTTATCCTTAAAAATTAATTATAAAAATACAATTAAATTTTAGGTCAAATTGAAAATGAACACATACCATCCATTAGATAGATATTTGACATAAGCACATAATGAACAACATTTGTTAGGTCTAACTAATGAAGGTGTTCTACAATAAGTATTCCTAACTCTACGTTGTTATGATTTATACTAGCACCTATCAACGATCCCAATATAGAAGAATAAGGTTTTATTAGCATTTTGTTGACAAAATATTGTGACTTATCTATATTCCCAACATGTAAAATGAGATAAAATATGAAATAATAGTTATCCATTGTACGGACAATGTGACATTATGTAGTCATTAAATGAAATAATCTCTATGAACATCATCTATACTATAGTAATTCATCAAATTTTTAGTGTTTACCTTAATTATCCTTTCAAATACCTCTTTTCATTTACGTATGCATGTGATCCTTATAACACTTAAGGATTCACATTGATCCATTTGAGAGGGATACATGATCTATAAGAGAAAAAATGTTCTAATATAAGATGACAAGAGGAGAAAATAATAGGGTAGAGGGGGATGTCGAAACACTAGTAAATAGAATTTAGCATATAAAGGAAGGAATAGATAATATAAGAAAATAAATTTTCAAAAAAAAAAAAAAACAAATTACCCTTCAATCCTTTTACCTTATTAGTATAAAAAATCCACAATAGGTCCTCCATAGAATAATTAAAAGATATAAATTTCTATCCAAATTCATAAACTACTTTAAACTATAGACTTTGAGAAGGGATAAACACAAACTACTATGAAATCTCATGTTCAAATGGAGTAGCCCATCTAGGAAATCATTACTAACATGAATAAATAATATAATTCCCCCATAGAAACTTAAAATGCAATAAAAATATTCCTTTTATTAAATGATAACTTATCACAAAGACACAGGGGCAAATGCTTACTTTTGATAAACATTGGTTTTAGAAGAAAAAATCTCATTATATCCTCATTCCAATTCTATTGTATCTCCCATAAAATAATACTGAAGGGTGGTAATCTTAAATATTTAGGACATTTCACAAGTGTGAGAGTGAGGTAGAAGCTTAAGTTTTACATAATTATTTTATGGTAATGATAAAACATAATAAACAAGAATTTAGAGGTGATGGTAGGGAATCAAGTCTACCAAATGTCTATTAAGTCCTCTCAATATTATCATAGCCATAGTTTAGGAGAGGACACAATTGAGGGTCATAATAAAAATATTATTTTACCATAATATTTATCCCTAGGAGTCTTACACATGACCCCTTCTCTCCTTACATTTTTTAATTAAGTGATATTCGTGAATTGTGTAATTTATGCTCCTAAATTTTTCCATACAAATATACTATAGATTCATGATGATGCAAGAGTGATCTAGGATAATACTATATGGATGATAATTATTTGTATTACTTGAATAATATTTATTATACCAAGTGAATAGGGGTCAATAAGCATGTTTAGGATCATTAGAAAGGATTTAGGAGTCTAAACGTGCAACATGGAATGTTTTTCAAGTGTCTAGGAGTATTAGGATAAGTTAGGAATTCAAACTAAAAATACTTGTTGAATATCCTATATAAGTTAACAAGATTGTGTTTCATTGTTATAACGGAGTCTATAGTCCATTATGGATGTGTGCTTCACATACTAAGTATTGAAACATGTAACAACATGTGTTGGTTCACACACAATAATCAAGAACATGGTCAAATTTAAATAGAGGAGTGTTGGATATAACCTAAATATTTTAAATGGTTATTTCACATTTCATAGACCTAAAATAAGTCTAAAATAAGACTGCAACCCTTTGTTAAGTCTTCAACCTCAATACAGTGCTTTCAGGATCCTACAAATTATGTTTATGTACATAGTGAAATCAATAATTCAAGATAATAATGGAGCAAAGGCCTAAATATGGAGGTGTATTTATTTATAATGGTGATTAGGGGTAATATATACCTTGAGAGACTTTCAAAGGTCCTTGAAACCATTTGTGGATCATTTAAACTAAATTTTTCTTCTTTCAAAACTCAAAAACCTTTATCAACCCTAAACAAGGGTTTTGAAGGAAAAATGCATGAATAAAACATTTAAACTAATGTAAATCCCTAAAAAAAAATTCATCCACTAGTTTTTAATTTAGGATAAGATATTTTGAGATTTTTTGGGTGTTTATGTACATTTCGGTACTATTATAAGGCACTGAGTGGAAACATGGTTTGGGAAGGCCTAATTAGGTGTAATACTGAACTATAAGGAGATAAAATAATAGTATATAAGTATATTTTAGCCCTTCAAACACATGAAAATATTAATCTTGTGTAGGGTATCCTAAATTGTCATTGGTTTCACAAAATATGTCCATATAGGACTGTAAAAGAGCGATTAGTTAAAAAAAGGGCTACTAGATTGTGTAACAAGTAGACGCAAGTTGTGTTTGAGGTGAATAGTTTATTCAAGAGGTGTTATGAGTTATAAAATGAGAATAACTAGACTATTTTGATCCTAATAAATATTATAATATCTCAGATACCATCAATGAACCAAGAAGTCATTGAATGAGAAAGTGAAGTATTGAAATTTTATCTAAGGAGTGTATTTTGAAACAAGATAAAGTGTGTGATTATTTGGTTTTCCTATAAATTAATGAGCATAATAATTATGTACATAAATTATTATTTTTTATCTTAGAAATTTTATTTTCCAAACAAAAACCATGTTTATGAATTCAAATTTGAAAATGGAACTTTTTCCTCCAAATTGTATTCAAAGTTGTATTAGGATTAAAATAATGATTTGGGATTTTTCATTAAATAAAAGAAATTTTAAATTAATCCTAAAATTGTAATAATATTTATTGGCCAAGGCTAAGTCTATTAAGAGGATGTGCCATGTCCAACATAATGGAAAACTAGATGGGTTATATGCTAAGTTAAATTTGAGTACTTGAAACATTCTTGGAGATAATAAAATGTCATGTCAAGTTTAGAATTTATTTGTGACGAGATATATTTTGAATAATTAGCAATAAAGGAAATAAAAATATATATATATTATGAATGAACAAATAGGGAAGTAGTGACAAACCTCTAGGTTAATATAGCTTGTAACCAAAGTATATATATAAGAAATGCAAAAAAAGGAACTTTATTTATGGTTAGTGGTGTTATAATAAATATGCTACATATATAAGTGTAAAAAATTAATGATTTTTATTGAAGTAATTTCATGCTTTTGAATATGTTATCTGATGACAAAAGTCTATCGTCAGAACATTGAATAATATATTCCAAAAACGGTTTTATTTTACATAATTTTATGAATGTAGAGTCTAGAAAATTCTTGCATATGTAAGTTATACTATTAGAGGTGTCATATCAATACAAATAATTCATGTAAAGGACTTAAAAATGGAACTAATCCTCTTTATAAACTACCAGGTTTCATAAATTGGGATTTTATATGTACAATCTATCATAGAGGGAAATCTTACATATTTTTGAATGCATGGGACTTAGTGAATTATTTTTAAAAAGATATATATATATATATATATATATATATATATATATATATATTAGTAAGTAATTTTTAGAAGGTAATAAAAATAATTTTAAATTCTTTTAATATTTGATATATCCATCTTTTTCCCTTTAGAAATATTATAGTAACAAGCACAATCACAATTTAAAATTCTAGAACTAGGCCATGAAAGGTAAATTGGTCATATCTCAAGATTGAACCAAGAAAAAAATTTAAAACTTGTAAAACTGAGGTGTTTGGATGTTATTAATCCATTTAATCCAATTTTAGGTTGATTGGTTGAGTATCGAGGAAGATATCATAAAAAATTAGACTGTATATTGATAAAATATTATGGTTTAAACACTGTGTAGTCAAATTTTAATTAGTATGGAATTTTCAAAGCCAAGAAAAAATTATTTAGAAGTTTTTAATCTTGGACATATCCATATTGTTTCCCTTGAGGACTATAATAGTAAAATAACACAATCACAATTTAAAATTCTAGAACTAGGCAATGAATGGTAAATTGGTCATATCTCAAGATTGAACAAAGAAAAAAAATAAATCTAGAACTAGGCAATGAATGGTAAATTGGTCATATTCTCAATTTATCAAATTTTATGTTTATTGGTTTAGTATCAAGGAAGATATCATCAAAACTCAGACTATGTATTGATAAAATATTAAGGTTTAAACAATGTGTAGTCAAATTTTAAACAATAAAAGTCCTTAAAAGAGAAATATAAATTATATTATGTTTAATAACATGCTTATGGTTGGGTAAATGTTTTAATATCAGTAGTAAATTCATAAATTTTTTCATTATGTAATAGTTTATGGACAAATTGAGAATCATGTGTTGGTTTATCGATAAATTGAGAATCTTTTTTGGATAATTTGAAAACCTTAGTGATATTTTTGTATGACTTGAATTTTTTTTGTTAGCATGAAGATCATATGGAGGATATTTAATATTGAGTATTATTCATTCTTTAATGTAACCAAGAAGGTAAATGTTCCAAACTAGCATATTGAAATAAATAACAGATAGTGTTTTGTTTCTACCATCAAGGTTGTTATGTATTGAATGTTGATTATGATCATTAAAATTAACAAGGTAGAATGAAGAAATATCACCACATAACTAAAATATATGAATTCCACCTTGGATTTAATTCTAAGCGATGGGTAGGAATATCCATCACTCAATTTCAAAGCTCACATTTTGGTTGATGTTGGGTTGTTTATGGCAAAGGTTGCATCACATATCATGGAACCAAAGTCATTTCCTATTGGATATAAATGGAAATTATAGAAAATATAAGATGTAAGAATTTTATGTGCACCTACATAAATATAAAAGAATTCTATGTGCATCTACATAAATATACACAAAAATATTTTTTTAAAATCACCTTTTATGGTGCATTAGTGGATGGAGGAGCTACAAGTTTTGCATATCAACTTTTAAGGACCTACATTTCCAAGAAGCCAAGATTCCCCCATGATTAATTGTAGAACAAGAGATGAGAGTGCCCAAAAAATTAATGGATGTGATAACTATAATAAAAAATAAAACTAAGATAATATAATAATTATTAAAAAAAATAAAACTAATATAATATAAAAATAAACTAGAGAATAAAAAATACAAAAAATAAAAAAATCAATTAATTGGAGTGTTTCTAAAAATTATTAAGACAATAAAAATAAATAAATAAATAAATAAATAAAGTGTTTTTATACATTTTGAATAGGCAAATGGACCCAATTAACTCATATGGTTAAGTGAATTTCTTTTATTTCAATTAATATATTTCATAAAATAATAAATAAATATATTTTTTAGAGTTCTTATGAGACCCTTTTTAATCCCATGTTTCCCCTAATGCATAGTCATGTAAACTTTAAATATGGGTTTTAGGTTAGGAAAAGGGATAATGAAGGTGGAAAATGAGTGGAGGAATGTGCAAAATTGGAGACAAATCTTACGAAAATGTTCTTAAGAGCTAGTTATATTGGTAATAAGTGTAAATAAGGTATAACAATATTATGAAGTACCAATGGTCTACCCACCCTTTCCCGGTGTACCCCTTATGGTGTGCACTCAGAGAGAGTGAGACTTGATGAATTCCTAGAAGATAGAAAGCATCAGTAATTGATAAAGTTGAAAATATTATTTGTATAAAAGTTCATATTTAATATTTTCCCCTTTTTGTGGATCAAATCCTTGACTTAGGGATTTAGTCTTGTAGTTGACCTGAAAGCACAAATAATGAATGATTTCACATTTTAAGGATAATAAAATAATCGTATTACATGTATTATTATCCTCATACATTATCTCAACTCTTTAATGTTGTTTTAAATCTTAATCAGTAACGAAAGAGTTAATTTCATACCTTATTTTTTGGACTTCGTCACTTAAAATAGAGTTTCAAACCTCTGTAACTAAAACACACATAATAAAAAAATTATAAAAGACTCATGAACAGTCAAGACATGTCTTAGTACCTTAAATATTATGAAAATAAAGGAAAATCTTAACCAAACTATATGTTATTCATGTCATTTATAAATTTACATACAAATGGCTGTTAATACACAACATAATTACACCATCCATCCTACTAAGTTTCTCTCTTTTTCATCCATTCCTTGACTCATATTATCTTTTTTAGAGGTCCATATCTTATAAACTAACATCTAAAATATACTTATTCTTGTTCCATACACCTAAGATATCTCAACCACTTATAAATTATCCTCAAACATGTTTGTTTTAGTTATCAATCTACATTGTACATGTATTGGATGCGTTTAAGATATATTTATACTTAGTAATTTGTTAAAGAACATTTAAATCATTTTTTGTAACACTTAGGAACCCTAAATAATTGTATATCCTTTTACAACATGTCAAAACCTTTCAAAATTTGATAAACATATTAAATTTTTTGAATTTCCCATTTTGGTGAGAAGCAAAAAAGAACTAGAAAATGACCTAGAATGGACAAGACAAGCCTAGACAAGGCTCTTTATTGATCATTTATGACCTATAATACCTCATAAATACCAAAACAAACATAAATGAACTACTTATATAAATTCACTTGCATCACATACATTTTGTTATACATCAATTCTAAAATGTTTACATTAACTTCAATTAAATACTTGCCTTTTCTACACAAAATCCTTGGAGGTGTTTTTAATGCTATATATTTTTGAGTGAGTATTTCCATATGGTTATGTTCACTAACATTTTATTCACTATTAATTTATTTTTTTGGTGTTTTCATGGGATTTTATTCATTGTTAATTTCATCATTATCTATTTCTATATAATTGTCATAATTGTTCAGGGGTAAATTATCATGCATAAATTCATCATAAATAAAACATCATAGTTTGAATTCGTAATTATAACATAATTTTGAATTTTAGTTAAACATTAATTATCATTATTAAATTCATATTTATCAATTTTATAATTATATACAACATTTGGTTCATTACGAATAGTGTTTATACATTGTCTAGAGTGAAATGCTTGCATTCATACCTTTTATTTTTATCTCAACCCTTGTAATTTCTATAGTATTTTATAATTTAACTTTTTATTCTTATATGAACAAGATCCATCACTCATTATTATAAAATTTTAACACATGTCTAAAAAATAACTTGATAAATTTTGAATGTGGGGTCCAAAAGCACATCTTTATAGATATTGTCCTCAAATTCAAAGTCATATAATGATGATGATAATTAAGTGGGAAACAATTTATTGATCAATTTTTTAAATAGTCCTTTAAAGAAGAATTTTTTCTATTTTAAACATAATATTCTAATGATATAGATATATGATATATAACTAATTAAATATAACACATACACACTATACTACATACATATTATAGTGTTTATACATTATATTTACATAGTTATATCATTGGAATATTATGTGATGTAATTGAATCTTTATTATTATCTAAATCACATCATATATATCTTAAATTAAGTTTAATTAGCCGTAAGTAGTATCCTATACACACAGTTAGGTTCAATGGGTTCATACTACCCTCAACTTATTTTGTGATTACATTTGTGATATAATTATAGTTGATTGATCCCTAAACAAAAATTATATAATTGTAATTATGTTGAAATGGTTTAAATTTTCCCAATTTTATTAAAGATTAAACTAGTGCACTACTTGATATAGGTTATTATGAGAGTGGGGTTGATTGACTCCTAAACTACAAACTTTATAGTCAAAATTAGGTTTAGATGATTCAATTTTGACCAAATCACATCCCTAATTGCATTGATTAACTAATTATATCAATTCATGTGATGTAATTAGAGTTAATTTAACTCATAATTAAGGCATAATCTTGTAGTTATGTTCAGTGAACTCAAATTGGCCACAATTTACTTGATGATTAAATTGATGGACTATTTGATTTAGGGTGTTATGATAGAAGGGTTGATTGTTTCCCATATTACATAATATATAGCCAAAATTAGGTTGTTGGAGTTTGATTTCATCTAACATAAATAATTGATTATAGTAATTGACTAACTAGATGAATGTTTCAATAAATATGAGTTAATTTAGCCCCACAACACATCCAAGACTTGTACTTAGGTTTAAGGGGTTCATGATCTCCCCATTTAACTTTATATTTACATTTTTAATAAAATTATGATTGATTAAAACATATGTTAGACCCTATATAATAGATTGAGTCATAAATTAGTTTCATAAGGATCAATTTGGTCCAAATCACATTTCTAATTTCACAAATTGATAATTTGGATAAATTCATGATAGAATTGGAGTTAATTTAGCACTAAATCATGTCCAACTCTTGTATTTAGGTTTAAGGAGCTCAAATTATCCCCGATTTTCTTTGTGATTAAATATACATGGTTATATATGTTTATGTAATATATATATATATATATATATATATATATATATATTTATTTATTTTTATTTTTTATTTTTTTTAATTTTAATTTTTATGATTAGGCCTAATTAAACACATATTCAAAAAAATATTTATCTTTTGTTTTAAGGTAGCTATAAAAGTTGCATGGCTAGCTATCCATTTTTTTCTTATCAATTTTTAATAACTATTTATCTATAAAAAAAATCGTTAATATTTTAAAAATAAAGACAGGTCACAAACTAGATAATCTTATCTAAATTTTCACCTAAGGGTTTCAAACAATATTAAACAATGGTTAGAAAATGAGGGCCCATGAAACTACGTATATACTCTACTTTTCTATTAAAAAAATAAAAATAAATAGTTCCTCTTCAAAATTTATATGTTTACTTTACTTTTAATTAACCCTTTTAAGTTATATTTTTAAAACTAGTATCAAAATGTTACAATTCATGTTCTTATACCATATTAAAATTTTGAGTGTAGCCAAATCAAATAATCTACACAATTTGAGATTTCTCAATTTGAAATAAAACCATGCACATGGGAGGCCCTTTTTTGTCCCCAAACATTCTGCACTTATCCACCTATAAAACACAACTGCTATAAATTTTTAGGATGTTGTCTATCAACCCATGTTATGAACAAAACTTTTGATCGTTTTAGAATACTTTAAAATATGATATATACCCACCCTCCTTGTGCTTCCATGTATATTAAGTGGTGGAATGAGTCCATTATTTGCACCACCACCTTCCTTCACCATTATGGGAAGTATTAATTTTTGTGTGTTAGGAAGTGCTGTGAGGTTGGTATGCTAAAATAATTTTAGAGGCTTCTATCTCTTCTTGAGCTTAATACCTTTCATAATCATTTGCATAATATCATCACCTCAATAAAATGTGACATAAAGGTTGAAGATGGCCACACTACTAGAGACACATAGTCTCACACTTGGGTTCACTAGTTTAAGGTTAGAGACAAACATCCAAATATTTTTTCAAGTCCCTCAGGGTCAAATAGGCTTTTGACTAGATCAAGGCCATTAAGTTATCTGAAATCAAGTTAACCTCCCATTAATAAATGTCAATGGATTTACTAAATCAATATAAGCTAGTGTTTCAAGCCTATAAGAATCTAAATAAATATCTAGGGCTTTATAAGAATGAATCTATGTGGTTCCTCACAAATTATAATCTACTAAAAATATCTCTGTGACTCATAGTTCACCCTCAAGGAGATCACAAAGGCTATCCAATACATGATCAATGATAAATCCCCTTACCTCAAGGTCTTCCACGTGAATTATATAAATTCACATGGGAGTTTGTTGGGTAGGACTTAATTTAGGTATATAGATAAGCCTTGTAAATCAATTATTTAGGAGTTTTAATCCATCGAGGTAATATCAAATTTTTACCCAAAATAAGAAATCTAAAGATCATTATTAGTTGGTAGCCTATCACATTGTCAAATATCCCCTACAAAATCCTCACTAAAGATCTTTCAAATAACATCCATGTCATTCTTATTGTAATTGTTATATCATAGAAAACCATCATTATTAAATGGTGGTATATACTTGATAGTCTTATTGTTGTATAAGAAGGCATGGATTGGGATAAATTTTCTCATTAAAAAGCTTTTTTATCAAATTAGAGTTTTGAAGGGTTATGATATAATTGAAATAAATCTTATCTAAGATATCTTAAAGGCTCTTGGATTTGGCTAGTAAGTTTTTTGGCAATCCAGATCTTATTTACATATTCCTTGACCTACCTCACCATTGTTGGATTAAAATAAGATAAAATGTAACTTAAATGCTCTATTCATGAGTGTGTCCCTCTTTATCTAGCATTATATGTCCTTTCCATAGAATATTTATGATATATGTTTGCCTCTCAAGTTGAATGGGGTCTTTTTCAAAGTATTCTTCTATGTAAAATCTCATCTTGTCTCATTAATGAGCACTTTTCAGATGACACCTACCTTACAGTCAAAGATCAAGAACAACGCTTTTTATAATCTATGAAGTATTTTGATATATCTATTTTTAGCCTTTGGGTCTATATTTCAATGGATTAAGACCTAGTGTTTCACATAAATCATGATGCCTATGCCCATATAGCTTCTCTAATTTAAATGGAAATGGATTACACAAGGAGATTTGTTAAATTTTATTAGAATTCATTTTACCTTTGATAGTTATCCTGCTAATATGTGGTAGTATGTCATCAATAGAGTGGAGGAGTAGGTTGAGTATTTGATTACCAACATGTTATCATTAACACAAAAAATCTAAAATTTCAATATAATCATGGTTGCTACAAATATTTTTCATTTCTTCTGTTAGGATTCCTCTTGATTCTTTTGAAATCTTAGATGAAATTATTAGGAACTTACTTTTCTTCAAATCCAAGTAAAATAATGGATTCCATCATGTTGCCTTAAATTTTTTTGGCCTCCTTTGGGATAAATAATGTATGGAAATTATAGACTTCTATAGGTAGATTATAGCATTGTGTACTAAATTGGTGGTTCAATTTATTGAAGGTAATTAGGCATGAAAATATTTCCAAGGAATTATATATCCTTTGGGTCACCTTATTTAAAACATAACTAGAATATTATAGCTTCCACTCCCTTCTCGTCACTACATTTCCTACAAAATTTGAAGTCTCTTTTGTTGCCAAAAGCATATGGAATGGTTTTAAAGTTATGAAGCTTCACATGAAGTGGATTAGTGATGGTTTTCATATTGGATTATATTATAATTATCATAATATACATAGGTCTATTTCTATTACATGTTCTAATGTTTTTTTGCTAAATTTCCTAGAACCAAACCTGTTAAGCTGTTTATAAAAGGTATCCATACCATTGGTGACTTGGTTTCTGCTAGGGATTATATCGTTTGGTCAAATTTTAAATCATAATAGTAATTAAACATTGTGGAAGTATCTTATGTTCTACAAATTTGATAATTTATGTTAATTTTATGTTTCATAAGTTCAACTTGTAGTCACACCAAACATGGTGGAAGGATCATAGGTATAATTATGACACCTCCTTCAAAAATTATTCTCCATGACTTCTTTATCATGTCATGAATCCATTTTCCCTTCTTATATATATGCTCAACAAGTGTTGGATTATTAATTCCTCCCCTATAAATTGGCTTTCCATACTTGACATAATTTGGAAAAATGGAATGGAACCCAAGCTATCCCACTTCCTGATGTTCTTAGTCTACAAATGCATCCCTCTCAAGGAGTGAATCTCTCATATTAAAATTACTACATCCAACTATTCTATCTATAATCATCTTGAATCCTTCAAATAATTTTTTTATTTATACCCACAAGCCTAGTCTTCATGGAAAAGGATCCATAGATTATTTTAGCATTATCACCTTAGGCCATTCTCTTGGTTTCTTGATCTTCATGGGGACTCATCCAATGGGTTAGCTTCTTTTACTTTTTTGTTAATTATTTCCATATTTATTATTGTTTTATGATTATGAAATGCCATAAAATAGGTTTTATTCAATAAAGATGAATGTTATTGTCTTTTATTAACTATACACACATTTTTTACATCTTTGGCATGCATGTAAACTCAATCCTAAATGGAAAAAGCTTCGATGGAATTCTACCATCTCTAGTAGCTATTAGACATTTGGGTGAGTGCCCCTAAACTATGATCTATGTGCCAATTGATGGACTATCTTAGGGTAACCCACCACCTCCTAGAACTCAGAGAAGCCACTAAAATAGTCATGGACAATTCTCTCCTCCCTTAAACCATAGGGTGGGGTTAGCCAAACATAGAATGGTAAAACGACACAAACCCTTATTTGAGGGGATATCCTATTGGTACTATTACTTATATAGATCTTATTGATGGAAAAACTATTGATATGGATGTGAACCCCCTATATGGTTAAGTATCATTGGATCCTCCTTCCACATAGCCTTTTACTAGGATAAATTTACCACCCAAGGTTGATCGTCTTCCTTCTCCTTTAGGTGTTTTAGATTTTGCTTAAATTTGGCTCTATGATGTAATCTAGTTTTATGTTTCATACTTTATCTAGCCTTTTTTGTTGCATGTTTTTTATCTATGTTTTTAACAAGGATTTTTCCTCTGGTATGGAGTATGAGTCATGCATTCCAACGAGATACTTAGATATGTAACCTTAATTTAATGTTATTTTTTTTCATATAATATATGATATCTTAAAGAATTCAAATATTAAAATATGATGTGGACTCAAACCTACTACCATTGATAAACTATAAAAAATGAATGTTATAAACATGATGTTTAGTGTGACCCATTTTGTGATTGCATTCACTTAAAAGGGATTTTCAAAGCCATCTCACTCAAAATAATAAAAATAATAATAAATTCAAATTTTATCCATTGAGTATATATATATATATATATATATATATATATATATATATATATATATATCAAGTTTAAATGATATCTTATGATATAATATCACCTATCTCCTCAAAATTATGTAAGTAATTTAATGAGAATAATAATAGTTTGTTTAGTCTTTGAAAACTAATATTGAGCTCAAAATTATTTATTTGGATAACTTTTTTTAAAAAAAATTGTTGTTATAGTCTACTTTAATCATCTTAAACTTGAGTCATATATATATATATATATATATATATATATATATATATATATATATATATATATATATATATATATATATATATATATATATATATATATATATATATAGACACACACACACACACACACACAGATATATATATATATATATATATATATATATATATATATATATATATATATATATATATATATATATATATATATCTATATATATATATATATATATATATATATAAAACTCAAGTTTAAATGATATCTTATGATATAATATCACCTATCTCCTCAAAATTATGTAACTAATTTAATGAGAATAATAATAGTTTGTTTAGTCTTTCAAAACTAATATTGAGCTCAAAAAGATTTATTTGGATAACTTTTTTTTTGTAAATATTGTTGTTATAGTCTACTTTTATCATCTTAAACTGATACTATTAATTTCAAAAATAAGGTTTGAAAAAGACTTTAAAATTGTCGATGGAAAATTTAGGTTTCAAAGTTGGTACCCAAAAAATGAAAGAAAATGAAAGTGTGTATGTAATTATAATAAAATTTTATTTTCATGTGTGTGTGTGTGTGTGTCCATAGATAGAAAAAGAAAAAGAAAGTGTGTATGTAACATTAATAAAAATGTATGTTTCATCTGCGTGTGTCTCTCTCTATATATCACTTCTTCTTTTTTTTCCTTTTCCTTTCTCTCTTTTCTTGATTTTATTTCTAGTCATGTGAGAATAGTTTTGTTATATAAATGAATGATTTTATGGGTAAGATTATGTTGATGTGTTATACTTTTCAAAAATCGCAATTCAGAAAAACAGAAATTGTAAATAAAATAATATTTGAAAAATACTTTGTTTTTAATTTAAAACATGCATTATATTTATAAACATTAAAAAATATGTTGCAAGTCAGAAAATAAAGTGAGTGGAATGAGATCACACCTCTATTAAAAATCAAAACAAAGATACGGTAGGACTAACCCTTGAAAAAGCTTGTGAAAACCAAATTTGGCTGGACATCTCACCAAACCAAACAAGAGTCATCACTTTCGATGAATGTGTGATTCACTTGCATCATTCTTATTACTTTTCCACTAGGTAGTTACAATTTTAAGTACATATGTATACCCCATTTGGTTATATATGTTTTTCAACTACCTCCACAACAACCTAATAGATAACATATACATGTTCATTTTATAAAGCAAATTATAGACAAGTGATTGAAATTACTTCATGACCCATTTTACAATGTCCATTATTGAAATTCAATAGACATTACCTTGTATATCATGTCCTATGTTTGTTTCACAAATATATTGTGTGCATGTTCTAAAAATAACATTGATATATTATCCTGACAAATAATGTAGTCCACTAGGTACTATTACTACTAGAGAAATGAAATAATCTCATGATCATGTTGTTGATGATGATAATGATGGAAATGTTATAGTGCATCGTCATCGATCTTACTCAAGTAATGATATAGATGTTACTCCTTGTTGATGCCATGTGACATTTTCACCCATTGATATACGCCTTGCACATGATCATGCCATTGATGTGATAATAGGTTAGTTGTGTGTGTGTGTGTGTGTGTTCAAAAAATATGAATATAAAACCTATGCATGATATGATTTGTTGATACAAATAGAGTGATTTATTTCAATTGTTATATACATAGTGAATTACATAACTATTTTCTACACACCATGTTCGTGCTATAATTTAGGAGGATACAAGACATATTTATTATTTATGATACATCATCATACATATGCATGATATTACTTACACCCTAGCACAACCTTTCTACATTGAGGGCTTCTCTACAATAGGGGCATATTCAAACACTTATAACGTTATATCCTTATATATTAATCCATTTATCATAGTAAATTGTTATATATGAAAATTTCATGCTTTTGCTTTTTAGAGTGTATATCTTATTGTTAGCATAATCGGATATAGTGTATAGGTTGTTTTACGTTATTTTTACTTGTTATAACTCCCCAAATTCTACGAATTTCTCTCCTTTTTTTAGTTGCATATTTGATGTATTTTTTCAGCTCGTGTGAATAAATCAATGAAGTTTCTGTGTATTCAGCTCTCTCATTTATGAACAGTGGTATCAGAGCAATGATGGGCTTGCGTAAATTTTTGAGGGACAAAATCACAATTTATTCTAATTGCCCTAGCCCATGAGTGCCCTATGAGTAACAGACTGTATATTTGTTTTCTATCTTATTAGATAATAGAGGTGTCGTTTCAGTAGAAGATTGTAGCTATTTTAGCATTGCATACACCCAGACTCATTGAGCTTGTTTATCTGCTCCCAACATTTTCGACGGTATTAATCATGCAATGTTCATATTATCAACATTTATAGAAATTTTGGAGATTGATGCAAGTCAAAGCGCAGTGGAAGAGTAGTGTGCCCATTGAATATAAATCTGCAATCTTTGATATCAGCAAAGTGTGAAATTCGATGCCAATAGAAGTCTTGAATGGTATAACATTTTACACCTGTCATTCAAAGTTCTGTGTGTTGACATTACATGCGAAATAAATTTTTGTATGGTCCCAGATCGTTATTGCTCTACTCTACGCCCGCAGACTTAGTAGTTTTGAATATAAAATCCAATTCCATGTTACCCATGCATCACGAAGTTCAACAAGTAAGCCAATCATAAGGAGATCGAACACCATTCTGGCAGCATATTCTTCCGGTCACGTTTTTCTGTGCAGTACCTGATATGGTTTTACCTCAGCTGCAACATTTCTCCATTCTTGTATTGTGCACCTGCTCGAACTTGTCAACGGTGATGACGTTCTATCCACCAAACCCAGCGATTGTAGACTCCATACATTCGATGTTTATGATGGAAAACTCATTTCAAAGGCATTGGTGAAATCTACTCACCTTGGTTGACAAGAAATGTGGCAATCGACCTTCCTCTAGTTGTGTCTTTCTACCTCTGCCATGCAGACCGTATCAAGCTCGTGATGATTTGGTTGTTTAGATTTCATTTTGACTTACGGAAAAGCATTTATAAGTATGGTCAAAATAGGTCTTGAGTCACGTCATTTGTTTTTTTAAGGTTTAGTTGCATTTAAATTTTAGTAAGTTATTTAGAATTAAATCTTTGAGTCATTATTTCTATAGATGGTGGAAGCAATTAAATATTACTTTCTAGTTTATAGTATATTTAGTCTTTACATGTTTTGATAAATAGTTTTCAATTAAATATAGTTTTTTCCGGTTATTTAGTCATAATTTTTTTTAAGTATCAATATTTTGTTTTGGGATTATTGTCGATATTGTCAAAGTCAAAATTGTTTTGAACAAATGAATTATCAGGGAAACTTGATGCTCTAAGACGTATATGTTAGTGGGAGAGTTTTGCCCTAAAAAGAAAAAAAGGCATGCAAGGGTTGATGTTCAAATCCATATTTATCAAGTAAGCAACAAGTTACTAGAGGCTAGAGGATACACAGATGTTGGAGGACATTTGGCATTCTCTCATGAGTTGCCTACAATGGGGTTGTATCAGTGTGTTTGTTTTAGTTATATGTGGTGTGGTTTTATTGTGTAGTGTGGTTTTCAATAAAATACTGAGCATTATTTTTCTAGTTTAGTACCTCCTGATGAAGAACATTATGGGGAGAAAAATCACTAAAGTAGCACTTGGTTATTGTAAAAGGGTTTATGAAAATCTGAGAAACCACTGAAGTATTTAAAAAATTTGAGACCTCCTACCACCTTCAGGATCATGGTCAACCTATAGTATAAAAGCATATGGGTTTGTGGTAATCCAAGAAACCACCCAAGTTGTTATCAAAGAGATGTTCTTCTATCATTTCCATGTTTTTTGTAATCTTGCGAGGAAAAACCAAGGAGTCACCAAGACTGTGAAGCCACAAAGATGGCATGTGATCTCAAAGGTGAACAGGCTACTCAAAGAGTGTAATTTTTTTTACTGTGTTTAGAATAAGGGGGTGTCAACTATCAAGAATGCGATGTTTGTAAAAATATTTTTAGTTCTTATAACTCCCCAGATTCTATAGATTTCTCTCCTAATTTTAGTTGCATCTTTGATGTATTTATTTAGATCATGTTTGTGAATAAATCAATGAAGTTTCTATATATTCAACTTTTTCATTTTACAACACATGGATATTTTTCATTGATATTTTGGAATGACATTGACTGATTATATGTACTAACATTATTAACTCTTTATGATATTGATGTTAATGATTTTACTATTACATGATCATTCATATATGTTATACTAAGTATTCTATGAGTGCATTGAATATGCTTTGTGATGACATGTGTTATTTATATTGAATGATACTCTAGTTTGAGTCATGGTGATGTCATGTCCATGTCAAGATAGAATCATATTATATCTTGTTTGCTAGTGTGTTTCTTTATCATGGAATTCTATGCATGTCTGCAATTGCATATACAACTAATACTATTATCTCAATGTCATGATTTCTATCACATGTATTTATAATATGTGAAATGACATTTTTTTTAGAAATCATGCATCTACTATGATTCTTATCACTATTTGCTTAATTATTATGTTTCCTAGACAATGGCATTGTATGCTCATTAAATTACATTGCATTTTTCATACATGATTGATGGACCATATCTTTCTATGATGGAGTATATTATTATTAATCATTCAAATTTAATAATAGAGGATTTGAAGGGGAATATATAGAGAGTTAAATTTAGAATTAAATAGTTTTGTAGAATCACCTTTCAAATAGTTTTATATAAATGGACATTATGTGTATATTTTCTTCATATGCACAATTTTCCTCTATTTGTACTCACTTGTTCAATTTATCCAACCCTATTTTCTAGATATGCTTATTCAATATTGATAGAGTATGTATAGAAACATTAAAAAAACGTATGAAGATCTTCTCTATGTCTCATATCACTAATGTTCACTGATATGACAATACCAACAATGGTTGAATAGTTTCAGTTACCCCATGTATTTTATTGTACAAATATTGTGAAAGAATGCTCAATGACTATTTTTTTAATTAGGAAGTCTTAATTAGGTCAGGCTAGACACATTTCATAGATTGTTCATACCATTAAATAATAATGATTAAACTACAAATATAAATCAATGCTAAGGTAATACTCACCTAGGAACATCATGTAAATTCATTAAAGAATGAGAAATCTAGTGATATTATTTTGAGATAATATCTAAAATACATATATATAGAATTTCAAAAGAAAAGCTGTATATCCCAATTTTAATACACATTAAATTCAAAGTTGGATGTTTCTTAGTGTCAAAAGCTAAACATTGCATTCTAATTTATGTTGATCATGATGTTGCATACTAACACATACATGGGAAACATATTTAGTTGGGGACCTCTTTGGATTATTGAAATTTAGGTAACCCTTAGCTACTCAACATGGAGTGGTTGAGGCTATCTAATAAAAAGAGTTAACCCATTTTTCAATTCATCCTTTTGAAAAAAGTGTGATTAGGGTTACAAGAGAAGGAGCAAAAAAACATAGAACTGAAGGTGAGTGGATCCATAGAGAGCATAGATAGGCACATGAATAAATATTTGAGAAATTACATATTTACATAACATATAGAAACACTATCCACATATCTAGAATGGTACCATTGGCCACATGTTTTACACTATTATTGGCATTTTTAGTGAAGGGTTCAAGTTAAAGTTTTGTTAGCTGAGTAATGATAAATCATGTATAGATTTTTTTTAATATTTAGTGAAGACAATTATGAGTGAAATAATACAAAAATAAACAATGTACAACTCTGTTCTTTGTCTTTAGAAATTTGAATCATGTAAGTGCAATATCAACTTTTCTCTTTTGCTTTAATAATTGGAATCATGTGAATGCAATAGCCATCTCTCAATTTTTTTATTCATATTTTTATGTTATTCTTACATTTTACACAATCTAAATTATTACTCATTTTATCTTATTTAAATCATAATCATCCAAAATAATTAAAATACTAACATTGTTTGACCGATGAGATTTGGATGAGTTGGTAAAGTCGCTTGATCGTTTCTAACCTCACCAAGGTTAATTTCACATTAGGAATCTAAGGTATACTATATGTGATGTATTCAATTCATATTGGTTATATATCTAGTAAATTTTATGAAACTAGTTTTCATCGTAACTGGTGTATTTAAAGACTATTGGTCTTTGATCTGGTAATCATATGGGAATTGATGCCCCCTTATGTTTCTTAGATTAGTTCATAGCTATAATTAATAAATATAACTAAAACTATTTCAAATACCATTAGAGTTTGTGACCTCCTCAAGGCTTTTTCAGAAGCTCTGAACATTGAAAATTGCCAACTTTTTCTAATGTCGACTCATAAAATAAAAATGAATTAAAAATAATTAAAACTTAAAACTTGAAGACACCATGAATTATGGTTATTTAAGGGTGAATAAGGTCAATAATTATGTCTATGGATAATTTATCATCCAAACATTTTCCGTTTACCTAGTACAAAATTTTTAAACTCCAAGACTGAATATAAGACTCTTTATAGGTTTTCTTAAGGATTCATATGGTTTGTTCAATCTACCTAGATCCAAAAGATAAAATAACATAGATATAATGTCTGAGATGGGATGCTCCATCCACAATGAGTTAAGAAATGAAATTTTATACCCTTTTTAAGGTTGGATGAATAATATAAGATCTTTTTGTCAACGTCTTTCCATAAAAGTAACTCAACTTGAAAATGGAAGTTATTTTCCACTTAAAATGGCTTCTAGGACCTATAATTGGCTAGAATTTAATAGGTCACACTTGAAATCCATAAAAATTTATGATAAATCATTTGAGCCAATCATTGTTCAAACCCACCTAGTTTTAGTTAAGTTTTTAGTTTGGGCATTGAGGCTATGGGACCCATTAGGTCCCCATAGATATTTTTATTCTCATTTAGGTCATGTATAATTGTTATATAAATTGTCATTGATAGGGTTACCAATAAATTATGTGGCCACTTATATATTGCAATCCATACCCACTTTTAGACATGAGTTTGAATCGATACATTATGCATCTCATGCCACAAAAATGGCTAAGATATGATAAATTTAGATGTGTATAATGTGTACTATACATTCTAAAAATAAATTTACTTATATTTCCATACATATCTTCATGCAATATTATAAACATAACATATTATGAACCTATATTACATTATTCATAAAGAAAATGTCTTTAAATAAAATATTCATAACTGAAGTATAAGTAATAAATATTGGTGGTTACAAATATACAT
Source organism: Torreya grandis (assembly GCA_037957365.1). Lineage (NCBI taxonomy): Eukaryota > Viridiplantae > Streptophyta > Pinopsida > Cupressales > Taxaceae > Torreya > Torreya grandis. Next base: position 63,548 of record JARHVA010008944.1, on the reverse strand, counting down.
GTCCCATTCTATGTGTTTTCCTCAAGAATAGCATTGCTTTATTCATAAATTGTGTTATTTTTTCCCATACATTGGCATTTTCGATGCAAAAAAAATTAGGCCAACCTTTTAAAGGCCATAAATTTTGACCAATAACTCCATTTTTGGTCTTCCACACTCCAAAATGATCATATGAAAAATTATGTTTCTATTCAAGGACATTCTATCAGCCTAACAATGTTTTTGATATTTTTTGAAGGCCATACATGATCATTTGAGAGTCAAAAATTATGAGTTTATTATTTTTTTTATTTTTTTCTATTTTAAAAAATTGTATATTTTAGAACTAGGCATCAACTTCAGTTGAATTTTGTTCCATAGTCTAGTTATAGTGTTTAAGATATTTTTAGAGTTTTTGAAAATATGTGTTTTTTTTGAGATTTTAATGTTTTTAGAATTTTGCATGTAAACACTAGTTTCTATGTTGAGCCTTATTTATGTATGGTCTAAGTTTATAATTATTTTAAGTAATTAATATGAATAAATTCTAATTATTATTTCAATATCTTGGCTTATTGGTAATTTTTTTATTCTTGTTAGTTTTCGGGTTCATTATCTAATATCAAAGCAAGTTTAAAACATGAAAGAGTAAAGAATGGCTTAGAGATGAGGAGGTATGACACAGATGAACTAGACTATACAAGAGATATAGAGGCAAGTTTGAAAATTAACAAAGGTTATCACCAATCATGGAAGAAGACAACGTGGTCATGAGGAAGACACATATCATGATGAAGAAGTTCAGGAAGAAGAAGAAAAGCAAGAGCAGCCACCATCAATAGAAGAGATGATGGTTCAAAATTTAGAAGGAAGAAAAAAAATAATCAAGGTTGATGTTCTAGATTATTAAGATAGTTTAAAAATAGAGGAGTTGATAGGTTTCATGAATATCATGGAGAAGTTCTTTGAGTGGAAGACTATGAGATAAAATAAGAAGGTAAAGTTTTCATGCACGAAATTGAAAGGTCATGCAATGATTTGGTGGGATCACTTGTAGAAAGAGAGATAGAAAAAGGTAAATAGAATATTAATGCATAGAAAAAGATGGAGAAGAAGCTAAGGGAGGAATTTATTCTTACGAATTATGCACAAATCCTATATAGAGAATTTCAAATTTTAAGGCAAAAAGATCATAGTATACAAGAGTATATTTATGAATTTTACAAGATTTCCATACGAGTGGAGTTTGATGAAATAGAAGAGTAGATAATTATAAGGTAGGTAAATGGTTTAATTTTTTTTACTAAAAATAAATTAAGAATGCATAGAATAATTAACATTGATGAGGCTTATCAAGTAGCTTTGAAGGCAAAAGAAAAACAAAATAGATAGAATTTTAAAAGGAAATCTACTAGTCCAAGAAGAGGTGGATCCCCTCCAGTAAGGGGAAAAGGTGGGTTAATACCAATAGAGGTGGGTTTAGTGCTAATAAAGGTGAATCATCATGTGGTGTAGAAAGGTAACATGATAATAGGTGAGGGTTTCAATGCCAATAAAGAGGAAGAGGATTTCAGAGAGAAGGAGGTTATGGTGGTTCTAGAGGATGGTTTATGAATCAGTGCATATTTTATGTTTGTTATAAATGTGGATAATAAGGACACAAAGCATTTGAGTGTCCAAACTATCAAGATCAAGAAAAGAGGCAAGAAGGTCACCCAAGAGTAAATCTAGTTGAGGCTGAAGTAAAAGAGAAGAATATTGAAGTTGCACCAACAGATGTTGGAGAGAATCTCATAATGAGAAGAACCATGATGACTCCAAAGAAGGAACAAGTGCAGAATAAAGAAGTTGGTAACACATGACTGTGATCAAATATTTTTTAAACAAGATGTACTTTAGGTGGAAAGGTATGCAAAGTAATTATAGATGGTGGTAGTTATGAAAATATGATTTATAAAGAAATGATTGATAAACTAAATCTACAATGTGGAAAGCATCTTTACCCTTATCATATTTTGTTTTTTAGGAAAGAGAATAAGGTTATAGTAGATAAATGTTGCTTAATCAAGTTTTTTATAGGAAAAATTCATAATGATGAAATATGGTGTGATATTATTCTGATGGATGCATGTCATGTGTTATTTGAGAGACCATGATAATTTGACAAAAAAGTAGTTCATGGTGGGATAAAGAACACATACACTTTTTAGAAAGGTGGTACAAACATAGTTTTGTTACCTCTTAAAGAGGAAGAGAAGATAAAAAGCATGCTCTCTACTAAATAATTTATCCAAGATATGAAGATACCAATTTGTTGTTATGTATTAGTAGCAAATAATGAAGTAACATAAATGGTGCTAATACCAATACAAGAAGCAAGAGTGTTGAAAGAATATGAAGATGTTATCCTTGATGAATTACCAAATGTTTTACCACCAAAGAGAGTTATTCAACATCACATTGATTTTATTCCAAGTTTATCTCTACCCAATCAAGTAACTTATAGGATGAGTCTAATAGAGCATGCAAAATTAAATAAATAAGTTACTAAATTGTTAAAGAATAATGTGATAAGGGAGAATATGAGTCCATATACAACACTATATTTTATAACACCAAAATAATATGGATGGAGAATGTGTGTTCATAGTACAACAATTAATAAAATTATAATAAAATATAGGTTTCCTATACCTCATTTAAATGATATGATGGATATGCTTGTAAGAGAAAAATATTTTATGAAGATTGATCTAAGGAGTGGTTACTATAAAATTTGAATTCATGAAAGAGATGAGTGGAAAAATGTATTCAAGACTAGGGATGGTTTATATGAGTGGATGGTGATGCCATTCAGATTATCTAATCCACCTAGCACATTTATGATGGTGACGAGTATAGTGATACAAGAATATATTGGTAAATTTGTGGTTTATTATTTTTATGATATTTTGATATTTAGTAAGACTAAAGAAGAAAACTTATAGCATTTGAGAATGATAATATATTTTTTAAGAAAGGAGAAGTTGCATGCAAATTTGAGGAAGTGCAGGTTTATGCAAAAAAGTTTGGTATTTTTGAGATTTGTAGTTTCAGCATATGGTGTAAAAATAGATGAAAAAAAGATTAAAAAAACAATTCTTGAGTGGCCTATTATAAAAAAATATTATAGAGGTAAGAAGTTTCCATGGTTTAACAATTTTTTGTAGAAAATTTATTAAAAAAATTAGTAGTATAGTGGCACCAGCAATAGATTACATGAGAGTAAAAAAAATTACATGGACTAGAGTAGCCACAGAAAGATTTTAAATATTGAGAAATAAGCTTACAAAAAGGCCAATTTTAGCATTACCTAATTTTAAAAAAGTGTTTGAGGTTGATTGTGATGCTCCATTTATGATAATTGGTGTTGTGTTGAATCAATAAGGCAAATCAATAGTAGTGAGAAATTTAATAAGTTCAGGACAAAGTATTTTACTTATGATGTTGCACTTTAAGCAATTGTATAAGCATTAAGACATTGAAGGCATTACATAGTTCCTAATGAGTTTATCTTATTTACATATCATGACGCTTGAAGTATGGAAATACACAAAAGAAGTTAAATATTAGGCATGCAAGGTGAGATTCTTTTTTGTAGGGGTATACTTTTGTGTTGAAGTATAAATCAAGAAAATAGAATCAATTAGCTTATTTATTAAGTAGGAGGGTAGCGTTATTAACTACTATGGTGAGTGAAGTAGTTGGATTTGAAGCTATCAAATAATTATATGATACTGATCTATATTTTAGCAAGGTGGTTGAGATGTGCAAGAATTCATTAATAGGTGGGATAGATGTTATTCATGATGAGTATCTTATGTAAAAAGGTTATCTATTTAAAGGAAAATAATTATGCATTTTAGTTGGGTCTCTATGAGATAATATAATAAGAGAATTATATAGTGGCAGTTTGGCTGGACATTTTGGTAAGATGAAGACAACAGCTTTGGTGGAGGAAAATTTATTTTGACCAAAGATGAAGAGAGATGTGAAAATGTATATTTTAAGGTTCATAATATGTCAGGGGGATAAAGGACATGTAAAAAATACTGGACTTAACATGCCGTTAACAGTTCCAAGAAGACCATGGACATATTTGAGTATGGATTTTCTATTAGGATTGCTAAATAAATAATGAGATAATGATTCAATTTTTGTTTTTGTAGATAGATATTATAAACTGGTTCATGTCATTTCATGGAAGTAAACCAATGATTCCACTAGAGTTTATATATAACAGTTTAGTGAATAGATCAACCAATGATTCCACTAGAGAAGCTAAAGCAATGGGACTTAGTTTTACCACAAGCCAAGTTTGCATATAATAGTTTAGTGAATAGACCAACAAGAAAGTCACATTTTCAAATTGTTTATGGGAGAAATCCTATGGCTATTTTAGAATTGGTACAATTGATAGTTGTAGATTGAATTAGTGATGATGTAGAAGCATTTGTAGAGCATATGAAATAATTGCAAGGAGTAAGAAGAAAGTAGCAAGAAAGTAATGAGAAATATAAAGGAGTAATGGATGTCAAAAGAAGAAAGAGATATTTTTAAGGTATTTGAAGGAGAGTTGGTAATTGTTTACTTGAATAAAAAGAGATTTCTAAAATGCACATACAATAAGTTGAAGTACAAGAAAATTGGACAATGAAAAATTGTGAAGAAAATCAAACGTAATTCCTATGAGATAAGTTTATCATAAAATTTTGATATATCTCTAGTATTTAATATTTCAGATTTATATGAATTCTATGGAGAAGATGATGAATATGATGAAGATGAAGAAGTAAATTGGGAGCAACAAGTTCCAAAAAAGAAATTAAAAATAGTGCAATTTTTGGATATGAAGACAATGAGCACAAAGCAAAGGAATTATAATAGGTATTTAGTGTAGTGGGAAAGATTGCAACAAGAAAACAACACTTAGATTACAGAATAGGAGTTGAAGAAGATTGACAAGGAAAAATGGTAACAATACAATCAGGACAACTTTTAGAAGATGAGTTGTTTTCAACTAGAGGAGAATGATGAAGAAAAAGTAAGCCAACCTTCTGGAGGCCATAACTTTTGACCCGTAACTCTGTTTCAGCTCTTTCACTTGCCAAAAGGACCATATCAAAAAGGTTGTTTCTATTCGAGGGTGTTCTATTGACATAGCAATGTTTCTAATATTTTTTTGAAGGCCATACGTGATAATCTAAGAGTCTAAAATTGTAATTTAATTATTTTCTTGATTTTTTCTATTTTTATAAATTGTATATTTCTAGAACCAGACGTCAGATTCAGTTAAATTTCATCCCATAATCTAATAATAGTGTTTAGGATATTTTGAGAGATTTTTGGGATATTTCAGTGGTTTTTAAAAATAGGCATTTTTCTTAGATTTTAGTTTTTTTTAAATTTTACATGTAAACTCTAGTTTCTGAATTAAGGCTTATTTAAGCATGGTGTGGGTTTGTAATTATTTCAAGCAATCAATGCAAATCAATTCTAAGTATTGTTTCAATATCTTGACCTATTGGTATTTTTCTTGTTCTTGTTAGTTTTTGTGTTCATTAGTTTCTCTGATTATAAATTTACTTTAGGTTTTACTCTTGCTGGACTGAAAAATGAAAATTATTTTGAAATGGCTCATAAGGGTGGTGAGTAACGTGCCTAATACGATTAAAACTTCTCAATATTTACGAAATGACATGGCAGTCCTTTCTACCTTGATTCATGGCAACTGTAGTGATGATGGTAGGAATGACATATGTTTGGAGATGCATGTGACAATGTGTCGAGTATGTTGGATATCCTCCAACCTCCCCCCAAAAAATGGGGGTAAAATTAATAATTTTTTTTATTAAACATTAAAAAGTACAAACAATATTATACAAAATTGAAGATGTGCTAGAGATCACTGGAAGGGGTTAAGAACTCTAAAAGTTGTGTTCTCCTTTGTCAACTAAATTTAACAAAATTTTATATTTTTTTCCTCCCTTTATCAAATAAAATTAATAAGATTACACGGCTAAAAATACTATGGACTAATAATAAGACCACTAGAGAACTTGTTGTTTGCTCAGCTTTGAAACTTTAAAAAAACATCCTTAATTCATATCTTACATTTAAACTATTACATCTCTTATATATCCAATAAGAAAAAGAAACGCTGCCATTACAAAAACCCAATATATCATAAACAAAGAAACATTACAATTTTTTTTTATTTCAATAATTTAAGTGTAGAAAACAATGATGTTTTGATTTTGAGATTATTTTCTTCCACAGCATAAATATAAACTGGCTTCAATTTTCTCTTTTTTAAAAACGATTTCAGAAGATGATTTAAGTAGTGAGATCCCAAAAGTCACATATAAAATTCGTCGCACAGTTGAACCTATGATATTTGTTATAAGATATTGGTTTTCCTGTCTTGTATTTGGACAAATTTAGTGGCTAACAAATCTGCTTCCCAAATTCAATGACCCGAAAATCTGTCTCCTATCGTTGGCTTTTTAAATTTAAGATGCCAAAAGAAGTGTGAATATGTTTTTTTATTGCCTTCATAATGATATAAACCATAAACATCTGATCACAACTCATTTTGACTAATTAGTACTCGTGCCTTTCTGATCACAAGTTGATGCTATCCTGGAAAGTGACGGCCTGCAATCAGATTATAATTGTTAGCAATGCTGTCCTGCACACAAGCCATTTAAACCAAGGCCAGTAAAATTAAAGACACGTGATTCATATCAGTAGTTGCGAGTTGTTTAACCGTATTTCAGAAACAGAATGTGACAAAGTATGAGACTGGATTGCTGTATGGATTTTATAATCGTTAAAACATTTTCAAAATAAATCATAGAAGCATATCTATGCACTTTCTCGTAATTAGGGATTTGGACGGTTTTTTAATATAGATAATGTACTCGGCTGTTTTCCTTTTCGCAACAGCTGTCTGTCAATAGGTCAGGCTTCCGAATTCTATAATTTAGTTAAGGTTGCAATGATTTGTAGAAAAAGAAATAAATAAAGATAAAAGTTAGAGCCTTAGTTCAAAATAAATACACCAAGCTTGCGCGTCTAAGATTCCAGATCTCCCAATGGATCGCTTCTTATCTGTTGGCAGACGTGGTCTCAATCTCATCGAATAATTAATCACCCCTGCCACGTCAAACATATCGAAAGCCTTTTGCTGCGTATTATCTCCCACGCCATCCACCGCACTTAATGTTTTTTCTCTCTTTCTAGCTACATCTAGATCCTTCTAGTCGAAGCTACGGATTACTCTGTTTTGTAAAATCATTCTTTCATATACTCTGTTTTCTGAATGCCAGATGATGTATGAATGAATGGAAGCAGCGAAGCCCTGCTAATTTTTATGCAAACAATGTGAGCAGCGCAGCTCTGCTAAACTGGTATAGAGAATAGTAGATCTGTATTATATTTGGCAGAAGATTAATACAAGATATTTATTCTGTATTTGTTTCTACAGTTTATAAAGTGTCAATCTGTTTATCTGTTCTCTCTTGAAGGTTAAAGCATTGCAGACATCCTGAAGATATAATTTTTTTTAAAGGTTTTGTTTTCAACACAAGGGCATCTATCAACATTTAAAGGAGATGCTGTATCTGTCCGTATCATTCCAGCAGAAGCTGTTCACAAAAAACCCAGAGGTGAGGCAGATATTTATAAAAGAGAAACAAGAAATAAGCTTTAATAGCAGAAAGCAAAAAGAAGAGATTAGTTTTTTCGGAGAAGCAATGCCAAGAGTAAGTGGTAGCATTTTTCAATCACAAATACCAAAATTTAATAGGAAAAATTATAATTTTTGGTCTATAAAAATAAAAAACCCATTCTATTCACAAGATATTTAGGACCTAGTTGAAAATGGCTTCCCTGAACTAGAAAACCAGCTTGGATATTAGGCACTATCACAAGCAGAGAAATACCTACTATAGAAGAATAAGAAAAAGGACACCAAAGCATTATTTTTTATTTAGTGAGCCATGGAAGAATGAATATTTCCAAGGGTTGTCGCTGCTACAAAGTGAAAGCAAGGATGTGAAAGCCTACAAACAACATACCAAGATATAAAAAAAGTTAAAACTGCCAAATTACAAATACTTAGAAGGGATATTGAGAATCTTCATATGAAAAAATCACATAATATATACTCATTTTTTACAAATGTAATGGGCATTGTAAATCAAGTACGAACTCATGGTGAGAGTATAGAAGACTAGAAGGTTATAGAAAAAGTACTTAGAAGCTTCCATGTAAAATTTGATTTAGTAGTAATGGCCATTGAATAATCTAAGTATTTAACTCAGCTATAAGTTGATGACTTAATGAGGTTACTATAATCACACGAGCAAATGCTAAACCATTCAGGGGCATCTTCATTGGTAAATACATTCAAAACTCAGCTTTCAGTGAATAAAACAAGAGTGAGATCAAATGACAGCAAACGTAGAGGTTGTTTTTCACTAAGAGGAGGTAGAGAATCTAATCAATTGGAATGCAGAATAACATCAAGCCCACATTCATCTTTCACACCATCAAGAAGAAAAGCTAGCATCCATTGTCATAGCCATCATTAAGGAGAAAGGTATGATAAATCCAACATCCAATGTCATTATTGTAAAAAAATTAAGCATTTTGCATCTGAGTGTGGAAAAAGACAATATGATATAGATAAACAAAATACAAATCTTACAAATGAAAATCAGTGCAACACTAGTGAACAAAACACAATGTTGATAACATATAACATTGCACAAAAGAGCTCAAAGGAAGTACATCACTTGGATAGTGGGTGTAGCAATCATATGAGTGGAAGCAAGTAGTTTTTTGCAACAATAGATGATTCGGTAAAGTCCGAAGCAAAGTTGGAAAATGACCACAAAATATCAATAATGGAGAAGGATCAATTAACATAAAAACAAAACAAGGTGAAAAGAAGCATATCCTCGATATGTATTATGTCCCTGGATTGCAACATAATCTAATAAGCATTGGTCAATTGGTGCAAAAAGAGTACAGGATATACTTTGAGAATGGTGAATATATGATTTTGGATAAGAAACCCAACAATAGGTTAATTGCAAAAGTTGAAATGACAAGAATTAGAATGTTTCCTCTTAAGATCCAAAGTGAACTATGTTTAAAACATCAAGGATTGCAAAATATTGCTGAAAAAATATTTAGAATTTCATGAAAGAATCCATATTGGTTTTGGCACTTAGGATTTGGACATATAAACATTAGAGGTTTGTAGCTATTATATATAAAGAGAATGGTAAATGGATTGGCACCAATAAAGCCACTTAAAACAACATGTGAGAGTTGGATAGTAGCAAACCATCATAGAAAACAATTTCTAGCTAGGAAATCTTATAGGCCAAGGCATCCACTTGAGATAGTCCATTCAGACCTTTGTGGATTGATGCAAACACAATCAATAAGTGGAAATCTACACTTTTTTATATTCATTGATGATTTCAGCTAGAAAACTTGGGTCTATTTCTTGAAATACAGATAAGATGTCTTTGTTGTTTTTAAGGAGTTTAAGGCATTGCAACCGATGTAGAAGTTGGATTATTAGTTGAGCTTTAATCTGTTGTGTTACTCAACGTTCTTCTTGTAAACATATCATTGTTATTTTTAGCTAGAAAACTTAACAAGGTGGACAAAATTTCAAGTCCTGATGCAACTTTATACAAGAGATCATTACGCAACCTAATGTATCTAATTGCTACAAGACCAAACATTTTGTATGAGGTTAGTCTTATCTCAAGATTCATGGACAATCCGAAAGAATTTCATCGGAAAGCCGGGAAAAAAAAACTAAGATATATAGCTAGAACAAAGAATTTTGGGATCATGCATACATCATCAGATGATTTCAAGATGATTGATTATACGAATAGTATTGGAGAGGTATTATGGTTGATATAAAAAACACTTGAAAATATGTTTTTCATTTTCGATCGGGTGCTTCTCTTGGACATCCAAGAAGCAACCAATTGTAACACTTTCATTAGCCGAAATGGAATACATTTCAACTACATCAGTAGCTTGCTAGGCAATGTGGATGAGAAGGGTACTTTCAAATTTGAGGTATACTTAAGATGAACCTTCAAAGATATATTGTGACAACTCAGCTATAGCATTGTCCAAAAATCTTGTGTTTCATAAACGCAGCCAGCATATTGATACTAGATATCATTTCATTCATAAATTAGTGAAGAATGGTTATATATATCTTGAGTTTTGCATATCCTAAGAGCAACTAGCAGACACCTTTATAAGGCCACTTTCAAAGAACGTGTTTGAGCATCTCCGAGAGAGCATAGGCATAGCTGATATACATGGCAGTTAAGATTAAGGGGGAGTGTTGGCAGCCATGGGTTCTAGCTCACAAAATAATTAATCTCCCCTGCCCCATCAAACATATTGAAAGCCTTTTGCTGCGTATCATCTCCCATGCCATCTACTGCATTTAATTGTTTCTCTCTTTCTAGATGCATTTAGATCCCTCTAGTCGAAGCTACCGATTATTATGTTTTGTAAAATCAGTCTATATATACACTGTTTTCAGAATGCAAGATGATGTATGAATGAATCAGAGCAGCGAATCCCTGCTAATTTGTATGCAGAAAATGTGAACAGCGCAGCTCTGCTAAACTGGCATAGAGAATAGTAAATTTGTATTATATTTGGCAGTAGATTAATACAAGATAATCATTCTGCATTTGTTTTTACTGTCTATAAGTGTCAATCTGTTTATTTACCCTGTTTTCTGAAGGTTAAATCCATCAGTATCTTCACTTGTAATGTCAGAAACCAATCCATTTTAATTAAATATATTTATAGGATCAAATGGTGGTTGTCTGATAATCCAGTTTGGTTTATGCCAATTGGGTTTTATTACAAAAATATGTAGAGCAAGGCTTCCGGGTTATTTCCTTGGCCGATCTCCAATAATGCTGATAACATGTATGCCCATAATGGACAATATATGTGTACACAACCCTGTTACAAAATTATGTTTCATGTTTCAACTGACAGAAATCTAAAACTCATTGGAAACGGATTAAAGCTCAACTAACAATAATAATGATATGTTTACCGGAAAAACGTTGAGTAACACAACAGTTAAAAAACATGCAACTACATTATGCATCTGCATGAAAAATGTCACTGAACTTAAAAGAATAAGAGATGAGACCTGAAAAATGAAGATGTCTGAGGCTCTGTTATATTCTGTGCCATCGAAGAATTTCACCACAATTAAAATAGATCCTATTAATTCAACTATCATGGTCTCAGCTGACACAATGAAATAGTAGATAGCATTTTCGAATCTTCTACTTCCACTCGAAAATAATGGGGTTCATTGCATTGGTGGTGCTGCTACTAGTATGAATTACAATGTCTTTCACACTATACACACCAAGCTATTGATGTATTATTTTTGTCTAGAATGGGCTAGTAAAAAATTACCATTGGACCACTGTCTGCGAAGCTCCGTCTAGAGGTTAAATTTTTGTAATCTCTTTTGGACAATTGGGGGAGTACTTCATAAGCAATCATAAGGTTCTTTCAAAAATTTCCGTCATTTGTTTTCTTTTTTAGTGTTGCGGTTACGAAACTCGTAGGGGACATTATTCACAGTATAGGTGACAAAGTGTTTCACGGCATTCATGATATCTTTCTTTGGCATAAAACTTTCATTGTGGTGGTGGATCTATATACCTAAACATTGGTGGATGGAAGGCTTAGCAACGAAGAAAATTCTAGAAATTTCCCCGTCCGGACAAGAGTAAGAGAATGATGCAACTTAAAATAAAGATAATGATAGATAGGAAACAGTTCTTAATATAAGTACAGTACTTATTAGTGGTCACGTGTGACAAGTCGGGTAGCCCTTTACCTCTATTATCTGCGATAATTGTTCTCTGGATAATTATATCTATACCTTTGTATTTTATTTTTTAATACAATATTTATCATGTTCCTCGTTATAATCCAACTTTTATTAATTAAAAGGATGTTTTAAGTTATTTTAAGTTTCAGCGCTTGATCTTTTTGATAGATTTGATATTTCGGGGAGGGATCCCTTTCCAATAATTATTATTATTTATATAAATTTCATAAAGAAGTTTTCAAGATCACTGCTATCATTAAATTGTATGGGATCGCAAATATTAATAAAATATGTTTTACTACAGTTAGTTTTTTATGTTTATTTAGTTGAATAAAATTAATCCGCTATGGTATATGTATTGATAAAATTTAATATTGTGTATTGTTAAAGTCAAATTACTTTTTCATACTTCATTATAGTATAATTAAGATATTTATGTTTGAGTAGTTAAGATCCCCCCTAAATATAATATAAGTTAAACAAAGAAATAATACAAATATTTAGGTTTGATTTATTAGCCATCAAAACAAATTTAATTGATTCTTTGCTTGAATACCAAATAAGTTTAAAAAGGAGATACTTCAAATACTTCACCTTAATTCATTATCCACCAAATCAAACTTATCCACAAAAAACAAACTTAACGACCTTATTTTTGCCTTCTACTTTAATATACAATGGTATATATTGATTTATAATATGTTTAGGAGGCAAACCTTCATTTGTAAACCTTCTTTTTCAAAAGAGATATTGGGTCTCCGTCCATCACAGTGTGTTGATAACATAAGCCACATACAATAGAATTACATCATTTGATAAATTTGTATCGCTTAATGTTGCTTAAAGGATATTTTTGGAAGCAAACATTGTTTAACGTGTAATTTTAATTCATAAATTTTATTTTGGTGGGGGGTGGTGGTGGTTCAGGTGGGAATTGGTAATGGCTTTTGGTTTTTTATATTATTTGATGGATCACCTTACCCCTTTATGTTGTGACATCATGGACCACATGATTTAATATAAGTTGAACGCCAATATTAAAATTTGAATGGTAATCATCAATGCATTTTAAATTATGGCGAGGAATAAGATGAGTCATGCAAGCCCTTTTTCTGTGTAGTGGTAACTAGAGGCAACTTAGATTGAATGTTTTAACATAATGATTGGGATTGTTCATTATTCATTTAAACCTTATTAAGGTTTATATATTCAATCATTTCTACCCATTTTATTACACAATTCATCCAAATAAGATACATTGTACATGTTGAACAATATGCAAAGAGTAACTTTGTTACTTGTGTTAACAAATACTGTTCATCCAATATGACATTGATTAATATGTATTATTCGGGAATAATTATAAAATATGTTTTAAAATAGAAACTTAAGGTTTAAAATAGGAAACCTTAGAAGGATGAAATCTTATTGAAGATATAGGGGTAAAGGTTATAAAATCTTATGTATGGAAATAAAAAATCTTCCGTATATTTACGTGTAACAAGCTATATATTTTGGGCATATATATTAACATCAACTATGATTAATTATATGTCAAAATTTATTTATTTTAACCTATTAATCAACTATTTTTCAATATTATAATAAAAGGGGAGATTTTTTTGACAGATAAATATAGTATTTAATACTTAAAAATATAAATTTTTATCTATCTTTATTGTACATGACTTGTGGATACACTTTTTAATTTCACTCATAATTCCTTCTAGCCATTCATCAGTCTATGAGTTTGGCCAACTTAAATTATGTACATTCATATATATGATCTCCCTATTCTATGTCTTATTTTTTTATTTTTTTATTTCATTATATCTCTAGCATGTTATTATTCTCCTATATGGTCTTATTCATAATATCATAAGATCCTCCTTTCACTAATCCCTTTCCTAGGGTGAATTTACAACCCAAGAATGATGTTCTGCCTGGTCCTTAAGGGGTTGTGGCTTATGCCTAAATTTTTTCTATGATGTCATATGATTTTATATGTTGTGTTTTATCAAAAAATTTATATTTCATGTTTTGATAAATGGTTTGTCCTCCAATGTCAAGTATGAGTCATGTATTTTATCCAAATACTTGTTATGTAACCTTCATGTATTGTTATTAGTTTTCATAGAATATATGATATCTTTAAGCATTTTAATATTAAAATATGATATCAACTTATACCAAACACAAGTGACAAGAAACAAAAGAAAACAATATAAACATGATGTTTAGTGTGACCCACTTCAAGACAGGATTCACTTGAAAGGGATTTACTAAGACATCTCAATAATAATAATAATAACAACAACAACAACTACTACTACTACTACTACTACTACTACTACTACTACTACTACTACTACTACTACTACTACTACTACTACTACTACTACTACTACTACTACTACTACTACTACTACTACTCACAGAGTATAATAGGCATATATGCAATATAGACAACTCAATTTTAAATTAGATTATGTGATATAATACCACCTACATCCATAAAATACTTTAATTAATTTAATAAGAATAATAATAATTTGTTTTTTTTTTAAATTAATATTAATTTTAAAATGAAATTTCATTACCAAATTGTTTTTACAAAAATTGTGTTTCTGTAATGTTTTTTATCATCATAAAATGATACTATTTACATCAAAAATAATGTTTGAAAAAGAAATTAAAATTATGAATGGATAATGTATCTCTCTTTATTTTCTTCTCTTTTTTGAACATCTTAGAATAGTTTAGTTATAGAATTTCATGATTTTATGGGATAAATCATATCGATGTATTCTTCTTTTTAGAAATCAAAATTCAAAAAAAATATAAAAGATAAATAAAATAATATTTGGATAATATTTATTTTTTTAAGTGAAAACATGTATTATATTTATAAACATTTATAAATATGTTAAAAGTTTAAAAATTTGAGTGGCATAAGATCATACCTATAATAGAAATCAAAACAAAGTCACACTAGGATGAACCCTAGGAATATCTTGCAAAGACCAGTTTTTGTTGGTCATAGCACCAAACAAAAAAAGAGTCATCAATTTTGATGAATGTGTGATTTTATTATACTATTCTTCTTCCTTTTTCACCAAATAAATGTATTTCTAAGTATTACATATGTATACCACATTTGGATTGAGATGTTCCTAAACTGCCTCCACAATAGCCTAATATATAACCTATATAGGTTCATTTTTATAAGGTAAATTATAGGCAAGTGATTGGAATCCCTTCATGATAAATTAACCAATGTCTATTACATCAATTTATATTCAAATTCAATATAGATTACATAGTCTATCATGTCCTATGTTAGTTTCACAAATATGTTAGGTGAATGTTTTAAAAATAACATTGATATATTATCTTGACATACAATGTGGCTCCCAGGGTACTACATATACTAGAGGTATGTAACAATTACATGATCATGTTTCCAATGATGACAATTATAGACATTTCACAATGCATCATCGTTTATACTCTTTGGATAATGATATTCATGTTACTCCTTGTCCATACCATGTGACATTTTGACCCATCAATATTGGCACTATACATGATCATGGCATGGATGTCATAATATGTTAGTTGTATAAAAAATTAAAAAAATAATAAATAAGAAATAATTAATTTTTTTAAAGAAATAAAAAAAATAGAAGTCTAGGACTTATGCATGATGTGATTTATTGGTAAACATAGAGTGATTGATGTTAATTATCATATACATTTTGAATTACATTACTATTTTCTACACTCATGCTATTCATCATATAAATGTGTGGGATACAATACATTTATAACATCAATGACACATTATCATACATATGCATGATATTACATACACCCTAGGACAACCTTTCTACATTGAGGGTTTGACTACATTGGGAGCATATTAAAACATTTATGAAAATATATCCTTAAATATTAATTTATTGATCACATTAAATTATTACACGTGATGTTTTCATGCTTATGCTTGCTAGAGTGTTATTTGTTATGGATATTTTTATTTTCTATTACGGAATGACATTGATTGATTATGTGGATGAATAATGCTCACTCTGTTTGTTATTGATATTGATGATTTTACTATTACATGATCATTCATATATTATATATTACATTTTATATTAGTACATTGATTATGTTTTATCATGACATGTGTTATTTATGTCAAAGTAGCCTCTACTCTGAGTCTTGGTGATGTCATGTCCATGTCAAGAGAATGTCAAATTACATCTTTTGTGCTTCTGTTTTTTTTTTTCATGTCATTTTATGCATGTCCATAATTACATATAGGACTAGCACCATGATCTTGGTACCTTAATTTATATCATGTATATTTATACTATGTGAAATGCCATGGTTTTTTTTGTAAATCATGCATCTACTATAATTATTATCGCTATGTGATTAATATTATATTTATTAAAAAATGAAACTTATATGCACATTAAATTAGATTACTTGTCTCATACATGATTTAAATATCATATTTTTCTATGATGAATTATATTATCATATTTTTAACATGCAAGATACAATTATTTATATATATATATATATATATATATATATATATATATATATATATATATATATATATATATATATATATATATATATCTCACATGGTGCATATATCTCTCTCTTCTAAGATGAATTTTTTATATGCTTATTCCTTTATATAAAAATCTTGGGAGTATAATGGACTTGTCGCAATGATTTAGACAATGATAAACAAATAGTTCATATTTTTAGTCTTAATATGTGATCTAAATGGCCCTAATTGAGAAGAATGGGATATATTATGTGATTTGGATAGTTTAAATTAATCATATTAGGTTATATTATGTGATTGAAACGGCTTAGATTGAGTATATTTGCTCATGTTATGAATCATTGGATAGATTAAGTAGATTCAATCAAATTATGTGATTTAGATGCGATAGCTTGATAAAATTGTGTCATATGTGAGGAATTTCATAGGATAATGAGAAATAATTATGTAGTTTTATGATAATATTATAGATAGATGATAGTTTATTATATCAATTTAAAGAATATGTCGAACATGTTTAGGGAATAATGCTACTACATAGGCACTTCGAGTCTATATTTTTTCTATAATTGTTGATCCTTTTACATAAGAATTTAATTTTGAGTTGTAATTTTACATATGAAGATATTTATGTTTTCCACTTTGACATAAAAACATTATAGTAATGTTCAAAAAAAGAGTTATGATGATATTCAGAATAGTGTAATTGAGGTTTATACATTGTTCAACTTATAATATTCATAAATTAGTGTTGGGGCATTAAAAATATTCAACTCATGGTTTCACCAATTGTATCTCCTTGGTGCATGATCACCTAATTAAATTATATAAACATGAGAAATAAGTGGAAGAATGGTTTTCATACCCTCAATTGTATTCATTCATTGGAATTTCATTTTCATTTGATTCAATGATCTATGTTATTCCAAAATTATGATATTAAGAATAAATTGATCTATACATATATTTTTATAAATTTTTCTTAAAGAAAATGAGACATTTGGGTCATACCTATCAACACCAAGTGTGAAAGTCACAAGATTTTTTTTTATAATTTTATCCATTTAATTTAGAATTTACAATAACATATTTTAAGATAACATTCATAGAGACATAAATTAAGCATTAACCACTTTTGAAACATAATGTTTGGGACAATTCTATATAATCAAATGTTTTGTGTACATTTGATTCTTCTATACACTTTACGTTTATCTATATAATCACATGTTTATTTTATCCAACTTCATATTCTAGATATACATAATCAATATCAAAATACTATGTATATGAAAATTTAAAAAACCTACATAGACCATGTTTATGTCTTTTATCACCGATCATCACTCTTATGATAATACTAATAATGGTTGAATAGTTTTAGTTATCACATGCATTTTCATCTATAAATATTATCCATGATTGCCACTTTATTATTTTTTAATTAAGAAGTCTCAATTAGGTCAACCTAGACATGTTTCATAGGTTTTTCATACTAGTAAATAATAATGATTAAAATAAAAATAAAAATCAAGGGTAAGGTAATACTATCTTAAGAACATCTCATAAATTCATAAAAAATATAGAAATCCAGTAGCATACTCTTGAGACATTATTAAAAATACACATGTATCTAAAAATATCTCAAAAGAGAAGATATAAATCCCAATTTAAACACATGTTAAAGTCAAAGATGGATAATTCCAAGTGTTAAAAGATAAAATTTTTGTTTTAATTTATGTTGACCATGGTGTTGCATACTCACAAATATATAGGTAAATATAAGTAGTTGGGGACCTCTTTGGATTACTAAAATTTATGCAACACTTAACCACCTAGTAGGGAGTGGTTGGGGATATCTAATCAAAATAACTAATCCATTTTTAAAGTCATATTTTGGTATAAATTATGATTAGCATTGCAAAGGATGGAGAAAAAAATAAGACATTGGACTTAGGGGGATCTATAGAGTGCATGCATATATACATGAACAACTATTTGAGAAATTATGCATCTACATAGCATATAGGAACACTATCTAGAAATATAAAATGATGCCATTGGCCACATGTTTTGTATTATTATATTGACATTTTTTTACAAAGGTTTGAGCTAAATTTTTTTTAATATGAATCATGCATAGATTGTTTTTAGAATTAGTGAAGTCTATTATGAGTGAAATAGTATAGAAATAAATGAAGTACAACTCTTATCTTTTTCTTTAACAATTAGAATCATGTAAGCAAAATATTAAATCATCCCTTTTGATTTAATAATTGAAATCATGTAAGTGTTATATCAATTTTTATAAATTTTAATTGATATTTTAATGTTATTTCTATATTTTAAATAGTCTAACTTATTACTTGTTTTGTATTATTTAAATCATAATAATCTAAAATAATTAAAATATGAAAAAAATCATCAATCAAATGTGGGTGAGTTGGTAAAGTGGCTTGATTGTTTCCATCCCCACAAATTTTATATTCCCATTAGGAATCTGAGGTCTGTTGTGACTGTATGTGGTGTATTTGAGTCCTATTAGTTATATTCATCATAATTATGAAGTTGGTTGTCATCATATGTAGTATATTTGAATATTCTTGGTTATTGATTTAGTAATCATGTGAGGATCTATGCTCCATTATGTGTCCTAGAGTGGTTTGTATCTATGACCAATTAAAAAAAAACTAACATTGTTTCAAATCCTATTAGAGTCTATGACCTTGTCGAGACTTTTTTTGAAGTTCATTAAATTAAAACTTGCAAAAAAAAAAAAAAAAAAAACTTTTTATGGACTCAAAACAAAAATCAATTAAATAGAACTAAAAACAAAACCTTGGAAACACAATTAATTATGGTTGTCTAAGGGTGAGAAAGGTCAAGATGGATGACTATGCATAAGTTATATCCCAAACATTCCATCCCTTTACGTAGTATAAATTTTTCAAAATAAGATAGTGAAGATAAAACTCTTTAAGGAAATTAGAATGATTCATATGGTTTTTTCAATCTACCTAGATCCAAAGGTCAAGATAAGATAGATGTAATAAATGAGATGGGATGCTCCATCCTCAATGTGTTAGGGAATGAAGTTTTATACGCTTTTTAGGGTTGGATGAATACTATAAGGTATTTTTGTCAGTGTCTTTTTATACAAATAACTCAACTTGAAAATTTAAGTAATTTTTCCACTTGAGATGTCGTTTAGGCCTTATAATTGGCTGGAATTTCCTAAGTCACACATGAACCCCTTTAAAAGTTATGATAAATCAATTGAGTCAATTATTATTCAAACCCACCACATTTTCATTGATTGTTCAGTTTCGGCATTGAGGTCATGGGGCCAATTATCTCCACATAGATAGTTATAGGCTAGTTGACGGAATGCATAGTTTATAGATAAAGTGGCATTGATAGGGTTACCTAACAATTATGTGGTCACTTATGTATTGTAATCCATATCATCTTTTGCATATGATTTTGAGTCGATACATTATGCTTCTCATGCCACAAATATGGCTAAGCTTTGATAAATTTGGATGTGTATAATATGTATTATATATTCTAAAAATAAATTTATTTATATTTGCAAAGATTTCTTCATGCAAAATTATAAATATGACATATTAAAAATCTATATCACATTATTCTTAAACAAAAAATTTATAACTGAAGTCTAAATAAATAAATTTTGATGGTTATAAATATCCCTATGGTGTTTCTTGTGTTTCTCTTCTATAATAGCATTTCTTTATTCGTAAATTATGGCATTTATGTTCTATACAATGGCGTTTTTATGATAACAGAATTACTCAATTTGTTTCTCTTGTTTCTCCTTTATAATGGTCTTTCACCTCAACAATGGTGTTTCTTCTCTGTAAGGGTTGGACTAAAAAATGAAATTTTGTTCAAAATGGCTCACGAGAGTGGTGAGTAAGGTGCCTCATACAATTAAAAATTCTCAATATTTTCAAAATGGCACGGCAGTACTTTTTACCTTGACTGACGGAAAATGTAGTGATGATGGTAAGAATGATAGTATGGTAACATTAATAAAATTAGTAATTAAGCATTAACAAGTACAAACAATATTATACAATATTGAAGACTTGAGATATATATGATAGAGAACACTGGAAGCAATTCAAAATAGGTTGTATCTTCTTTTTATTAATTAAATTTTATAAAATTATAAAGATTGTTCCTTCTCTTATCAAATAAATTTAAAATTAATATGATTACATAGATAAATTTTTATTTAAGCCACCTTCAATATTAGAAACCAAGCACTAAGAATAAGACCACTAGAGAACAAATTTTTTTTTATCAGCTTTGAAACTTCGACAAACATCCTTAATCATATTTAAGTGCATTTCTTAAAGATCCAATAAAATTAAAAAATAAATAAAAAGTAAAAAGTAAAAGAAATGACCCATTACAGAAGCCAAGTCGATATATTTAGAAATACCATCACAACATTCTAGAATGTCATAATGTTTTGGTTTTTAGATTAATTTCTTCACAACATAAATATAAACTCACTTCAATTTTCACTTCAAAATGATTGCAGTTGTGAGATCCCAAAAGTCATCTAATATTCGTCGCACAGTTCAAGCCGTGATATTTGTTGTAAGATGTTAGTTTTCCTGTCCATTGTATTTTGGACAAATTTTTTGGCTTACAAATCTGCGTCCCAAATTCAATGACCGACAAATCTGCCTGCTATTATTGATTTTTAAATTTAAACATGCCAAAAGAAAGTGTCTTTACGAACCACAAGTGTGAATATGTTTTTTTATTGCCTTCTTAATCATGTAAACCAGAGACGTGATTACAATTCAATTTGACTAATTAGCACTCGTGTGTTTCCGATCACCACTTGATGCTATGGGGTAGGCCTGGAAAGTGACAGCCCGTAACCCGTTTTTCGTTGTTACCAATGCTGTCCTGCACACAAGCCATTTAAATCAAAGCCGGCAAAATTAAAGACCTGATTCATATCGGTAGTTGCGAGTCAGAAACACAATGTGACAGAAGTGTAAGACTGGATTGTAGTATGGCTTTTATAATCGTTAAAACATTTTCAAAATAAAGCATATCTATGCATTTTCTCGCGATTAGGGATTTGGACGGCTTTTTTAAATAGATAATATTCTTGGCTGTTCTCCTTTTCTCCGCATCAGCATCATGCCACAGATTATTGCAGTCTATCAACATGTCAGGCTTCCGAATTCTATAATTTAGTTCAGGTTGGAATGGTTTGTAGAATAATAAAAATAATAATAAATTAGGGACTTAGTTGAGTAGAAATGCAGCAAGCTTGCGCGTCTAAGATTCCAGATCTCGACATGGATCGCTTCGTATCTTCAGCCGTATTGTCATAAACCTAACCATTTTAATAAAATATAATTTTCGGATCAAATGGTTCTTGGGCGATAATCCAGTTTGGTTTATGCAAATTGGGTTTTATTACAAAAATATGGAGAGCAAGGGTTCCGGGTTATTTCCTTGGCCCATTTCCAATAATGGTGATAACTTAGATGTCCATAATGTATAATATATGTGTACCCAACCCTGTTACAAAATTATGTTTCATGTTTCAACGCCCAGAAATCTAATACTTATTGGAAACCTTAGGGTTTTGGCTTATAAGTTATTAAATCTCAAGTAACAAGAATAGTGCTGTGTTTACGGGAAAACAATTGAGGAACACAGGAATTAAACACATGTAACTATATTAGACATCTGCGGGAAAATGTCAATGAACTTAAACAAATAAGATTTGAGACCTGCAAAATGACGATGATGAGACTCTGTTATTTGTTGTACAATTGAAGAATTTCCTCACAATTAAAATAGATTCTATTCATTCAACTGTTATGGTTTAAATGTTGGATTATCTAATAAACAACTACCTAGCAATGCTTAAATTGAATTCAAACACTTCCAACCTATCAGCCGACTTCAAATTGGATTGTCCAACCTGCCAAGTTTGACCATCCAAACTTCCAGTTGTTCACTTCAAATTAGATTGTCTAACTTGCTAGTTTTCTCCATAGAGTAGCCATGGTTGACTTTAAACTATAATAGCTGTGTTTCTAGATGGTTAGCAATTGTATCCGAATGGAAATTTGCTTCTTTCTAAGCCATGTCCAGTCATAGATATTTGTTTGTTATATTTAGTTTGTATTAAGCAACCCTCCATAAAGGACAAAAATAGAAATGTATAAATAAACATAGAGGCTGGACAATGAAAAATATGTAAGAGCAACAAAGCCTTCATAAGCCAATTTGTTGTTAAAAGAGCAAAGCTCTCTCATCTAAATTTTGTTTCAAAGCTCAAAGTGTTTGTTTTTCTAAAAAGAGCTTAAGATCTCATAGTATAAAAGGAATGCTCTAATGTATTAAGTTGATTTATGAATATATAGAATTATAAATTTATAAATTTTGTGTTTTTATTTAATAAGATTTTCTACTTTCCCTTTATTTTCATCATTTAGTATCAGAGCCAGTGT
Organism: Torreya grandis; assembly: GCA_037957365.1. Lineage (NCBI taxonomy): Eukaryota > Viridiplantae > Streptophyta > Pinopsida > Cupressales > Taxaceae > Torreya > Torreya grandis. The sequence continues at coordinate 40,495 of JARHVA010008944.1, read as the reverse complement.
CATTGAAGTTGTTCGTGAAATTTTGAAGCAAGTTTTGCTTTAAAAGGCAAGAATGATGGGAATGAATGTCAATAGTATTACTCAATCCCATATTCTACAAAATAATGGAAAGAATTATGACTACTAGACCATCAAGATGAAGACCCTAGACTTGTCTTCCATCTCCTCATCCTCCTCCTCCTCTTCTTCTTATTCTTCTTGATCTATTAGCATAATGAATAGGTTATGTTTTGCATTTATTTTTGGCTATTTGGTATAACCATTTCTATTGCACTAGTATCTTTGTTTTATGTTGTCTATCCTTGAGTTTCCTCCGTTCCTAGCAGGTTTGTTACCTTATTTTAGTATATAGTTTTTTACATATATGCTTTGATAATGAATTCGAAAGCAGTGGATTCTCATTCCATGCAACAATCTATTATCAAAGAAAAAAAAGAGCTAAATCATTGAACAACACCCTGCGTAGTGACATGGGAAAGAAAGGTAATGATTAGAGATAATTAGGAGCTTTCTTAGAAATGGTGATTTGTAATTAGAGCATTAGAAGATGCCTAAGTTGATGTTGGAATTGATAACCATGGCTAAGAAAAGTCTGTGATAGTAGAATCCTATAAAAAAAACATGATAGTTAGAAAATTTAGATGCCAACCCTGTGAACTACTTAAAATATTGCTTATTCGAAACAATAGCAAAAAAATTGGAAAAGTGAATTTGTCAAAAGTGTTGATTTTGAAAAATATGCATCGAATCCTAAAAATTTAACCAATAGATTTTTGTGTAGGGTACGATGACCTACAATACCTAATCAAAGTTGTGAAAAGTCACTTGGGAGAAAGTGCAATGACACATCTCCATTATGAGTGCAACACCAAGTAGAATTGATAGAGAGAGCATAAAATCCTGACTAGAAGACAAAGTGGTGAAATCAAAAAGCTGTCAGAATGGCCCACAGACCATTAAAGACCTAAGATAAACTATGTGGAGGCCGACACATATGTCCATCATGAAGGACAGTGTTGGCACCATTGAAATACACCAAGGAGACTTGTAGGCCATTGAAAACTATCATGACACTCAAGAGATATATGGTTTCTACTTTTCATTTATAGAATCCCTTCATGCTAATAGCAAACTTCAGTTTGATGAGCTAATCTACAAGGAACTTCTATAATATTTCTTATTCTCCATGTGCTATCAAGTAGGGAGAATATGAGCAAAACTCAAAGCTAGATATGACATAGACTGTGAGGACAAGGTTCATTGCCTTAGGAAGCATCCCCATCTCTCAACACATAATTATCATGATTATCCCCAAGCTCAATTTTCATGCCAATGAGTGGAAAGACTTTTAATTTTCGCTCATATAAATAAATTTTTTTTACAATGTCTGCTCCAAAATTATTTCTCTTTGATGCCTAACTTCTCAAAGGGCTAAACAATGGCACCTAAAAAATTAATATGTGTACCATCCTTTAGTTTGAAGGACTATGAGGCATTGTCATAGGGATATGTAGGTTGTTATTGATCCCAGTGCACTCAAGAAATATGAAATGACTAATGCCAAAGCCTTGATGTTGATTATGTTAAGCATCACTGATGATGTGTAGCCACATGTCAGGGATGAAGATAGAGTAAAGACAATGGAGGATAAATTAATGTTCATCTATGAGGTGAAAAATAAGACAAAGACCCTCCATCTCTAGTCAATACTTCACACACTCTCTATTGGTTCTCATAAGAATGTTAAGGAATTCTTATGTTTAGTGGTTGAAATGCAAATTAAACTATTAGTACTCAGCGAGATGGTAAAATACCAAGTCTTGGTCCCGATTACCTTGATAGTGCTCTAAAAAGAGAGTGTTCATCATGATGTTGAATGTCTCCAAGAAGAGAGAGTTATTTGAAGAGCGCGTGAATCTATTAAAAGAAGAAGAAGCCATGAATTCAGTCCAAGATGAGTTGTAAGAAAAAAATCTTATCTCAAAATAGTAATGAGGTTAGAAGTCTCATAAAGGACCTCTATAGAAGTAACCATAGAAATGGCAGCAACAAAAGTCTCCACATCATCAAAAATCACAAAAGTCAAAGAGGTGGCATCACATCTATCGAACCAACACTCATGACATGGATAACTATTGGTTTAGTGACCTAACACAAAGGTCTACAAGTTAAGAAAGCACATCAATGCATGATGATTATCAAAAATTTAAAAGACCTCCCTACTAGAGGAAGTAGAAGGGACATCTCATACCTCAATAAGATAATAGATCTAATGAAGAGACACTTGAATAATCCAATGAGAACTTAGTGCTGGTCTCCCAGACCTTGCAAGCCATGAGGAATATATGGTTCATATAATTAGGTGCCACTAAACACAAATCAAGTGATAGGAAATTGTTTGATTTACTAACAGACAAACCCACTAGAGATTGGGTTAGGATTGTCAATGATAAAGAGTATATTATAGAAGGAATAGGCCAAGTCATCATTCTTCTTAGAACATTAAAGTGTACATTGTCAAAGGTATTATATATTCTTGGATTGACATCTAACCTATTATTAGTCAGTTATCTTTTGAATCATCATCTGAAGGTGAAGTTTCTTATTGATAATGGCATCAAATCTTATTTTATCTCATGACAAGGTATGTTTCTTGCTAGAGAATTGTTGAAAGATAAACTATTTTATTTAGATGTTATTTTATCTTATATAGTAGCTCTATCTACATCTATAGTACAATCTACTTCTCTCTGGCACTACTATTATGGTCACCTATCTACTAAATATTTGTACCAACTAAGTTCAAAGGGGATGGTGCATGGACTTCCCAAGTTATCTAGTTGCTTGCCCATTTCCTTTGGATGTATTGTAGGTAAACAATATATGGATCCATTCAAAGTAAGCATCTTTCATGCCATGAAATATTTGGAGGTTATTCATACTAATCTAAAAAGACCATTACCTAATTTATTTTCAATATCAGAAACATACTCTCAGATGGCATGTGTGTCTTTCCTAAAGTAAAAGAGTGAGGCCCTTTATCATTTATAGGTAATCTATCAGCATGTTATGAAGGATACTAGATAACCTCTTATTCTACTCTACACATATCAATAGGGGAATTAACATCAAAGAATTTTTTAGCATTCTTGAACTAATAAGGCATCAAATAGAATATGACTACTCCCTACATGCCCTAGCAGAATTGCATTATTGAGCGATGCAACCACATAGTAATGGAAATGGTCCATTGCATGCTATCAATAGTAATGTTATAGAAACAATATTAGGTGGAAGTAGTCTAGATAATTGTTTATCTTCTCAATATGGAGCCAATAAAGATTATAATGGATAAAACTCTAGAAGAGGTATGGAATGGTAAAAAGCCATTGATTTGTCATCTATGAGTATTAATTTTTACAACATATATGCATGTCCTAACTCAAAAGTGGAATGAACTGAAGACAAAAATACTCCGATGCATCCTATTGGTCTATAGCACTACCTTGAAAGTAAACCGTCTCAAGGATCATGAGATGAAGAGAATATATGAAAGTAGAGATGTAAGTTCTGATGATTCATCCTTTGACTCAATGATGTAGAAATAAGAATCAACACCAACCACCTCTAACCAATTACTCTCCAAGTCAGATCATGAGGAGACTTCTCATAGAGAAGATAAGCTACAAGGGGAGTTGTATGTTGATCTTTGAGAATTAGAAAATGTTACTATACATCCACCATGTAGTTCTTCACAAAAACAAAACAATTATTCATATGAGAAACAAATTTCTTGTCTAAAGTGGGTATGAAGCACCATCAAAGAACCCCATGTGTAATCTCTATAGAATACTTCATCTAGATTCAGAACATGGAGTTAGGCAAGAAATGAGGTAAATTTTGCACTTGTGAGTATATTAGTTAATAGCTCCAAATATGATAATGCTCAATAAGCACTAAGTCAACCTCAGTCAAATAAATCCATGAATATTGAGTATGAGTCACTCATGCAGAATCAAACTTGGGAACTTGTCAATCTTCCTACAAGAAATAAACCCATAGGCTCCAAATGGATTTTCCAAATTATATACAAGGTGGATAGATCCATTGACAAGCACAAAACATGACTTGTAGCAAAGAGATATGCTGTAAAAGAGGGCATTGACTATGAAGAGACCTCTCCACCCATTATGAAGATCAAGACCATCAGAGTTATTTGTTAACTAGTAGCACAAAATAGATAGAAACATTAATAGATAGATGTGAAGCATGCTTTCCTAAATAGTGATCTCAAATAAGAAGTGTACATGACATAAATAGAAGTATTTATTGGTTAAAAGCATCCTAAAAAGGTATGTCATCTCATTAAATCATTGTATGGATTGAAATGAACTCCTACGGCATGGTACATCATGACAGATGATCACCTTTTGCATCATGGTTTCATTTGTGGCCCCTCGGATTACATCTTCTACATAAATAAGGTAGGGATATAAATCTTCAATCTTTTTTTGTATTTGATGATCTTGTGAAAATTGGAAGATTAGAAGATTAGGTTGATAGTGTGAAGAATAACCTTAAAATATCCATTTACATGACTAATTTGGGGCTACTCCATTACTATCTTGGCTTGGATATATGGAAAAAATAGAATCACATTTTTATCTCCCAGATAAAATATGCCAAGACACTCCTAAAAAAGTATAGAATGTCAGATTATAAACCTCTTTAAACACCAATATAGGAAGGTTTATAGATCTCTTGATTTTAGGATTCACTTAAAGTGGATTTAACTCTCTATAGACAACTCATTGGGAGTATCATCTAATTGACCTACACTAGACTAGACATATGTTTTACTATGAGCTATCTCTCCATATTCATGTAGGATCCAAATAAATGTCACTGGGTTGCAGAAAAGCATGTTTTTAGATATGTCTAAGGTACACTTGAGTATGGCCTAGAATAGAAGAATAATACTCAATTCTTCTTCTATGGATACATGACTCAAACTACACTAGATTTGTTGATGATAAAAGGCCAATGTTAAGATACATATTTCACCTCAGATCTACATCGATCTCTCATATCTATATTGATCTCATGGATCAATAAAAACCAAACTATTTTCTCTCTCTCACACACTAAGGTAGAGTATCATGTCATATGTGGAGCTATATGCAAGGTGATATGGTTATGTCACATACTAGCTGATATGGGCATTAGTAAAGAAAAGCCACCTATCCTTCATTGTGATAATTAGTGTGTGTTGAAACTTGTGAGGAATCCTATTTTTGTGAAAGAACCAAACACATTGGGGTTGAATGTCACTACATTTGAGATCAATTTTTAAACCACCACATCCATCTCTAGTAATGCCTAATACATGCACAGATAGCTGATATAATCACCAAATCCCTTGGAAAGGGGAAATTTGAGTTGTTTATGGGGTACATTTCTAAAAATAATGTAATAAGGGTGAATGTTAGAATAAT